>NW_012192997.1:156635-223495 GCF_000504015.1 Erythranthe guttata | reverse complement strand
ATAATTGTCCAAACATTTAATTGTAACAATCATTTAACGCGCAACCTATAAAGTCCAAACATTTAATTGTAACAATCATTTAACGCGAATCTCTAATAATCCTCTTCTCTATATGTCTCAGATAATCATGTCTAAGAATCCCATAATGTCAATCCTCGACAATAAACTCAATGGCCCTAATTACCTAGATTGGTTGCGTAGTCTTAAGCTTGTGCTAACCGTTGAGGGGCGTCTCTATGTTTTGAACGAGAGACTTCCCGCCACTATACCTGCCACAGCGACTGGTGCTGAAAAGGAAACTTATGAAGCTTGGAAGAAAGATGACACACATGCTAGGTGCTATATGATAGCCGCCATGGAGCCCGCGCTTGCGAGGAAATATGAGTCTCACTTGCATGCTTTCGATATAAAGGCTCATCTCGATAGCATGTACAGTGAGAATATTAGGGCATCGAGGTACGCTGCTACAAAGGAGTTGATCACAGCGAGACTGCGCGAAGGGACTTCGGTCCACGAGCACTGTCTCAAAATGATCACTCTCCTTGAAAAGCTAGTGAATCTTGATGTCACCCTCCCGGCCGAGCTCTCGTTGGATTTGATCCTGTTGTCTCTTCCTAGTTCCTATGAATCGTTCATAGTGAACTTCAACATGAACAAACTAGATCCTCCTTTGGATGAGTTGATGAACATGTTGGTCAGCTTCGAGTCCACCATTAAGAAAGAGAAGTCTGTTCTCATTGCTGCTACTTCTGGAAAGAAGAGTTCTTTCCAAAAGAAGAGAAAGGAAAGAGTTCCCTTCCCTAACAGCAAGTTCTAAGTGGGTGAAGGTAGTGGGGGCCCCAAGGCAAAGGTTAGCAAACAAGTTGATGATGCTTGCCATCACTGTGGAAAGAAAGGACATTGGCGCCGCAACTGCAAGGCTTACCTGAAGCAGAAAGGTTCTGAAAAGGGTACGTATTTCATTGACGTAAATTTGTCTGTCAACTCTTCTTCTTGGGTATTGGATACGGGCTGTGGCTCACATTTGTGCAATGATTTGCAGCTAATGACAAGAAGTCGAAGACTTAGAGCGGGTGAGACCTACCTAAGGATGGGGAATGGAGCAAGAGTTGCTGCTGAAGCCGTTGGCACTATTTACTTAAATGTTTTGGATTCCAGTTTTCCTATTGTTTTGAACGATTGTTTATTTGTTCCGTCGCTCATTAGAAACCTTATTTCTATTCATGTATTAGATATTGAAGGTTTTACTTTTGTTTTTGGAAATTCGATTTGCATTATACAAAAGAATGAGAATTTAATTTGCAAAGGACGACTATTAAACAACTTGTATGAACTGAATCCAAATGAAATACCTATTAATGTTATATCAGCAAAACGTAAGGAGATAGATCAAAACCCCGCACAACTTTGGCACGCTAGATTAGGTCATGTCTCTTTAAGAAGGATGAACGATTTTGTCAGTGAAGGATTGTTCTCTGTGGAGGACGTGAAATCACTACAAACTTGTGAATCTTGCCTTAAAGGGAAAATGACCAAGTCACCCTACAAAGGGAAAATGGAACGAGCCGAGGGTCTTTTGGATTTGATCCATACAGACGTATGTGGTCCACTAAGTGTTAGTGCGAAGGGTGGATATAACTACTTCGCTACCTTTACCGACGATTATTCTAGGTATGGGTATGTGTACTTGATGAAGTACAAGTCTGAAACATTTGAAAAGTTCAAAGATTTTAGACACGAAGTGGAAAAGCAACTCGGACGAAGTATTAAGAAGCTACGATCCGATCGTGGTGGAGAATACTTGAGCATCGAGTTCATTGACTATCTAAAAGAAAATGGGATACAGTCCCAATGGACTCCACCGGGAACTCCTCAACTTAATGGAGTCTCCGAACGTCGGAATCGAACTTTATTAGATATGGTTCGATCAATGATGGGGTTCACAAACTTACCGGCATACTTCTGGGGTCATGCACTTCGTACTGCCGCGTATTTGCTGAATAGAGTTAACACCAAAGCAGTTAAATCCACACCTTATGAACTTTGGCATTCCCGGAAACCCAATTACAAACATATTAGGATATGGGGTTGTCCCGCTTATGTGAAGCGATTAGTGGGAGATAAGTTGGATAATAAATCCGACTTGTGCTATTTTGTGGGGTATCCCGAAGACTCGATGGGATACGAGTTCTACTATGTCAAAGAAGCAAAGACGTTTGTTTCGAGAAATGCCACCTTTTTGGAAAGGGAGTTTCTATCCGATAGAAAGGGCAGCATGATAGAACTTGAAGTAGTTCAAGAACCACAAAGTGAAGTTCAAACGCAAGAACAAGTAATCGAACCAATACAACAAACCACTGATATACCTCCTGAACCTACGGTACGTAGATCCGAAAGAGTTCGGAAAATGCCGGATAGGTTATTCCTCCTCGAAAATGATGAAGATCATGTTGATCTTGGACGAGATCCAAGAACATACAATGAGGTCGTATCGGATGCGGACATGGGACATTGGCTAACTGCCATGAAATCCGAAATGGACTCCATGTACTCCAACAAGGTATGGACCTTGGTAGATCCACCCAAAGGAATTATTCCTATAGGCTGCAAGTGGATCTATAAGAAGAAAATTGGAGTTGATGGAAAGGTATCGACCTATAAAGCTAGATTGGTAGCAAAAGGATACACTCAAAGGCAAGGCGTTGACTATGAGGAAACCTTTTCGCCAGTCGCGATGCTGAAGTCCATTAGGATTTTGCTGGCCATAGCTGCGTGGTACGACTACGAGATATGGCAAATGGATGTGAAGACCGCCTTCCTTAATGGAGATATTGATGAAGAAATTTACATGGCGCAGCCGGAAGGCTTCATATCTTCTGGAAGTGAGCAAAAGGTTTGCAAGCTTCAGCGATCCATTTATGGATTGAAGCAAGCATCCCGTAGTTGGAACATTAGGTTCGACTCAACTATCAAAGAGTTTGATTTTGAGAAGAATCCGGAGGAACCTTGTGTATACAAGAAGGTTAGTGGGAGGGCAGTAATATTTCTAGTGCTTTACGTTGATGACATTCTACTCATTGGGAATGACGTAGGAATGTTACAGCAAACGAAAGCATGGTTGTCCACACGTTTCTCAATGAAGGATTTGGGAGAAGCATCTTATGTATTGGGAATACGCATCTATAGAGATAGAGCAAGAAAGATGCTTGGTTTATCCCAAAGCCTGTACATAGACACCGTTATGAAACGGTTTAGCATGGAAGAATCCAAGAAGGGATTCTTGCCAATGTCCCATGGGGTTCGTCTCTCGAAATCTATGTGTCCCCAAACACCTAGTGAAATCGAGGAGATGAAAAGGACGCCCTATGCTTCTGCCATAGGAAGCATAATGTATGGCATGCTATGTACGAGACCCGATATTGCGTATGCTGTGAGTGTCACAAGCAGATATCAGTCTAACCCCGGCCCGGCTCACTGGAAAGCCGTGAAAGATATCCTCAAGTATTTGCGAAGGACTAAGGATATATTTTTGGTCTATGGGGGTGCCGAGTTGAAATTAGAGGGTTTCACTGACTCTAGTTTTCAATCGGACGTGGACGACTCAAAGTCGAATTCTGGATTTATATTCACGCTTAATGGTGGTGCCGTGTGTTGGAAGAGTTCCAAGCAAAGCACGACGGCCGATTCCACTACCGAAGCGGAATACATTGCAGCGTCCGAAGCTGCAAAAGAAGGGACTTGGATAAGGAAATTCATCCAAGAGTTGGGTGTCATTCCTGATGCTAGTGATCCAGTACCGTTGTACTGTGATAACACCGGAGCCGTGGCACAAGCTAAGGAGCCACGATCTCATCAGAAGTCGAAGCATATTCTGAGGAAGTATCACGTGATCCGAGAGATCATTGATAGAGGTGAAGTTAAGGTTGAACGAGTCACCTCGGAAGAGAACGTTGCAGACCCCTTCACGAAGCCTTTACCGAGATCGGTCCATGAGAAACATCGAGAGTCGATGGGATTGCGATTTATGGGTAGTTGGCTTTAGGTCAAGTGGGAGATTGTTAGAGTAGGTGACCAACAAGCCAACATGTGGCTGTGGTCTTTCGTATTTATTATTGTAATAAACGAACCTTTATTCGTATTAATGATAAAACACCTTGGCATTCTATATCTTTGTCCCTTTGTCACAAGCATAGATATAGTCCTTACAGTTATTACAAGTACTAGTAATTGATCGTTAGGATCGTGAGATATTTACTTAAGTATTATAACTGTTAAACGTGTTCCTAGTCGAAGGGTTACGCCACTAATGAGGATATCGGCCTTTCCCATTAAGACTAGCACTTAGTGTATGTGTACTGCATCTCATCAGTAAACGGTATTGTGATATCGGCATGCATAAGTGGGTGCTCGTAAGTTGACGAGTTCACTGAACTCCCTCACCCTAGAAATCTCTAAGTGGTTCCCAATAATCGAGTAGAGATATCTATGGTATAGTTGTACACCATTAGTCCTTATGACCTAGACATCACCGTGACTTCACTAGAGGACCAACTGTATCGTGACCTGTCCCTGAGTTCCACCGAGGACCATCCCAAGGGCCAGTGTTCGTGCAGTCCGAAATCTAGTGGGAGGTCTGTGCATTGTAGTCGGGGATTCGATCGCTAGAATAGTCTTGGATGTCCTGTGTGTTCTGAAAGTTTGTAATCATTCTAAGTCTCTGGCCAGAGCTGACTAGGTGATGATTAGAGAATTCGATTCTCTAAGTCATGCACGTAAGGATTACAACACTTGGAACGATCGCACCGTCATCGAACATATAAAGAGGTCTCGATGAACCAATGCCTCTAGTTCGATCGGGACATATGAATCGAAGGGACCGTACTGTACGTTAACTATATCTGAAGGTTCTTGCAGGCACTTCATTTGTATCTAGGGAATCATGACGCGTAGTTGCTAGACGCCAATCTTGATTCGTTGGGTGATTGAGGTGAAACGAGCTTCATCTTAATCGTAACTCGAAGGGGACGAGTTTTGACCACAAAGGGTTGTGGGCCCACGGCTAGCTTACACCTGAACCATCGAGGGTCACACTGCTCGTGCACATGAGATCTTTGAATAAACGGTCAGAGATAAAATAGTTTATCTTTGCATGATTGGAAGTGAATATGATTGAGTCCAACATTCGTAATTTGGAATTATGAATGAGAATAAGAAAAGGAAAAGAATAGGCGAGCGTGTTAGTGAACTTTCTAAATCGGGAAGTTTCCAAATTTAGAAAGTGCACTGAACTAGGGTTTCTACTTTTGGAAAGTTGGAAAATGAAAGATGGCACTCGTAATGACGAGGAAATTATAATGATTCCGAAAATGTAATCGTTGCAATTTTTCGGTCATTGAATTAAGAGAGACGAGCAAGTGAAAGTACTAACGGACTTAAGCTGTTGGGCCCGGTCCAACTTAAGCCCGTTAGGGTTTTATGCAAGACATATAAATACTTGATTTATAGGTCTTGCACAAACACAACACAAAAACCCTAACCCTAGCCGCTCACACACTCTCTCTCTCGGCCCTCTCTCTTCGGCCACCGCGCCGGAGCTTCACCGGAATCGGCCATTCATTGGCCGATTGTTTCGGTATTGTTTTTCCTTCTCTTTTTCTTCCGTTTTATTCTAACTACTACGTGTCTAGTGCCACGTTTTAGTAGATCGAAGTATACGAGGTGAAATCCGAGAGGAGGAAGACTGTAGATCGAAGAATCGAGGAGCAACGCACGAGCCTAAGCCGCACGCTGCCCCACGCGCCGCCCCGGAAGTCCGCGCGTGAAACTCACGCGCCGCCGTGGCTGATCCACCGCCGCTGCTGCTGCACCGTTGCTGCCACGATTGTACGGATTGGTTTCCGTAGCAATCTCGACATGCTAAACGATCCTACCTCACGCTTCAAGAGGTAAATAATCGAAACCCTAGTTTCGATTTGAGTTTCGTTTAAACCTATGTATATGTATTCATGTTTGTCTCGTATGATTTTATGTGATTATGTGAAATCGATTTAAATCATTGCGAGCATGATATTTGGTTTAAACGCGAGCATGTTAATTGGCTTAAATTCGATTAAATAATTAGCATGTATGTTGTTGTTTAATTTCGCTGGAAGCGCAAAGGTACGCAATTAATTGATTTAATTTGTCGGGCATGTACTTGTGTGTTTTAAAGTCGTTTAAATCACATTAAATTTTTGTTTTCCGCTGCGTATGCGTGCCCGAAACCCAACAGTGGTATCAGAGCTCGTTGCGCAATTAATTGCGTTCGTATTTATATACTATGATTTTATGCATGTTCGATTTATTAAAGTAGTGATTGTCGTATTATGTAATTGGGAGTTTTCATAAGTTTAAAATATTTTTGAAATATTGTTTAGAATTTTTCCAGCTTTAAAATTGTTAAAAATTGGAAAATCGGATCTGAAATTGTTTTAAAATGTCGGTTTTTAAATGTTCGGATCGAACCGTTCGAACCGGCCGGTTCGATGGTTGTGTGCGATCTAGTTGACCGAATCCACGTGGATTCGGGTCGGTCAGACCGGTTCTCGGTCCGACTGACCCGGCCCACTGATTTGGGTCAGCTGGACCGGGCAGAACCGGACCGCTTCGGTCCGAACCGGTCAGACCGGTTGGGCCGAACCGGTCCACTGAAAATAAAAAAAAAAAAAAAAATTATTTCAGATTTCTAAAATTAAACTTAAAACAAATTGATTTTAATTTTTGGAAAATTATTTTCAATTAATCCCAATTAGATAATTGGATCGACAATCATCTATTTTAGTAAATAGGTGTTAGATTAATTAAATTGATTTAAATTGTTAAATTGATTTCAATTAATAGAACACATATATAATATTGATTATAAATTCAACTTAATTAGTAGCACCTCAACATTATTTGAATGATTTATGCTAGTTGAGGTTCTATAATTATTTTGAAAACTCGATAATTAATTAATGTGATTAATTATGAAATTAGGTCGTATGTTCCTCTTAGGACAATATGCGCTTCCATATACCTTTAGAGAACATAGATGTAGGAATCACATAGACCAATCCAAAACCTTCTGATGAGATAAAACTTTTAATAAAACCCCTCATTCTTAATTTAATTGAGAATCATTTCAATCTATAAAGAATGACCCAATCTGTTGAGTTATTTCTTTCCTTCTGCCGACGGTTGGATTATGTGTAGCCCTTTGCTGTAGTGCAGTAAGCCGTGTTAGCGGGGAGTGCTATGGTAGAGTAAGCTGTAATTCAATTGACATAATGATGAAGGTAGCCGTAGAAAAGGGTTATGTTGGATTAACGTGGTCGGCTAGATTAACTAGGGACTGCATTAGTTTGGCATAATCAAGTTCTATGAGCATCTTTGATTGGTAGGTTAGACTTGACACACGACGATTTTGATATTCGCGAGATTAACTTAGGTCATTATCAAGTGTGAGGAAAATTAATTTAGGGTCATATTGTGGATATGATTGATTGTGATCTACCTTTGGGCAAATATAATCGGGCTAGATTAACTACGGGTTATATTTGTCTATTGGACCTAAAGCCCATTAAGAAAAATCAGTTTTCTCGTTTGTCTACTAGAGGGAAGTGGAACTCGATAAAATTAGTGGGAGAACAATTAAATAACACAAGTCCAAACATTTAATTGTAACAATCATTTAACGCGAATCTCTAATAATCCTTTTCTCTATATGTCTCAGATAATCATGTCTAAGAATCCCATAATGTCAATCCTCGACAATAAACTCAATGGCCCTAATTACCTAGATTGGTTGCGTAGTCTTAAGCTTGTACTAACCGTTGAGGGGCGTCTCTATGTTTTGAACGAGAGACTTCCCGCCACTATACCCGACACAGCGACTGATGCTGAGAAAGAAACTTATGAAGTTTGGAAGAAAGATGACACTCATGCTAGGTGCTATATGATAGCCGCCATGGAGCCCGCGCTTGCGAGGAAATATGAGTCTCACTTGCATGCTTTCGATATAAAGGCTCATCTCGATAGCATGTATAGTGAGAATATTAGGGCATCGAGGTACGCTGCTACAAAGGAGTTGATCACAGCGAGACTGCGCGAAGGGACTTCGGTCCACGAGAACTGTCTCAAAATGATCACTCTCCTTGAAAAGCTAGTGAATCTTGATGTCACCCTCCCGGCCGAGCTCTCGTTGGATTTGATCCTGTTGTCTCTTCCTAGTTCCTATGAATCGTTCATAGTGAACTTCAACATGAACAAACTAGATCCTCCCTTGGATGAGTTAATGAACATGTTGGTCAGCTTCGAGTCCACCATTAAGAAAGAGAAGTCTGTTCTCATTGCTGTTACTTCTGGAAAGAAGAGTTCTTTCCAAAAGAAGAGAAAGGAAAGAGTTCCCTTCCCAAACAGCAAGTTCCAAGTGGGTGAAGGTAGTGGGGGCCCCAAAGCAAAGGTTAGCAAACAAGTTGATGATGCTTGCCATCACTGTGGAAAGAAAGGACATTGGCGCCGCAACTGCAAGGCTTACCTGAAGCAGAAAGGTTCTGAAAAGGGTACGTATTTCTTTGACGTAAATTTGTCTGTCAACTCTTCTTCTTGGGTATTGGATACGGGCTGTGGCTCACATTTGTGCAATGATTTGCAGCTAATGACAAGAAGTCGAAGACTTAGAGCGGGTGAGACCTTCCTAAGGATGGGGAATGGAGCAAGAGTTGCTGCTGAAGCCATTGGCACAATTTACTTAAATGTTTTGGATTCTAGTTTTCCTGTTGTTTTGAACAATTGTTTATTTGTTCCGTCGCTCATTAGAAACCTTATTTCTATTCCTGTATTAGATATTGAAGGTTTTACTTTTGTTTTTGGAAATTCGATTTGCATTATACAAAAGAATGAGAATTTAATTTGCAAAGGACGACTATTAAACAACTTGTATGAACTAAATCCAAGTGAAATACCTATTAATGTTATATCAGCAAAACGTAAGGAGATAGATCAAAACCCCGCACAACTTTGGCACGCTAGATTAGGTCATGTCTCTTTAAGAAGGATGAACGATTTTGTCAGTGAAGGATTGTTCTCTGTGGATGACGTGAAATCACTACAAACTTGTGAATCTTGCCTTAAAGGGAAAATGACCAAGTCACCCTACAAAGGGAAAATGGAACGAGCCGAGGGTCTTTTGGATTTGATCCATACAGACGTATGTGGTCCACTAAGTGTTAGTGCGAAGGGTGGATATAACTACTTCGCTACCTTTACCGACGATTATTCTAGGTATGGGTATGTGTACTTGATGAAGTACAAGTCTGAAACATTTGAAAAGTTCAAAGATTTTAGACACGAAGTGGAAAAGCAACTGGGACGAAGTATTAAGAAGCTACGATCCGATCGTGGTGGAGAATACTTGAGCATCGAGTTCATTGACTATCTAAAAGAAAATGGGATTCAATCCCAATGGACTCCACCGGGAACTCCTCAACTTAATGGAGTCTCCGAACGTCGGAATCGAACTTTATTAGATATGGTTCGATCAATGATGGGGTTCACAAACTTACCGGCATACTTGTGGGGTCATGCACTTCGTACTGCCGCGTATTTGCTGAATAGAGTTAACACCAAAGCAGTTAAATCCACACCTTATGAACTTTGGCATTCCCGGAAACCCAATTACAAACATATTAGGATATGGGGTTGTCCCGCTTATGTGAAGCGATTAGTGGGAGATAAGTTGGATAGTAAATCCGACTTGTGCTATTTTGTGGGGTATCCCGAAGACTCGATGGGATACAAGTTCTACTATGTCAAAGAAGCAAAGACGTTTGTTTCGAGAAATGCCACCTTTTTGGAAAGGGAGTTTCTATCCGATAGAAAGGGCAGCATGATAGAACTTGAAGTAGTTCAAGAACCACAAAGTGAAGTTCAAACGCAAGAACAAGTAATCGAACCAATACAACAAACCACTGATATACCTCCTGAACCTACGGTACGTAGATACGAAAGAGTTCGGAAAATGCCGGATAGGTTATTCCTCCTCGAAAATGATGAAGATCATGTTGATCTTGGACGAGATCCAAGAACATACAATGAGGCCGTATCGGATGCGGACATGGGACATTGGCTAACTGCCATGAAATCCGAAATGGACTCCATGTACTCCAACAAGGTATGGACCTTGGTAGATCCACCCAAAGGAATTATTCCTATAGGCTGCAAGTGGATCTATAAGAAGAAAATTGGAGTTGATGGAAAGGTATCGACCTATAAAGCTAGATTGGTAGCAAAAGGATACACTCAAAGGCAAGGCGTTGACTATGAGGAAACCTTTTCGCCAGTCGCGATGCTGAAGTCCATTAGGATTTTGCTGGCCATAGCTGCGTGGTACGACTACGAGATATGGCAAATGGATGTGAAGACCGCCTTCCTTAATGGAGATATTGAGGAAGAAATTTACATGGCGCAGCCGGAAGGCTTCATATCTTCTGGAAGTGAGCAAAAGGTTTGCAAGCTCCAGCGATCCATTTACGGATTGAAGCAAGCATCCCGTAGTTGGAACATTAGGTTCGACTCAACTATCAAAGAGTTTGATTTTGAGAAGAATCCGGAGGAACCTTGTGTATACAAGAAGGTTAGTGGGAGGGCAGTAATATTTCTAGTGCTTTACGTTGATGACATTCTACTCATTGGGAATGACGTAGGAATGTTACAGCAAACGAAAGCATGGTTGTCCACACGTTTCTCAATGAAGGATTTGGGAGAAGCATCTTACGTATTGGGAATACGCATCTATAGAGATAGAGCAAGGAAGATGCTTGGCTTATCCCAAAGCATGTACATAGACACCGTTATGAAACGGTTTAGCATGGAAGAATCCAAGAAGGGATTCTTGCCAATGTCCCATGGGGTTCGTCTCTCGAAATCTATGTGTCCGCAAACACCTAGTGAAATCGAGGAGATGAAAAGGAAGCCTTATGCTTCTGCCATAGGAAGCATAATGTATGGCATGCTATGTACGAGACCCGATATTGCGTATGCTGTGAGTGTCACAAGCAGATATCAGTCTAACCCCGGCCCGGCTCACTGGAAAGCCGTGAAAGATATTCTCAAGTACGTGCGAAGAACTAAGGATATATTTTTGGTCTATGGGGGTGCCGAGTTGAAATTAGAGGGTTTTACTGACTCTAGTTTTCAATCGGATGTGGACGACTCAAAGTCGAATTCTGGATTTATATTCACGCTTAATGGTGGTGCCGTGTGTTGGAAGAGTTCCAAGCAAAGCACGACGGCCGATTCCACTACCGAAGCGGAATACATTGCAGCGTCTGAAGCTGCAAAAGAAGGGACTTGGATAAGGAAATTCATCCAAGAGTTGGGTGTAATTCCTGGTGCTAGTGATCCAGTACCGTTGTACTGTGATAACACCGGAGCCGTGGCGCAAGCTAAGGAGCCACGATCTCATCAGAAGTCGAAGCATATTATGAGGAAGTATCACGTGATCCGAGAGATCATTGATAGAGGTGAAGTTAAGGTTGAACGAGTCACCTCGGAAGAGAACGTTGCAGACCCCTTCACGAAGCCTTTACCGAGATCGGTCCATGAGAAACATCGAGAGTCGATGGGATTGCGATTTATGGGTAGTTGGCTTTAGGTCAAGTGGGAGATTGTTAGAGTAGGTGACCAACAAGCCAACATATGGCTGTGGTCTTTCGTATTTATTATTGTAATAAACGAACCTTTATTCGTATTAATGATAAAACACCTTGGCATTCTATATCTTTGTCCCTTTGTCACAAGCATAGATATAGTCCTTACAATTATTACAAGTACTAGTAATTGATCGGTAGGATCGTGAGATATTTACTTAAGTATTATAACTGTTAAACGTGTTCCTAGTCGAAGGGTTACGCCACTAATGAGGATATCGGCCTTTCCCATTAAGACTAGCACTTAGTGTATGTGTACTGCATCTCATCAGTAAACGGTATTGTGATATCGGCATGCATAAGTGGGTGCTCGTAAGTTGACGATTTCACTGAACTCCCTCACCCTAGAAATCTCTAAGTGGTTCCCAATAATCGAGTAGAGATATCTATGGTATAGTTGTACACCATTAGTCCTTATGACCTAGACATCACCGTGACTTCACTAGAGGACCAGCTGTATCGTGACCTGTCTCTGAGTTCCACCGAGGACCATCCCAAGGGCCAGTGTTCGTGCAGTCCGAAATCTAGTGGGAGGTCTGTGCATTGTAGTCGGGGATTCGATCGCTAGAATAGTCTTGGATGTCCTGTGTGTTCTGAAAGTATGTAATCATTCTAAGTCTCTGGCCAGAGCTGACTAGGTGATGATTAGAGAATTCGATTCTCTAAGTCATGCACGTAAGGATTACAACACTTGGAACGATCACACCGTCATCGAACATATAAAGAGGTCTCGATGAACCAATGCCTCTAGTTCGATCGGGACATATGAATCGAAGGGACCGTACTGTACGTTAACTATATCTGAAGGTTCTTGCAGGCACTTCATTTGTATCTAGGGAATCATGACGCGTAGTTGCTAGACGCCAATCTTGATTCGTTGGGTGATTGAGGTGAAACGAGCTTCATCTTAATCGTAACTCGAAGGGGACGAGTTTTGACCACAAAGGGTTGTGGGCCCACGGCTAGCTTACACCTGAACCATCGAGGGTCACACTGCTCGTGCACATGAGATCTTTGAATAAACGTGTTAGTGAACTTTCTAAATCGGGAAGTTTCCAAATTTAGAAAGTGCACTGAACTAGGGTTTCCACTTTTGGAAAGTTGGAAAATGAAAGATGGCACTCGTAATGACGAGGAAATTATAATGATTCCGAAAATGTAATCGTTGCAATTTTTCGGTCATTGAATTAAGAGAGACGAGCAAGTGAAAGTACTAACGGACTTAAGCTGTTGGGCCCGGTCCAACTTAAGCCCGTTAGGGTTTTATGCAAGACATATAAATACTTGATTTATAGGTCTTGCACAAACACAACACAAAAACCCTAACCCTAGCCGCTCACACACTCTCTCTCTCGGCCCTCTCTCTTCGGCCACCGCGCCGCCGTCGCCGGAGCTTCACCGGAATCGGCCATTCATTGGCCGATTGTTTCGGTATTGTTTTTCCTTCTCTTTTTCTTCCGTTTTATTCTAACTACTACGTGTCTAGTGCCACGTTTTAGTAGATCGAAGTATACGAGGTGAAATCCGAGAGGATGAAGACTGTAGATCGAAGAATCGAGGAGCAACGCACGAGCCGAAGCCGCACGCTGCCCCACGCGCCGCCCCGGAAGTCCGCGCGTGAAACTCACGCGCCACCGTGAGCTGTCTCACCGCCGCTGCTGCTGCACCGTTGCTGCCACGATTGTACGGATTGGTTTCCGTAGCAATCTCGACGTGCTAAACGATCCTACCTCACGCTTCAAGAGGTAAATAATCGAAACCCTAGTTTCGATTTGAGTTTCGTTTAAACCTATGTATATGTATTCATGTTTGTCTCGTATGATTTTATGTGTTTATGTGAAATCGATTTAAATCATTGCGAGCATGTTATTTGGTTTAAACGCGAG
The DNA here is from genome assembly GCF_000504015.1 of Erythranthe guttata. The sequence continues at coordinate 209,880 of NW_012192997.1, read as the reverse complement.
CATGTTAATTGGCTTAAATTCGATTAAATAATTAGCATGTATGTTGTTGTTTAATTTCGCTGGAAGCGCAAAGGTACGCAATTAATTGATTTAATTTGTCGGGCATGTACTTGTGTGTTTTAAAGTCGTTTAAATCACATTAAATTTTTGTTTTCCGCTGCGTATGCGTGCCCGAAACCCAACAGTGGTATCAGAGCTCGTTGCGCAATTAATTGCGTCGTTTAATATGCTATGATTTTATGCATGTTCGATTTATTAAAGTAGTGATTGTCGTATTATGTAATTGGGAGTTTTCGTAAGTTTAAAATATTTTTGAAATATTGTTTAGAATTTTTTCAGCTTTAAAATTGTTTAAAATTGGAAAATCGGATCTGAAATTATTTTTAAAACATCGGTTTTTAATTGTTCGGATCGAACCGGTCGAACCGGCCGGTTCGATGGTTGTGTGCGATCTAGTTGACCGAATCCACGTGGATTCGGGTCGGTCAGACCGGTTCTCGGTCCGACTGACCCGGCCCACTGATTTGGGTCAGCTGGACCGGGCAGAACCGGACCGCTTCGGTCCGAACCGGTCAGACCGGTTGGGCCGAACCGGTCCACTGAAAATAAAAAAAAAAAAAAAAAAAAAAAATTCAGATTTCTAAAATGAAACTTAAAATAAATTTATTTTAATTTTTGGAAAATTATTTCAATTAATCCCAATTAGATAATTGGATCGACAATCATCTATTTTAGTAAATAGGTGTTAGATTAATTAATTAATTTAAATTGTTAAATTGATTTCAATTAATAGAACACATATATAATATTGATTATAAGTTCAACTTAATTAATAGTACCTCAACATTATTTGAATGATTTATGCTAGTTGAGGTTCTATAATTATTTTGAAAAACCCGATAATTAATTAATGTAATTAATTATGTAGTTAGGTCGTATGTTCCTCTTAGGACAATATGCGCTTCCATATACCTTTAGAGAACATAGATGTAGGAATCACATAGATGTAGCCGAACCTTCTGATGAGATAAAACACTTTTAATAAAACCCCTCATTCTTAATTTAATTGAGAATCATTTCAAGCTATAACGGCTTACTGCACTACAGCAAAGGGCTACACATAATCCAACCGTTGGCAGAAGGAAAGAAATAACTCAACAGATTGGGTTTTTCTTTATAGCTTGAAATGATTCTTAATTAAATTAAGAATGAGGGATTTTATTAAAATTTTTTATCTCATCAAAAGGTTCGGATTGGTCTATGTGATTCCTACATCTATGTTCTCTAAAGGTATATGGAAACGCATATTGTCCTAAGAGGAACATACGACCTAATTATATAATTAATTACATTAATTAATTATCGGGTTTTTCAAAATAATTATAGAACCTCAACTAGCATAAATCATTCAAATAATGTTGAGGTACTATTAATTAAGTTGAACTATAATCAATATTATATATGTGTTCTATTAATTGAAATCAATTTAACAATTTAAATCAATTTAATTAATCTAACACCTATTTACTAAAATAGATGATTGTTGATCCAATTATCTAATTGGGATTAATTGAAAATAATTTTCCAAAAATTAAAATCAATTTGTTTTAAGTTTAATTTTAGAAATCTGAAATAATTTATTTATTTATTTATCTGAAGCGGTCCGGTTCTGTTCGGTCCAGCTGACCCAAATCAGTGGGCCGGGTCAGTCGGACCGGGAACCGGTCAGACCGACCCGAATCCACGTGGATTCGGTCAACTAAATCGCACACAACCATCGAACCGGCCAGTTCGACCGGTTCGATCCGAACAATTAAAAACCGACGTTTTAAAAACAATTTCAGATCCGATTTTCCAATTTTAAACAATTTTAAAGATGGAAAAAACTCTAAACAATATTTCAAAAATATTTTAAACTTACGAAAACTCCCAATTACATAATACAACAATCGCTACTTTAGTAAATCGAACATGCATAAAATCATAGCATATTAAACTACGCAATTAATTGCGCAACGAGCTCTGATACCACTGTTGGGTTCCGGGCACGCATACGCAGCGGAAAACAAAAATTTAATGCGATTTAAACGACTTTAAAGCACACAAGTACATGCCCGACAAATTAAAATCAATTAATTGCGTACCTTTGCGCTTCCAGCGAAATTAAAAACAACATACATTGCGTACCTTTGCGCTTCCAGCGAAATTAAAACAACATACATGCTTAATTACTTAATCGAAATTAAATCAATTAGCATGCTCGCGTTTAAATCAAATAATCATGCTCGCAATAATAAAACCAATTTCATGTAGTCACATAAAATCATACAAGTTTCTTATTAAAACGAACATGCATATATTAATTTAAACGTAACCGAATCGAATGACAATAGATTCGAAACATTACCTCTTGAAGCGTGAGGTAGGCGCACTAAGCAAAGCTAGATTGCCACGGAAACCAATCCGTGCAATCCGGGGCAGCAACGGCGATGATCCGAGCTACGGCACCGCATGTGATTCACGCGCAGAGAAGATGGCTAGCTGCTCTTCCCACTCCTATTGATCCAACCTGTTTGCTGATCTGAAATTACAGCCTTGCTCCGACTTCAGTATCTCCATGCGTATTTACTGGATGAACAATTCCTTCTGGAGGATGGTAGATTTATGAGTTGTGAAGCTGCTGTCAAAATTTCACGTCCATCGGATGACCGGTTGATTTATGGAGAATTTTCTCGCTGGGCAGCGCAGAAAATCCGAGAGCAGTTTTTCGGAATTGCCTTCTCGCATCTTCGATTCTTCGATCTTCCTCCTCTTGGATTTCACCTCGTATACTTCGATCTAGTAAACACGTGGCACTAGACACGTAATAGTCAGAACAACGGAAGAAAAGAAAGAAGGAAAGGAATACCGAAAGAGATCGGCCAACGGGTGGCCGATTCCGGCGAATTTCCGGCGACGGCGCGGTGGTGGTGGCCGTGGGAGAGGGTGGCTGATCGAGAGAGGCAGCGGCTAGGGTTATGAACGTGTGTTCTTTTAGTTATATGTGTGCAAGACCTATAAATCAAGTATTTATATGTCTTGCATAAAACCCTAACGGGCTTAAGTTGGACAGGGCCCAACAGCTTAAGTCCGTTAGTTCTTTTACTTGCTCGTCTCTCTCAATTCAATGATCGGAAAATTGTAACGATTACATTTTCGGAATCATTATAATGTCCTCGTCATTACGAGTTCCAACTCTCGATTTCCAACTTTCCAAAAGTGGAAACCCTAATTCAGTGCACTTTCTAAATTTGGAAACTTCCCGATTTAGAAAGTCCACTTCAATGTTCGCCTATTCTTTTCCTTTTCTTATTCTCATTCGTAATTCCAAATTACGAATGTTGGACCCGATCGTATTGACTTCCAATCATGCAAAGATAAACTATTTTATCTCTGACCGTTTATTCAAAGATCTCATGTGCACGAGCAGTGTGACCCTCGATGGTTCAGGTGTAAGCTAGCCGTGGGCCCACAACCCTTTGTGGTCAAAACTCGTCCCCTTAGAGTTACAATTAAGATGAAACTCGTTTCACCTTAATCACCCAACGAATCAAGATTGGCGTCTAGCAACTACGCGTCATGATTCCCTAGATACAAATGAAGTGCCTGCAAGAACCTTCAGATTTAGTTAACGTACAGTACGGTCCCTTCGATACATATGTCCCGATCGAACTAGAGGCATTGGTTCATCGAGACCTCTTTATATGTTCGATGACGGAGCGATCGTTCCAAGTGTTGTAATCGTCACGTGCATGACTTAGAGAATCGAATTCTCTAATCATCACTTAGTCAGCTCTGGCCAGAGACTTAGAATGATTACAAACTTTCAGAACACACAGGACATCCAAGACTATTCTAGCGATCGAATCCCCGACTACAATGCACAGACCTCCCACTAGATTTCGGACTGCACGAACACTGGCCCTTGGGATGGTCCTCGGTGGAACTCAGAGACAGGTCACGATACAGCTGGTCCTCTAGTGAAGTCACGGTGATGTCTAGGTCATAAGGACTAATGGTGTACAACTATACCATAGATATCTCTACTTGATTATTGGGAACCACTTAGAGATTTCTAGGGTGAGGGAGTTCAGTGAACTCGTCAACTTACGAGCACCCACTTATGCATGCCGATATCACAATACTGTTTACTGATGAGATGCAGTACACATACACTAAGTGCTAGTCTTCTAATGGGAAAGGCCGATATCCTCATTGGTGGCGTAACCCTTCGACTAGGAACACGTTTAACAGTTATAATACTTAAGTAAATATCTCACGATCCTAACGATCAATTACTAGTACTTGTAATAACTGTAAGGACTATATCTATGCTTGTGACAAAGGGACAAAGATATAGAATGCCAAGGTGTTTTATCATTAATACGAATAAATGTTCGTTTATTACCATAATAAATACGAAAGACCACAGCCACAAGTTGGCTTGTTGGTCACCTACTCTAACAAGGAGCACATAGAAAATACACATAAAGCTTCACAAAATCACTTAGCCATAAAAACATAGAAATAATCGAAATCTTAACATGCAAAAACAATCTAACAACAAAGTTCACTAGATCTAGCATTTTACAAGAATAAAATTCAAGACTTCCATCTTTACATTTATTCAAGCAAATACACTAGATCTTCACATGCAAGAGTATTTTAAATCAAATTAGCACAAACTCTTAGTTCTTAAACCATTTTTTTTTTCATAGAAAACACTAGATCTTAACATGCAAGACTTTAGATCAACCATTAATCACTAGATCTTAACATGCAAGACCTTAGATCAACAATCAATCACCAATCTTATCATGCAAGGCCTTAAAACAACAATCAACACAAGATCAACACATGCAAAACACAAAATAAACCACATAAGCAATTTCAAGCATTTTATCTTAAAAAATTCGAAAGTTCCTTAGTCAAGTCAAAAATTCATTTTCTTTTCAAAAATCAACAATCAAACACTAGATTAACACATGCAAGACACTAATTAAACCAAATAAGCCATTTAAAACATTTTTCCCCAAAAATTCGAAAGTTCCATGGCTAGGCCAAAAATTCATTTTCTTTTCAAAATCAACAATCAAACACTAGATCAACACATGCAAGGAACTAATTAAGCCAAATGAGCCATTTAAAACATTTTTCCCCAATTTTCGAAAAATCATAAAATTTAAAAAATAAAACTATCTTTTCAAAATACTAACATGCAATCATCATCTAAAACACAAAATCACATAATATGCAAGAATCAACAATGAAAACACATAAAAACACATAAAAACCGAAAATACTAGTGGTGTTGTAGGTTTGAGCAAGAATTCAAGAATTCTCACCTATACTCTTTAGGGGAAGGGCTTGTTAGCTCTTTTCTCTCTAATACAAGAAGAGATTAAGAGTTAGATTAAGCATTAAGAAAATAAGTAGAAAAACAAAAAGGAAGAGGAGGAGGAAGAGCTTTGCTCTTTCGGGAAAGAAGAAGAAAGAAGAGGGAGGAGAAGCTTACTCCTAAGCTTGGCCGAAAATTCTCCTCTTGTTGAAATAGAAGGAGACTTTGAACTTAAGGATTGTAAGAGTGGAGTTTGAGAGTGAGTTTTAATCTTGGGCATGGGTGGTATTTATAGAGTTTTTGGAGACTTCAAAGCCAATGGAGAAGAAAGGGAAATACATTTTTTGTGGGGGTGATTTTGCAATTTCCGAAAATATGAGGTGGTGCTGGTTCTAGGGTGGTTCAAGCTTGAGAAAAATGGTGGTTGTGGTGGTGGTGGTGGCTGCCGAAATGAAGGGGAAGGGAGGAGAAGAAGAAGACCTTTGGTCTTACTTAAAGGAGTGAAAAAGGCATGCCTAGTCTATAGAGTAGGGAACTAGGCTTTTAGGTATTTCTTTCTATGCTCAAAGTACAACCACACCAATGTATGTTTTTCTACCAATTAATATGCAAGAATTTAAAAATCATGTGTGTGTGTGTGTGGTGTCCGAAAATTCAAGAAAATGTGGGGAGGATTTTCAAATTTTCTAAATAAATTAAAAATCCTAAAATGCATGAGAAAATTCATTTTTTCTAAAAATTTGTGCATGCATAAATATGATGAAATGCTCATTTAAATTCATATGCAAAAATCCTAATTCATGAAAATAATTTATTCGAAATAATATCCCGAAATATTTCCTAAGCACATAATTCACATAATCACATAATTTCACATAATCACATAATTTCACATAATAATCACATAATTACCTAATTCACGTAAATACTAATCATGCAAGAATTATTATAAATCCTAATTTCACAAATATGCACATAAAGGTGGTAAAAATTATTTTACCGAAAATGCGGGGTGTTACAATCTTTCCCCCTTAAAAAAATTTTGTCCCCAAAATTTGTACCTTTTTCGATTAGTTCCGGATAACGACTCACAATCTCATCCTCAAGTTCCCACGTTGACTCATCCGGAGAATGGTTTTTCCAAAGGATTTTGGCTAGGCGAATTTCTTTGTTTCGGAGTTTCCTAACTTTTCGGTCTAATATTTGGGAGGGTTCTTCAGTAAAGGATAGGTTCGGGGATAAATCAAGGGGTTCGGTTTCAAGGATGTGGTTAGGGTTGGGAATATATTTTCGGAGCATGGAGACGTGAAAGACGTTGTGGATCTTGGATAGTTGAGGCGGTAGGGCTAGGCGATAGGCTTGGCCACCAATTCGGTCGAGTATTTCGAAGGGTCCAATGAATCGAGGGCTTAACTTTCCTCGTTTTCCGAATCGCATGATTCCTTTGAGTGGAGCGACTTTCAAGAATACGTGATCACCAGCTTGGAATTCCAAATCTCGCCTTCTTTTATTCGCGTACTTTTGTTGGTGATCTTGGGCGATTCTCATTTTCTCTCGGATATTCTTGATTATGTCGACGGTGTGTTGGACTAGCTCGGGTCCTAATAAGCTTCGCTCTCCTACTTCGTCCCAATGGATTGGAGAACGGCATTTTCTTCCGTACAAGGCTTCGTAAGGTGCCATTCCGATCGAAGATTGGAAGCTATTGTTGTACGAGAATTCGATGAGCGGTAGACGGCTTTCCCAATTTCCACCAAAATCTAGTATACACGCTCGAAGCATGTCTTCGAGGGTCTTGATTGTCCTTTCCGATTGTTCGTCGGTTTGAAGATACGCACATAAGTAAAAGTACAAAATCAAGCACAAAAGTACTCACGCAAAAGTGCATTCGCAAAAAGGATCATGAAAACACAAACTACAATCCGAGGATATTAATAAAATCAACAAACATGCACAAACACACTCTCTCAAATGGACATGCTCAAACGTACATGTAAAAAAACATGCGCAAAAGTGCATTCGCAACAACGTTCTTAAAAACACGAAATACAACACTAGGACTTTAATGCGCATAACAAAACAACAGCAAAAACACTAAATACAAAAGATACAGTGGAGTGTAGAAATAACACTCACCGTTTACGTTTACGTGGATTTTTTTATGGATTAGTTTATATTTCTGTTTTAATTGGTGGATTTAGTATTTTATAGGTACAAATTGTTAATTAGGTGTCCACGAAGCAAAAATGATGAAAGAGTAAGAAAAGAGTTGCAATTAGGAAAATAAAATCAAATTAGAAGAGAGGATCCCTCAACATCTTCGGTAGTGTCCACGAAGTCGAGCATAACTCTCTCATCCGGACTACAAATAACCTGGTTCCGGCGGCATTAGAAAGCTACTTCAGCTGGCTACAATTCCTGTCTAATGTCAAATTTCCAAATTCGGACTCGAACATATGGTCAAAATTGGATTCCAAAAGCGATCATGAAAATACCCGCTACAATTCGAGGACACGAATGCGCATCAAGAAACGTGCACAAACACACTCACTACAAAAGATACGCACATAAGTAAAAGTACAAAATCATGCACAAAAGTACTCACGCAAAAGTGTATTCGCAAAAAGGATCATGAAAACACAAACTACAATCCTAGTACATTAATACAAATCAACAAACATGCACAAACACACTCGCTCAAATGGACATGCACAAACGTACATGTAAAAAAAAATGCGCAAAAGTGCATTCGCAACAACGTTCTTAAAAACACGAAATACAACACTAGGACTTTAATACGCATAACCAAACAACAGCAAAAACACTAAATACAAAACTTACAGCACAGTGTAGAAATAACACTCAACGTTTACGTTTACGTCGATTTTTTTATGGATTAGTTTATATTACTGTTTTAATTGGTGGATTTAGTATTCTATAGGTACAAATTGATAATTAGGTGTCCATGAAGCAAAAATAATCAAAGTGTAAGAAAAGAGTTGCAATTAGTAAATTAAAATCAAATTAAAAGAGAGGATCCCTCAACATCTTCGGTAGTGTCCACGAAATCGAGCATAACTCTCTCATCCGGACTCCAAATCAACTTGTTCCGGCGGCATTATAAAGCTATTTCAGCTGGCTACAATTCCAGTCTATTGTCAAATTTCCGAATTCGTACTCGAACATGGTCAAAATTGGATTCCAAAAGCGATCATGAAAATACCCGCTATAGTTCGAGGACACGAATGCGCATCAAGAAACGTGCACAAAAACACTCGCTACAAAAGATACGCACATAAGTAAAAGTACAAAATAAAGCACAAAAGTACTCACGCAAAAGTGCATTCGCAAAAAGGATCATGAAAACACAAACTACAATCCGAGGATATTAATAAAATCAACAAACATGCACAAACACACTCTCTCAAATGGACATGCTCAAACGTACCTGTAAAAAAACATGCGCAAAAGTGCATTCGCAACAACGTTCTTAAAAACACGAAATACAACACTAGGACTTTAATACGCATAGCCAAACAACAGCAAAAACACTAAATACAAAAGATACAGTGGAGTGTAGAAATAACACTCACCGTTTACGTTTACGTGGATTTTTTTAGGGATTAGTTTATATTTCTGTTTTAATTGGTGGATTTAGTATTTTATAGGTACAAATTGTTAATTAGGTGTCCACGAAGCAAAAATGATGAAAAAGTAAGAAAAGAGTTGCAATTAGGAAAATAAAATCAAATTAGAAGAGAGGATCCCTCAACATCTTCGGTAGTGTCCACGATGTCGAGCATAACTCTCTCATCCGGACTAGAAATCAACTGGTTCCGGCGACATTAGAAAGCTATTTCAGCTGGCTACAATTCCTGTCTAATGTCAAATTTCCAAATTCGGACTCGAACATGGTCAAAATTGGATTCCAAAAGCGATCATGAAAATACCCCCTACAGTTCGAGGACACGAATGCGCATCAAGAAACGTGCACAAAAACACTCGCTACAAAAGATAGGCACATAAGTAAAAGTACAAAAGCATGCACAAAAGTACTCACGCAAAAGTGCATTCGCAAAAAGGATCATGAAAACACAAACTACAATCCTAGGACATTAATGCAAATCAACAAACATGCACAAACACACTCGCTCAAATGGACATGCACAAACGTACATGTAAAAAAACATGCGCAAAAGTGCATTCGCAACAACGTTCTTAAAAACACGAAATACAACACTAGGACTTTAATACGCATAACCAAACAAAAGCAAAAACACTAAATACAAAACTTACAGTGCAGTGTAGAAATAACACTCAACGTTTACGTTTACGTCGATTTTTTTATGGATTAGTTTATATTACTGTTTTAATTGGTGGATTTAGTATTCTATAGGTACAAATTGATAATTAGGTGTCCACGAAGCAAAAATAATCAAAGAGTAAGAAAAGAGTTGCAATTAGTAAAATAAAATCAAATTAGAAGAGAGGATCCCTCAACATCTTCAGTAGTGTCCCCGAAGTCGAGCATAACTTTCTCATCCGGATTCCAAATCAACTGGTTCCGACGGCATTAGAAAGCTATACCAGCTGGCTACAATTCCTGTCTAATGTCAAATTTCCAAATTCGGACTCGAACGTAGTCAAAATTGGATTCCAAAAGCGATCATGAAAATACCCGCTACAATTCGAGGACACGAATGCGCATCAAGAAACGTGCACAAACACACTCACTACAAAAGATACGCACATAAGTAAAAGTACAAAATCATGCACAAAAGTACTCACGCAAAAGTGTATTCGCAAAAAGGATCATGAAAACACAAACTACAATCCTAGTACATTAATACAAATCAACAAACATGCACAAACACACTCGCTCAAATGGACATGCACAAACGTACATGTAAAAAAAAATGCGCAAAAGTGCATTCGCAACAACGTTCTTAAAAACACGAAATACAACACTAGGACTTTAATACGCATAACCAAACAACAGCAAAAACACTAAATACAAAACTTACAGTACAGTGTAGAAATAACACTCAATGTTTACGTTTACGTCGATTTTTTTATGGATTAGTTTATATTACTGTTTTAATTGGTGGATTTAGTATTCTATAGGTACAAATTGATAATTAGGTGTCCATGAAGCAAAAATAATCAAAGTGTAAGAAAAGAGTTGCAATTAGTAAATTAAAATCAAATTAAAAGAGAGGATCCCTCAACATCTTCGGTAGTGTCCACGAAATCGAGCATAACTCTCTCATCCGGACTCCAAATCAACTTGTTCCGGCGGCATTATAAAGCTATTTCAGCTGGCTACAATTCCAGTCTATTGTCAAATTTCCGAATTCGTACTCGAACATGGTCAAAATTGGATTCCAAAAGCGATCATGAAAATACCCGCTATAGTTCGAGGACACGAATGCGCATCAAGAAACGTGCACAAAAACACTCGCTACAAAAGATACGCACATAAGTAAAAGTACAAAATAAAGCACAAAAGTACTCACGCAAAAGTGCATTCGCAAAAAGGATCATGAAAACACAAACTACAATCCGAGGATATTAATAAAATCAACAAACATGCACAAACACACTCTCTCAAATGGACATGCTCAAACGTACCTGTAAAAAAACATGCGCAAAAGTGCATTCGCAACAACGTTCTTAAAAACACGAAATACAACACTAGGACTTTAATACGCATAGCCAAACAACAGCAAAAACACTAAATACAAAAGATACAGTGGAGTGTAGAAATAACACTCACCGTTTACGTTTACGTGGATTTTTTTAGGGATTAGTTTATATTTCTGTTTTAATTGGTGGATTTAGTATTTTATAGGTACAAATTGTTAATTAGGTGTCCACGAAGCAAAAATGATGAAAAAGTAAGAAAAGAGTTGCAATTAGGAAAATAAAATCAAATTAGAAGAGAGGATCCCTCAACATCTTCGGTAGTGTCCACGATGTCGAGCATAACTCTCTCATCCGGACTAGAAATCAACTGGTTCCGGCGGCATTAGAAAGCTACTTCAGCTGGCTACAATTCCTGTCTAATGTCAAATTTCCAAATTCGGACTCGAACATATGGTCAAAATTGGATTCCAAAAGCGATCATGAAAATACCCGCTACAATTCGAGGACACGAATGCGCATCAAGAAACGTGCACAAACACACTCACTACAAAAGATACGCACATAAGTAAAAGTACAAAATCATGCACAAAAGTACTCACGCAAAAGTGTATTCGCAAAAAGGATCATGAAAACACAAACTACAATCCTAGTACATTAATACAAATCAACAAACATGCACAAACACACTCGCTCAAATGGACATGCACAAACGTACATGTAAAAAAAAATGCGCAAAAGTGCATTCGCAACAACGTTCTTAAAAACACGAAATACAACACTAGGACTTTAATACGCATAACCAAACAACAGCAAAAACACTAAATACAAAACTTACAGTACAGTGTAGAAATAACACTCAATGTTTACGTTTACGTCGATTTTTTTATGGATTAGTTTATATTACTGTTTTAATTGGTGGATTTAGTATTCTATAGGTACAAATTGATAATTAGGTGTCCATGAAGCAAAAATAATCAAAGAGTAAGAAAAGAGTTGCAATTAGTAAATTAAAATCAAATTAAAAGAGAGGATCCCTCAACATCTTCGGTAGTGTTCACGAAGTCGAGCATAACTCTCTCATCCGGACTCCAAATCAACTTGTTCCAGCGGCATTATAAAGCTATTTCAGTTGGCTACAATTCCAGTCTATTGTCAAATTTCCGAATTCGTACTCGAACATGGTCAAAATTGGATTCCAAAAGCGATCATGAAAATACCCGCTATAGTTCGAGGACACGAATGCGCATCAAGAAACGTGCACAAAAACACTCGCTACAAAAGATACGCACATAAGTAAAAGTACAAAATCAAACACAAAAGTACTCACGCAAAAGTGCATTCGCAAAAAGGATCATGAAAACACAAACTACAATCCGAGGATATTAATAAAATCAACAAACATGCACAAACACACTCTCTCAAATGGACATGCTCAAACGTACCTGTAAAAAAACATGCGCAAAAGTGCATTCGCAACAACGTTCTTAAAAACACGAAATACAACACTAGGACTTTAATACGCATAACCAAACAACAGCAAAAACACTAAATACAAAAGATACAGTGGAGTGTAGAAATAACACTCACCGTTTACGTTTACGTGGATTTTTTTTGGATTAGTTTATATTTCTGTTTTAATTGGTGGATTTAGTATTTTATAGGTACAAATTGTTAATTAGGTGTCCACGAAGCAAAAATGATGAAAAAGTAAGAAAAGAGTTGCAATTAGGAAAATAAAATCAAATTAGAAGAGAGGATCCATCAACATCTTCGGTAGTGTCCACGAAGTCGAGCATAACTCTCTCATCCGGACTCCAAATCAACTGGTTCCGGCGGCATTAGAAAGCTATTTCAGCTGGCTACAATTCTTGTCTAATGTCAAATTTCCAAATTCGGACTCGAACATAGTCAAAATTGGATTCCAAAAGCGATCATGAAAATACCCGCTACAATTCGAGGACACGAATGCGCATCAAGAAACGTGCACAAACAGACTCACTACAAAAGATACGCACATAAGTAAAAGTACAAAATCATGCACAAAAGTACTCACGCAAAAGTGTATTCGCAAAAAGGATCATGAAAACACAAACTACAATCCTAGTACATTAATACAAATCAACAAACATGCACAAACACACTCGCTCAAATAGACATGCACAAACGTACATGTAAAAAAAAATGCGCAAAAGTGCATTCGCAACAACGTTCTTAAAAACACGAAATTCAACACTAGGACTTTAATACGCATAACCAAACAACAGCAAAAACACTAAATACAAAACTTACAGTGCAGTGTAGAAATAACACTCAACGTTTACGTTTACGTCGATTTTTTTATGGATTAGTTTATATTACTGTTTTAATTGGTGGATTTAGTATTCTATAGGTACAAATTGATAATTAGGTGTCCATGAAGCAAAAATAATCAAAGAGTAAGAAAAGAGTTGCAATTAGTAAATTAAAATCAAATTAAAAGAGAGGATCCCTCATCATCTTCGGTAGTGTCCACGAAGTCGAGCATAACTCTCTCATCCGGACTCCAAATCAACTTGTTCCGGCGGCATTATAAAGCTATTTCAGTTGGCTACAATTCCAGTCTATTGTCAAATTTCCGAATTCGTACTCGAACATGGTCAAAATTGGATTCCAAAAGCGATCATGAAAATACCCGCTATAGTTCGAGGACACGAATGCGCATCAAGAAACGTGCTAAAAAACACTCGCTACAAAACATACGCACATAAGTAAAAGTACAAAATCAAGCACAAAAGTACTCACGCAAAAGTGCATTCGCAAAAAGGATCATGAAAACACAAACTACAATCCGAGGATATTAATAAAATCAACAAACATGCACAAACACACTCTCTCAAATGGACATGCTCAAACGTACATGTAAAAAAACATGCGCAAAAGTGCATTCCAACAACGTTCTTAAAAACACGAAATACAACACTAGGACTTTAATACGCATAACCAAACAACAGCAAAAACACTAAATACAAAAGATATAGTGGAGTGTAGAAATAACACTCACCGTTTACGTTTACGTGGATTTTTTTACGGATTAGTTTATATTTCTGTTTTAATTGGTGGATTTAGTATTTTATAGGTACAAATTGTTAATTAGGTGTCCACGAAGCAAAAATGATCAAAGAGTAAGAAAAGAGTTGCAATTAGGAAAATAAAATCAAATTAGAAGAGAGGATCCCTCAACATCTTCGGTAGTGTCCACGAAGTCGAGCATAACTCTCTCATCCGGACTACAAATCAACTGGTTCCGGCGGCATTAGAAAGTTATTCAAGCTAGTTACAATTCCTGTCTAATGTCAAATTTCCATATTAGGACTCGAACATGGTCAAAATTGGATTCCAAAAGCGATCATGAAAATACCCCCTACAGTTCGAGGACACGAATGCGCATCAAGAAACGTGCACAAAAACACTCGCTACACAACATACGCACATAAGTAAAAGTACCAAATCAAGCACAAAAGTACTCACGCAAAAGTGCATTCGCAAAAAGGATCATGAAAACACAAACTACAATCCTAGGACATTAATACAAATCAACAAACATGCACAAACCCACTCGCTCAAATGGACATGCACAAACGTACATGTAAAAAAACATTCGCAAAAGTGCATTCGCAACAACGTTCTTAAAAACACCAAATACAACACTAGGACTTTAATACGCATAACCAAACAACAGCAAAAACACTAAATACAAAAGATAACGTGGAGTGTAGAAATAACACTCAACGTTTACGTTTACGTGGATTTTTTTATGGATTAATTTATATTTCTGTTTTAATTGGTGGATTTAGTATTCTATAGGTACAAATTGTTAATTAGGTGTCCATGAAGCAAAAATGATCAAAGAGTAAGAAAAGAGTTGCAGTTAGGAAAATAAAATCAAATTAGAAAAGAGGATCCCTCAACATCTTCGGTAGTGTCCACGAAGTCGAGCATAACTCTCTCATCCGGACTCCAAATCTACTTGTTCCGGCGGCATTATAATGCTATTTCAGTTGGCTACAATTCGTGTCTAATGTCAAATTTCCGAATTCGTACTCGAACATGGTCAAAATTGGATTCCAAAAGCGATCATGAAAATACCCCCTACAGTTCGAGGACACGAATGCGCATCAAGAAACGTGCACAAAAACACTCGCTACAAAAGATACGCACATAAGTAAAAGTACAAAATCAAGCACAAAAGTACTCACGCAAAAGTGCATTAGCAAAAAGGATCATGAAAACACAAACTACAATCCTAGAACATTAATACAAATCAACAAACATGCACAAACACACTCGCTCAAATGGACATGCACAAACGTACATATAAAAAAACATTCGCAAAAGTGCATTCGCAACAACGTTCTTAAAAACACCAAATACAACACTAGGACTTTAATACGCATAACCAAACAACAGCAAAAACACTAAATACAAAAGATAAAGTGGAGTGTAGAAATAACACTCAACGTTTACGTTTACGTCAATTTTTTTATGGATTAGTTTATATTTCTGTTTTAATTGGTGGATTTAGTATTCTATAGGTACAAATTGTTAATTAGGTGTCCATGAAGCAAAAATGATCAAAGAGTAAGAAAAGAGTTGCAGTTAGGAAAATAAAATCAAATTAGAAGAGAGGATCCCTCAACATCATCGGTAGTGTCCACGAAGTCGAGCATAACTCTCTCATCTGGACTACAAATCAACTTGTTCCGGCGGCATTATAAAGCTATTTCAGTTGGCTACAATTCCAGTCTATTGTCAAATTTCCGAATTCGTACTCGAATATGGTCAAAACTGGATTCCAAAAGCGATCATGAAAATACCCGCTACAGTTCGAGGACACGAATGCGCATCAAGAAACGTGCACAAAAACACTCGCTACAAAAGATACGCACATAATTAAAAGTACAAAATCAAGCACAAAAGTACTCACGGAAAAGTGCATTCGCAAAAAGGATCATGAAAACACAAACTACAATCCGAGGATATTAATAAAATCAACAAACATGCACAAACACACTCTCTCAAATGGACATGCTCAAACGTACATGTAGAAAAACCTGCGCAAAAGTGCATTCGCAACAACGTTCTTAAAAACCAAAATACAACACTAGGAATTTAATACGCATAACCAAACAACAACAAAAACACTAAATACAAAAGATACAGTGGATTGTAGAAATAACACTCACCGTTTACGTTTACGTGGATTTTTTGATGGATTGATTTATATTTCTGTTTTAATTGGTGGATTTAGTATTTTATAGGTACAAATTGTTAATTAGGTGTCCACGAAGCAAAAATGATCAAAGAGTAAGAAAAGAGTTGCAATTAGGAAAATAAAATCAAATTAGAAGAGAGGATCCCTCAACATCTTCGGTAGTGTCCACGAAGTCGAGCATAACTCTCTCATCCGGACTACAAATCAAGTGGTTCAGGCGGTATTAGAAAGTTATTCAAGCTGGTTACAATTCTTGTCTAATGTCAAATTTCCATATTAGGACTCGAACATGGTCAAAATTGTATTCCAAAAGCGATCATGAAAATACCCCTTACAGTTCGAGGACAACGAATGCGCATCAAGAAACGTGCACAAAAACACTCGCTACACAAGATACGCACATAAGTAAAAGTACCAAAGCATGCACAAAAGTACTCACGCAAACGTGCATTCGCAAAAAGGATCATGAAAACACAAACTACAATCCTAGGACATTAATACAAATCAACAAACATGCACAAACACACTCGCTCAAATGGACATGCACAAACGTACATGTAAAAAAACATGCGCAAAAGTGCATTCGCAACAACGTTCTTAAAAACACCAAATACAACACTAGTACTTTAATACGCATAACCAAACAACAGCAAAAACACTGGATACAAAAGATACAGTGGAGTGTAGAAATAACACTCAACGTTTACGTTTACGTGGATTTTTTTATGGATTAATTTATATTTCTGTTTTAATTGGTGGATTTAGTATTCTATAGGTACAAATTGTTAATTAGGTGTCCATGAAGCAAAAAGGATCAAAGAGTAAGAAAAGAGTTGCAGTTAGGAAAATAAAATCAAATTAGAAGAGAGGATCCCTCAACATCTTCGGTAGTGTCCACGAAGTTGAGCATAACTCTCTCATCCGGACTCCAAATCAACTTGTTCCGGCGGCATTATAATGCTGTTTCAGTTGGCTACAATTCCAGTCTATTGTCAAATTTCCGAATTCGTACTCGAACATGGTCAAAATTGGATTCCAAAAGCGATCATGAAAATACCCGCTACAGTTCGAGGACACGAATGCGCATCAAGAAACGTGCACAAAAACACTCGCTACAAAAGATACGCACATAAGTAAAAGTACAAAATCAAGCACAAAAGTACTCACGCAAAAGTGCATTTGCAAAAAGGATCATGAAAACACAAACTACAATCCTAGGACATTAATACAAATCAACAAACATGCACAAACACACTCGCTCAAATGGACATGCACAAACGTACATGTAAAAAAACATGCGCAAAAGTGCATTCGCAACAACGTTCTTAAAAACACCAAATACAACAGTAGGACTTTAATACGCATAACCCAACAACAGCAAAAACACTAAATACAAAAGATAAAGTGGAGTGTAGAAATAACACTCAACGTTTACGTTTACGTGGATTTTTTTTTGGATTAATTTATATTTCTGTTTTAATTGGTGGATTTAGTATTCAATAGGTACAAATTGTTAATTAGGTGTCCATGAAGCAAAAATGATCAAAGAGTAAGAAAAGAGTTGCAGTTAGGAAAATAAAATCAAATTAGAAGAGAGGATCCCTCAACATCATCGGTAGTGTCCACGAAGTCGAGCATAACTCTCTCATCCGGACTCCAAATCAACTTGTTCCGGCGGCATTATAAAGCTATTTCAGTTGGCTACAATTCCAGTCTATTGTCAAATTTCAGAATTCGTACTCGAACATGGTCAAAATTGGATTCCAAAAGCGATCATGAAAATACCCGCTACAGTTCGAGGACACGAATGCGCATCAAGAAACGTGCACAAAAACACTCGCTACAAAAGATACGCACATAAGTAAAAGTACAAAATCAAGCACAAAAGTACTCACGCAAAAGTGCATTCGCAAAAAGGATCATGAAAACACAAACTACAATCCGAGGATATTAATAAAATCAACAAACATGCACAAACCCACTCCCTCAAATGGACATGCTCAAACGTACATGTAAAAAAACATGCGCAAAAGTGCATTCGCATTAACGTTCTTAAGAACACGAAATACAACACTAGGACTTTAATACGCATAACCAAACAACACCAAAAACACTAAATACAAAAGATACAGTGGAGTGTAGAAATAACACTCCCTGTTTACGTTTACGTGGATTTTTTATGGATTAGTTTATATTTATGTTTTAATTGGTGGATTTAGTATTCTATAGGTACAAATTGTTAATTAGGTTTCCACGAAGCAAAAACGATCAAAGAGTAAGAAAAGAGTTGCAATTAGGAAAATAAAATCAAATTAGAAGAGAGGATCCCTCAACATCTTCGGTAGTGTCCATGAAGTCGAGCATAACTCTCTCATCCGGACTCCAAATCAACTGGTTCCGGCGTCATTATTATGCTATTTCAGTTGGCTACAATTCCTGTCTAATGTCAAATTTCCGAATTCGTACTCGAACATGGTCAAAATTGGATTCCAAAAGCGATCATGAAAATACCCCCTACAGTTCGAGGACACGAATGCGCATCAAGAAACGTGCACAAAAACACTCGCTACAAAAGATACGCACATAAGTAAAAGTACAAAATCAAGCACAAAAGTACTCACGCAAAAGTGCATTAGCAAAAAGGATCATGAAAACACAAACTACAATCCTAGGACATTAATACAAATCAACAAACATGCACAAACACACTCGCTCAAATGGACATGCACAAACGTACATGTAAAAAAACATTCGCAAAAGTGCATTCGCAACAACGTTCTTAAAAACACCAAATACAACACTAGGACTTTAATACGCATAACCAAACAACAGCAAAAACACTAAATACAAAAGATAAAGTGGAGTGTAGAAATAACACTCAACGTTTACGTTTACGTCAATTTTTTTATGGATTAGTTTATATTTCTGTTTTAATTGGTGGATTTAGTATTCTATAGGTACAAATTGTTAATTAGGTGTCCATGAAGCAAAAATGATCAAAGAGTAAGAAAAGAGTTGCAGTTAGGAAAATAAAATCAAATTAGAAGAGAGGATCCCTCAACATCATCGGTAGTGTCCACGAAGTCGAGCATAACTCTCTCATCTGGACTACAAATCAACTTGTTCCGGCAGCATTATAAAGCTATTTCAGTTGGCTACAATATCCAGTCTATTGTCAAATTTCCGAATTCGTACTCGAATATGGTCAAAATTGGATTCCAAAAGCGATCATGAAAATACCCGCTACAGTTCGAGGACACGAATGCGCATCAAGAAACGTGCACAAAAACACTCGCTACAAAAGATACGCACATAAGTAAAAGTACAAAATCAAGCACAAAAGTACTCAGGGAAAAGTGCATTCGCAAAAAGGATCATGAAAACACAAACTACAATCCGAGGATATTAATAAAATCAACAAACATGCACAAACACACTCTCTCAAATGGACATGCTCAAACGTACATGTAGAAAAACCTGCGCAAAAGTGCATTCGCAACAACGTTCTTAAAAACCAAAATACAACACTAGGACTTTAATACGCATAACCAAACAACAACAAAAACACTAAATACAAAAGATACAGTGGAGTGTAGAAATAACACTCACCGTTTACCTTTACGTGGATTTTTTGATGGATTGATTTATATTTCTGTTTTAATTGGTGGATTTAGTATTTTATAGGTACAAATTGTTAATTAGGTGTCCACGAAGCAAAAATGATCAAAGAGTAAGAAAAGAGTTGCAATTAGGAAAATAAAATCAAATTAGAAGAGAGGATCCCTCAACATCTTCGGTAGTGTCCACGAAGTCGAGCATAACTCTCTCATCCGGACTACAAATCAACTGGTTCAGGCGGCATTAGAAAGTTATTCAAGCTGGTTACAATTCCTGTCTAATGTCAAATTTCCATATTAGGACTCGAACATGGTCAAAATTGTATTCCAAAAGCGATCATGAAAATACCCCTTACAGTTCGAGGACAACGAATGCGCATCAAGAAACGTGCACAAAAACACTCGCTACACAAGATACGCACATAAGTAAAAGTACCAAAGCATGCACAAAAGTACTCCCGCAAACGTGCATTCGCAAAAAGGATCATGAAAACACAAACTACAATCCTAGGACATTAATACAAATCAACAAACATGCACAAACACACTCGCTCAAATGGACATGCACAAACGTACATGTAAAAAAACATGCGCAAAAGTGCATTCGCAACAACGTTCTTAAAAACACCAAATACAACACTAGTACTTTAATACGCATAACCAAACAACAGCAAAAACACTGGATACAAAAGATACAGTGGAGTGTAGAAATAACACTCAACGTTTACGTTTACGTGGATTTTTTTATGGATTAATTTATATTTCTGTTTTAATTGGTGGATTTAGTATTCTATAGGTACAAATTGTTAATTAGGTGTCCATGAAGCAAAAAGGATCAAAGAGTAAGAAAAGAGTTGCAGTTAGGAAAATAAAATCAAATTAGAAGAGAGGATCCCTCAACATCTTCGGTAGTGTCCACGAAGTTGAGCATAACTCTCTCATCCGGACTCCAAATCAACTTTTTCCGGCGGCATTATAATGCTGTTTCAGTTGGCTACAATTCCAGTCTATTGTCAAATTTCCGAATTCGTACTCGAACATGGTCAAAATTGGATTCCAAAAGCGATCATGAAAATACCCGCTACAGTTCGAGGACACGAATGCGCATGAAGAAACGTGCACAAAAACACTCGCTACAAAAGATACGCACATAAGTAAAAGTACAAAATCAAGCACAAAAGTACTCACGCAAAAGTGCATTTGCAAAAAGGATCATGAAAACACAAACTAAAATCCTAGGACATTAATACAAATCAACAAACATGCACAAACACACTCGCTCAAATGGACATGCACAAACGTACATGTAAAAAAACATGCGCAAAAGTGCATTCGCAACAACGTTCTTAAAAACACCAAATACAACACTAGGACTTTAATACGCATAACCCAACAACAGCAAAAACACTAAATACAAAAGATAAAGTGGAGTGTAGAAATAACACTCAACGTTTACGTTTACGTGGATTTTTTTTTGGATTAATTTATATTTCTGTTTTAATTGGTGGATTTAGTATTCAATAGGTACAAATTGTTAATTAGGTGTCCATGAAGCAAAAATGATCAAAGAGTAAGAAAAGAGTTGCAGTTAGGAAAATAAAATCAAATTAGAAGAGAGGATCCCTCAACATCATCGGTAGTGTCCACGAAGTCGAGCATAACTCTCTCATCCGGACTCCAAATCAACTTGTTACGGCGGCATTATAAAGCTATTTCAGTTGGCTACAATTCCAGTCTATTGTCAAATTTCAGAATTCGTACTCGAACATGGTCAAAATTGGATTCCAAAAGCGATCATGAAAATACCCGCTACAGTTCGAGGACACGAATGCGCATCAAGAAACGTGCACAAAAACACTCGCTACAAAAGATACGCACATAAGTAAAAGTACAAAATCAAGCACAAAAGTACTCACGCAAAAGTGCATTCGCAAAAAGGATCATGAAAACACAAACTACAATCCGAGGATATTAATAAAATCAACAAACATGCACAAACACACTCCCTCAAATGGACATGCTCAAACGTACATGTAAAAAAACATGCGCAAAAGTGCATTCGCATTAACGTTCTTAAGAACACGAAATACAACACTAGGACTTTAATACGCATAACCAAACAACAGCAAAAACACTAAATACAAAAGATACAGTGGAGTGTAGAAATAACACTCCCCGTTTACGTTTACGTGGATTTTTTTATGGATTAGTTTATATTTCTGTTTTAATTGGTGGATTTAGTATTTTATAGGTACAAATTGTTAATTAGGTTTCCACGAAGCAAAAACGATCAAAGAGTAAGAAAAGAGTTGCAATTAGGAAAATAAAATCAAATTAGAAGAGAGGATCCCTCAACATCTTCGGTAGTGTCCAAAAAGTCGAGCATAACTCTCTCATCCGGACTACAAATCAACTGGTTCCGGCGTCATTAGAAAGTTATTCAAGCTGGTTACAATTCCTGTCTAATGTCAAATTTCCATATTAGGACTCGAACATGGTCAAAATTGGATTCCAAAAGCGATCATGAAAATACTCCCTATAGTTCGAGGACACGAATGCGCATCAAGAAACCTGCACAAAAACACTCGCTACACAAGATACGCACATAAGTAAAAGTACCAAAGCATGCACAAAAGTACTCCCGCAAAAGTGCATTCGCAAAAAGGATCATGAAAACACAAACTACAATCCTAGGACATTAATACAAATCAACAAACATGCACAAACACACTCGCTCAAATGGACATGCACAAACGTACATGTAAAAAAACATGCGCAAAAGTGCATTCACAACAACGTTCTTAAAAACACCAAATGCAACACTAGGACTTTAATACGCATAACCAAACAACAGCAAAAACACTGGATACAAAAGATACAGTGGAGTGTAGAAATAACACTCAACGTTTACGTTTACGTGGATTTTTTTATGGATTAATTTATATTTCTGTTTTAATTGGTGGATTTAGTATTCTATAGGTACAAATTGTTAATTAGGTGTCCATGAAGCAAAAATGATCAAAGAGTAAGAAAAGAGTTGCAGTTAGGAAAATAAAATCAAATTAGAAGAGAGGATCCCTCAACATCTTCGGTAGTGTCCACGAAGTCGAGCATAAGTCTCTCATTTGGACTACAAATCAACTGGTTCCGGCGGCATTAGAAAGTTATTCAAGCTGGTTACAATTCCTGTCTAATGTCAAATTTCCATATTAGGACTCGAACATGGTCAAAATTGGATTCCAAAAGCGATCATGAAAATACCCCCTACAGTTCGAGGACAAGAATGCGCATCAAGAAACGTGCACAAAAACACTCGCTACATAAGATACGCACATAAGTAAAAGTACCAAAGCATTCACAAAAGTACTCCCGCAAAAGTGCATTCGCAAAAAGGATCATGAAAACACAAACTACAATCCTAGGACATTAATACAAATCAACAAACATGCACAAACACACTCGCTCAAATGGACATGCACAAACGTACATGTAAAAAAACATGCGCAAAAGTGCATTCCCAACAACGTTCTTAAAAACACCAAATACAACACTAGGACTTTAATACGCATAACCAAACAACAGCAAAAACACTGGATACAAAAGATACAGTGGAGTGTAGAAATAACACCCAACGTTTACGTTTACGTGGATTTTTTTATGGATTAATTTATATTTCTGTTTTAATTGGTGGATTTAGTATTCTATACGTACAAATTGTTAATTAGGTGTCCATGAAGCAAAAATGATCAAAGAGTAAGAAAAGAGTTGCAGTTAGGAAAATAAAATCAAATTAGAAGAGAGGATCCCTCAACATCTTCGGTAGTGTCCACGAAGTCGAGCATAACTTTCTCATCCGGAGTCCAAATCAACTGGTTCCGGCGGCATTAGAAAGCTATTTCAGCTGGCTACAATTCATGTCTAACGTAAAATTTCCAAATTCGGACTCGAACATGGTCAAAATTAGATTCAAAAAGCGATCATGAAAATACGTGCTATAGTTCGAGGACATGAATGCGCATCAACAAACGTGCACTAAAACACTCGCTAGAAAAGATACGCACATAAGTAAAAGTACAAAAGCATGCACAAAATACTCACGCAAAAGTGCATTCGCAAAAAGGATCATGAAAATACAAACTACAATCCTAGGACATCAATATAAATCAGCAAACATGCACAAACACACTCGCTTAACTGGACATCACAAACGTACATGTGAGAAAACATTCGCGAAAGTGCATTCGCAACAACGTTGTTAAAAACACAAACTACAACACTAGGACTTTAATACGGATAACAGAACAACTACAAAAACACTAGATACAAAAGATACAGAGGAGTGTAGAAATAACACTCTACGTTTACGTTTACGTGGATTTTTTTTCCGATTAATTTATTTTATGTTTTAATTGGTGGATTTAGTATCTTCTAGGTACAAATCGATAATTAGGTGTCCATGAAGCAAAATTGATCAGAGAGTAAGAAAAGAGTTGCAATTAGGAAAAAAAAAAAGCAAATTAGAAGAGAGGATCCCTCAACATCTTCAGTAGTGTCCACAAAGTCCAGCATAAATCTCTCATCCGGACTCCAAATCAACTGGTTCCGGCGGCATTCAAAAGCTATTTCAGCTGGCTACAATTCCTGTCTAACGTAAAATTTCCAAATTCGAAATCGAACATGGTCAAAATTGGATTCAAAAAGCGATCATGAAAATACGTGCTACTATTCGAGGATATGAATGCGCATCAAGAAACGTGCACTAAAACACTCGCTAGAAAAGATACGCACATAAGTAAAAGTACAAAAGCATGCATCAAATACTCCCGCAAAAGTGCATTCGCAAAAAAGGATCATGAAAATACAAACTACAATCCTAGGACATTAATACAAATCACTAAACATGCCCAAACACACAAGCTCATCTGGACATGCACAAACGTACATGTAAAAAAACATGCGCGAAAGTGCATTCGCAACAATGTTCTTAAAAACACGAACTACAACACTAGGACTTTAATACGGATAACCAAACAACAGCAAAAACACTAGATACCAAAGATACAGAGGAGTGCAGAAATAACACCCTACATTTACGTTTACGTGGATTTTGTTTCCGATTAATATATATTTCTGTTTTAATTGGTGGATTTAGTATTTTATAGGTACAAATTGTTAATTAGGTGTCCACGAAGCAAAAATGATCAAAGAGTAAGAAAATAGTAGCAATTAGGAAAATAAAATCAAATTAGAAGAGAGGATCCCTCAACATCTTCGGTAGTGTCCACGAAGTCGAGCATAACTTTCTCATCCGGACTCGAACATGGTCAAAATTCCTTTCAGCTGGCTATAATTCCTTTCTAACGTAAAATTTCCAAATTCGGACTCGAACATGGTCAAAATTGGATCCTAAAAGCGATCATGAAAATACGTGCTATAGTTCGAGGACATGAATGCGCATCAAGAAACGTGCACAAAAACACTCGCTATAAAAGATACGCACATAAGTAAAAGTACTAAAGCATGCACAAAAGTACTCACGCAAAAGTGCATTCGCAAAAAGGATCATGACAACACAAACTACAATCGACATTAATACAAATCAACAAACATGCACAAACACACTCGCTCAACTGGACATGCACAAACGTACATGTAAAAAAACATGCGCAAAAGTGTATTCGCAACAACGTTCTTAAAAACACGAACTACAACACTAGGACTTTAATACGCCTAACCAAACAACATAAAAAACACTAAATACAAAAGATACAGAGGAGTGTAGGAATAACACTCTACGTTTACGTTTACGTGGATTGTTTTTTGGATTTATTTATATTTCTGTTTTAATTGTTGGATTTAGTATCTTATAGGTAAAAATCGATAATTAGGTGTCCATGAAGCAAAAATGATCAAAGAGTAAGAAAAGAGTTGCAATAAGGAAAATAAAATCAAATTAGAAGAGGGGATCCCTCAACATCTTCGGTAGTATCCACGAAGTCGAGCATAACTTTCTCATCCGGACTCCAAATCAACTGGTTCTGGCGGCATTAGAAAGCTATTTCAGCTGGCAACAATTCCTGTCTAACGTAAAATTTCCAAATTCGGACTCGAACATTGTCAAAATTGGATTCCAAAAGCGATCATGAAAATACGTGCTACAGTTCGAGGACATGAACACGCATCAAGAAACGTGCACAAAAACACTCGCTAGAAAAGATACGCACATAAGTAAAAGTACAAAAGCATGCACAAAAGTACTCACGCAAAACTGCATTCGCAAAAAGGATCATGAAAACAAAAACTACAATCGACGTTAATACAAATCAACAAACATGCACAAACACACCCGCTCAATTGGACATGCACAAACATACATGTAAAAAAACATGCGCCAAAGTGCATTCGCAACAACGTTCTTTAAAACACGAACTACAACACTAGGACTTTAATAAGCATAACCAAACAACATCATAAACACTAGATACAAAAGATACAGAGGATTGTAGGAATAAAACTCTACGTTTACGTTTACGTGGATTGTTTTTTGGATTTATTTATATTTCTGTTTTAATTTGTGGATTTAGTATCTTATAGGTACAAATGGATAGTTAGGTCTCCATGAAGCAAAAATGATCAAGGAGTAAGAAAAGAGTTGCAATTAGGAAAATAAAATTAAATTAGAAGAGAGGATCCCTCAACATCTTCGGTAGTGTCCACGAAGTCGAGCATAACTTTCTCATCCGGACTCCAAATCAACTGGTTCTGGCCGCATTAGAAAGTTATATCAGCTGGCTACAATTCCTGTCTAATGTCAAATTTGCAAATCCGGACTCGAATATGGTCAAAATTGGATTCCAAAAGCGATCATGAAAATACCCGCTACAGATCGAGGACACGAATGCGCATCAAGAAACGTGCACAAAAACACTCGCTACAAAAGATACGCACATAAGTAAAAGTACAAAATCATGCACAAAACTACTCACGCAAAAGTGCATTCGCAAAAAGGATCACGAAAACACAAACTACAATCCTAGGACATTAATACAAACCAACAAACATGCGAAAACACACTCTCTCAAATGGACATGCACAAACGTACATGTGAAAAAACATGCGGAAAAAGTGCATTCGCAACAACGTTCTTAAAAACACGAAATACAACACTAGGAGTTTAATACGCATCATCAAACAATAGCAAAAACAATAAATACAAAAGATACAGTGGAGCGTATAAATAACACTCAACGTTTACGTTTACGTGGATTTTTTTATGGATTAATTTATATTTCTGTTTTAATTGGTGGATTTAGTATCTTATAGGCACAAATTGATAATTAGGTGTCCATGAAGCAAAAATGATCAAAGAGAAAGAAAAGAGTTGCGATTAGGAAAATAAAATCACATTAGAAGAGAGGATCCCTCAACATCTTTGGTAGTGTCCACGAAGTCGAGCATAACTTTTCCATCCGGAATCCAAATCAACTGGTTCCGGCGGCATTATAAAGCTATTTCAGCTGGCTACAATTCCTGTCTAATGTCAAATTTCCAAATTTGGACTTGAACATGGTCAAAATTGGATCCTAAAAGCGATCATGAAAATACGTGCTACAGTTCGAGGACATGAATGCGCATCAAGAAACGTGCACAAAAACACTCGCTATAAAAGATACGCACATAAGTAAAAGTAATAAAGCATGCACAAAAGTACTCACGCAAAAGTGCATTCGCAAAAAGGATCATGACAACACAAACTACAATCGACATTAATACAAATCAACAAACATGCACAAACACACTCGCTCAACTGGACATGCACAAACGTACATGTAAAAAAACATGCGCAAAAGTGTATTCGCAACAACGTTCTTAAAAACACGAACTACAACACTAGGACTTTAATACGCCTAACCAAACAACATCAAAAACACTAAATACAAAAGATACAGAGGAGTGTAGGAATAACACTCTACGTTTACGTTTACGTGGATTGTTTTTTGGATTTATTTATATTTCTGTTTTAATTGTTGGATTTAGTATCTTATAGGTAAAAATCGATAATTAGGTTTCCATGAAGCAAAAATGATCAAAGAGTAAGAAAAGAGTTGCAATAAGGAAAATAAAATCAAATTAGAAGAGGGGATCCCTCAACATCTTCGGTAGTATCCACGAAGTCGAGCATAACTTTCTCATCCGGACTCCAAATCAACTGGTTCTGGCGGCATTAGAAAGCTATTTCAGCTGGCAACAATTCCTGTTTAACGTAAAATTTCCAAATTCGGACTCGAACATTGTCAAAATTGGATTCCAAAAGCGATCATGAAAATACGTGCAACATTTCGAGGACATGAACACGCATCAAGAAACGTGCACAAAAACACTCGCTAGAAAAGATACGCACATAAGTAAAAGTACAAAAGCATGCACAAAAGTACTCACGCAAAACTGCATTCGCAAAAAGGATCATGAAAACACAAACTACAATCGACGTTAATACAAATCAACAAACATGCACAAACACACCCGCTCAATTGGACATGCACAAACATACATGTAAAAAACCATGCGCCAAAGTGCATTCGCAACAACGTTCTTGAAAACACGAACTAGAACACTAGGACTTTAATACGCATAACCAAACAACATCATAAACACTAGATACAAAAGATACAGAGGATTGTAGGAATAAAACTCTACGTTTACGTTTACGTGGATTGTTTTTTGGATTTATTTATATTTATGTTTTAATTTGTGGATTTAGTATCTTATGGGTACAAATGGATAGTTAGGTCTCCATGAAGCAAAAATGATCAAAGAGTAAGAAAAGAGTTGCAATTAGGAAAATAAAATTAAATTAGAAGAGAGGATCCCTCAACATCTTCGGTAGTGTCCACGAAGTCGAGCATAACTTTCTCATCCGGACTCCAAATCAACTGGTTCTGGCCGCATTAGAAAGTTATATCAGCTGGCTACAATTCCTGTCTAATGTCAAATTTGCAAATCCGGACTCGAATATGGTCAAAATTGGATTCCAAAAGCGATCATGAAAATACCCGCTACAGATCGAGGACACGAATGCGCATCAAGAAACGTGCACAAAAACACTCGCTACAAAAGATACGCACATAAGTAAAAGTACAAAATCATGCACAAAAGTACTCACGCAAAAGTGCATTCGCAAAAAGGATCACGAAAACACAAACTACAATCCTAGGACATTAATACAAACCAACAAACATGCGAAAACACACTCTCTCAAATGGACATGCACAAACGTACATGTTAAAAAACATGCGGAAAAAGTGCATTCGCAACAACGTTCTTAAAAACACGAAATACAACACTAGGAGTTTAATACGCATCATCAAACAATAGCAAAAACAATAAATACAAAAGATACAGTGGAGTGTAGAAATAACACTCAACGTTTACGTTTACGTGGATTTTTTTATGGATTAATTTATATTTCTGTTTTAATTGGTGGATTTAGTATCTTATAGGTACAAATTGATAATTAGGTGTCCATGAAGCAAAAATGATCAAAGAGAAAGAAAAGAGTTGCGATTAGGAAAATAAAATCACATTAGAAGAGAGGATCCCTCAACATCTTTGGTAGTGTCCACGAAGTCGAGCATAACTTTTCCATCCGGAATCCAAATCAACTGGTTCCGGCGGCATTATAAAGCTATTTCAGCTGGCTACAATTCCTGTCTAATGTCAAATTTCCAAATTCGGACTCGAACATTGTCAAAATTGGATTCCAAAAGCGATCATGAAAATACGTGCTATAGTTGGAGGACATGAATGCGCATCAAGAAACGTGCACAAAAACACTCGTTACAAAAGATACGTGTAGCACCCCGTTTACTTTACTCTCTATACCGAAAAATTGTATAAAGGTTTTTATAATAAGTTGCAGCGGAAGACCTTTTGAAAATACGGTTTTTTTTTTTTTTTTTTAAACAAAGCTCTAGAGAAACGTGGTAAATTTTTTTCTAGTTTTGAAAATACTTGATGTGGTTCGCTTCAGTTTTCGTTCGATAAAAATCTTTCTTGAAAAAAAAACTTTGAAGTTGAACACTCCATAGATTTAGAAAAAAAAATATTCTCTCTTTATTCGGTGCCACATTTTCCTTTAAACGTTTTCTTACTTCAAATAATGAATCGGGTTGTGGTGGAGCTCTTAAGAAATCAACATTAGAAAATATCAAGAATAGTCGTAAAACATTATATTATACATAAGGGTTAAAATCGTTTCCCTATAACATATTCAAGTACTACGGATTACAATCCACTAAAAACATTTAAGTACCAAAATGGAAGTTACTTAAATCCACATAAATTCCATACGGCTCGATCCCTCGGCTTTCCTCGAACTTGGTTCAACTTTGCTCCTCGGATTCGGATCATCAGTTACCTACACCAAGATAACATCTATATGAGCCTTTAAAAAGACTCAGTAAGAATCCGGAAGTAATAACAAGGTTTTGAAAAAGTCTTTACACATAATTTATATATATACAAAAATATATATATAGGCATACACGAACACATAAACTTACGATCATTTAAACTTACACTTACTATACCTTACCTTTACCTTTCCTTTAAATCTTTCAAGGATACTTAACATCCTTTCATTTCTTTCAAAAGTCGGGTACTTAATGTTAGAGTAGGTGACCAACAAGCCAACATGTGGCTGTGGTCTTTCGTATTTATTATTGTAATAAACGAACCTTTATTCGTATTAATGATAAAACACCTTGGCATTCTATATCTTTGTCCCTTTGTCACAAGCATAGATATAGTCCTTACAGTTATTACAAGTACTAGTAATTGATCGCTAGGATCGTGAGATATTTACTTAAGTATTATAACTGTTAAACGTGTTCCTAGTCGAAGGGTTACGCCACTAATGAGGATATCGGCCTTTCCCATTAAGACTAGCACTTAGTGTATGTGTACTGCATCTCATCAGTAAACGGTATTGTGATATCGGCATGCATAAGTGGGTGCTCGTAAGTTGACGAGTTCACTGAACTCCCTCACCCTAGAAATCTCTAAGTGGTTCCCAATAATCGAGTAGAGATATCTATGGTATAGTTGTACACCATTAGTCCTTATGACCTAGACATCACCGTGACTTCACTAGAGGACCAACTGTATCGTGACCTGTCCCTGAGTTCCACCGAGGACCATCCCAAGGGCCAGTGTTCGTGCAGTCCCGAATCTAGTGGGAGGTCTGTGCATTGTAGTCGGGGATTCGATCGCTAGAATAGTCTTGGATGTCCTGTGTGTTCTGAAAGTTTGTAATCATTCTAAGTCTCTGGCCAGAGCTGACTAAGTGATGATTAGAGAATTCGATTTCTAAAATTAAAAAAAAAATTAAACATATTATTTTCAGATTTCTAAAATTAAACTTAAAACAAATTGATTTTAATTTTTGGAAAATTATTTTCAATTAATCCCAATTAGATAATTGGATCGACAATCATCTATTTTAGTAAATAGGTGTTAGATTAATTAATTAATTTAAATTGTTAAATTGATTTCAATTAATAGAACACATATATAATATTGATTATAAGTTCAACTTAATTAATAGTACCTCAACATTATTTGAATGATTTATGCTAGTTGAGGTTCTATAATTATTTTGAAAAACCCGATAATTAATTAATGTAATTAATTATGTAGTTAGGTCGTATGTTCCTCTTAGGACAATATGCGCTTCCATATACCTTTAGAGAACATAGATGTAGGAATCACATAGACCAATCCGAACCTTCTGATGAGATAAAACACTTTTAATAAAACCCCTCATTCTTAATTTAATTGAGAATCATTTCAAGCTATAAAGAATGACCCAATCTGTTGAGTTATTTCTTTCCTTCTGCCAACGGTTGGATTATGTGTAGCCCTTTACTATATTGCAGTAAGCCGTGTTAGCGGGGAGTGCTATGGTAGAGTAAGCTGTAATTCAATTGACATAGTGATGAAGGTAGCCATAGAAAAGGGTTATGTTGAATTAACGTGGTCGGCTAGATTAACTAGGGACTGCATTAGTTTGGCATAATCGAGTTCTATGAGCATCTTTGATTGGTAGGTTAGACTTGACACACGACGATTTTGATATTCGCGAGATTAACTTAGGTCATTATCAAGTGTGAGGAAAATTAATTTAGGGTCATATTGTGGATATGATTGATTGTGATCTACCTTTGGGCAAATATAATCGGGCTAGATTAACTACGGGTTATATTTGTCTATTGGACCTAAAGCCCATTAAGAAAAATCAGTTTTCTCGTTTGTCTACTAGAGGGAAGTGGAACTCGATAAAATTAGTGGGAGAACAATTAAATAACACAAGTCCAAACATTTAATTGTAACAATCATTTAACGCGAATCTCTAATAATCCTCTTCTCTATATGTCTCAGATAATTATGTCTAAGAATCCCATAATGTCAATCCTCGACAATAAACTCAATGGCCCTAATTACCTAGATTGGTTGCGTAGTCTTAAGCTTGTGCTAACTGTTGAGGGGCGTCTCTATGTTTTGAACGAGAGACTTCCCGCCACTATACCTGCTACAGCGACTGATGCTGAAAAGGAAACTTATGAAGTTTGGAAGAAAGATGACACTCATGCTAGGTGCTATATGATAGCCGCCATGGAGCCCGCGCTTGCGAGGAAATATGAGTCTCACTTGCATGCTTTTGATATAAAGGCTCATCTCGATAGCATGTACAGTGAGAATATTAGGGCATCGAGGTACGCTGCTACAAAGGAGTTGATCACAGCGAGACTGCGCGAAGGGACTTCGGTCCACGAGCACTGTCTCAAAATGATCACTCTCCTTGAAAAGCTAGTGAATCTTGATGTCACCCTCCCGGCCGAGCTCTCGTTGGATTTGATCCTGTTGTCTCTTCCTAGTTCCTATGAATCGTTCATAGTGAACTTCAACATGAACAAACTAGATCCTCCCTTGGATGAGTTAATGAACATGTTGGTCAGCTTCAAGTCCACCATTAAGAAAGAGAAGTCTGTTCTCATTGCTGCTACTTCTGGAAAGAAGAGTTCTTTCCAAAAGAAGAGAAAGGAAAGAGTTCCCTTCCCTAACAGCAAGTTCGAAGTGGGTGAAGGTAGTGGGGGCCCCAAGGCAAAGGTTAGCAAACAAGTTGATGATGCTTGCCATCACTGTGGAAAGAAAGGACATTGGCGCCGCAACTGCAAGGCTTACCTGAAGCAGAAAGGTTCTGAAAAGGGTACGTATTTCATTGACGTAAATTTGTCTGTCAACTCTTCTTCTTGGGTATTGGATACGGGCTGTGGCTCACATTTGTGCAATGATTTGCAGCTAATGACAAGAAGTCGAAGACTTAGAGCGGGTGAGACCTACCTAAGGATGGGGAATGGAGCAAGAGTTGCTGCTGAAGCCATTGGCACAATTTACTTAAATGTTTTGGATTCTAGTTTTCCTATTGTTTTGAACGATTGTTTATTTGTTCCGTCGCTCATTAGAAACCTTATTTCTATTCCTGTATTAGACATTGAAGGTTTTACTTTTGTTTTTGGAAATTCGATTTGCATTATACAAAAGAATGAGAATTTAATTTGCAAAGGACGACTATTAAACAACTTGTATGAACTAAATCCAAGTGAAATACATATTAATGTTATATCAGCAAAACGTAAGGAGATAGATCAAAACCCCGCACAACTTTGGCACGCTAGATTAGGTCATGTCTCTTTAAGAAGGATGAACGATTTTGTCAGTGAAGGATTGTTCTCTGTGGAGGACGTGAAATCACTACAAACTTGTGAATCTTGCCTTAAAGGGAAAATGACCAAGTCACCCTACAAAGGGAAAATGGAACGAGCCGAGGGTCTTTTGGATTTGATCCATACAGACGTATGTGGTCCACTAAGTGTTAGTGCGAAGGGTGGATATAACTACTTCGCTACCTTTACCGACGATTATTCTAGGTATGGGTATGTGTACTTGATGAAGTACAAGTCTGAAACATTTGAAAAGTTCAAAGATTTTAGACACGAAGTGGAAAAGCAACTCGGACGAAGTATTAAGAAGCTACGATCCGATCGTGGTGGAGAATACTTGAGCATCGAGTTCATTGACTATCTAAAAGAAAATGGGATACAATCCCAATGGACTCCACCGGGAACTCCTCAACTTAATGGAGTGTCCGAACGTCGGAATCGAACTTTATTAGATATGGTTCGATCAATGATGGGGTTCACAAACTTACCGGCATACTTATGGGGTCATGCACTTCGTACTGCCGCATATTTGCTGAATAGAGTTAACACCAAAGCAGTTAAATCCACACCTTATGAACTTTGGCATTCCCGGAAACCCAATTACAAACATATTAGGATATGGGGTTGTCCCGCTTATGTGAAGCGATTAGTGGGAGATAAGTTGGATAGTAAATCCGACTTGTGCTATATTGTGGGGTATCCCGAAGACTCGATGGGATACGAGTTCTACTATGTCAAAGAAGCAAAGACGTTTGTTTCGAGAAATGCCACCTTTTTGGAAAGGGAGTTTCTATCCGATAGAAAGAGCAGCATGATAGAACTTGAAGTAGTTCAAGAACCACAAAGTGAAGTTCAAACGCAAGAACAAGTAATCGAACCAATACAACAAACCACTGATATACCTCCTGAACCTACGGTACGTAGATCCGAAAGAGTTCGGAAAATGCCGGATAGGTTATTCCTCCTCGAAAATGATGAAGATCATGTTGATCTTGGACGAGATCCAAGAACATACAATGAGGCCGTATCGGATGCGGACATGGGACATTGGCTAACTGCCATGAAATCCGAAATGGACTCCATGTACTCCAACAAGGTATGGACCTTGGTAGATCCACCCAAAGGAATTATTCCTATAGGCTGCAAGTGGATCTATAAGAAGAAAATTGGAGTTGATGGAAAGGTATCGACCTATAAAGCTAGATTGGTAGCAAAAGGATACACTCAAAGGCAAGGCGTTGACTATGAGGAAACCTTTTCGCCAATCGCGATGCTGAAGTCCATTAGGATTTTGCTGGCCATAGCTGCGTGGTACGACTACGAGATATGGCAAATGGATGTGAAGACCGCCTTCCTTAATGGAGATATTGAGGAAGAAATTTACATGGCGCAGCCGGAAGGCTTCATGTCTTCTTGAAGTGAGCAAAAGGTTTGCAAGCTCCAGCGATCCATTTATGGATTGAAGCAAGCATCCCGTAGTTGGAACATTAGGTTCGACTCAACTATCAAAGAGTTTGATTTTGAGAAGAATCCGGAGGAACCTGGAGTATACAAGAAGGTTAGTGGGAGGGCAGTAATATTTCTAGTGCTTTACGTTGATGACATTCTACTCATTGGGAATGACGTAGGAATGTTACAGCAAACGAAAGCATGGTTGTCCACACGTTTCTCAATGAAGGATTTGGGAGAAGCATCTTATGTATTGGGAATACGCATCTATAGAGATAGAGCAAGAAAGATGCTTGGCTTATCCCAAAGCCTGTACATAGACACCGTTATGAAACGGTTTAGCATGGAAGAATCCAAGAAGGGATTCTTGCCAATGTCCCATGGGGTTCGTCTCTCGAAATCTATGTGTCCCCAAACACCTAGTGAAATCGAGGAGATGAAAAGGACGCCCTATGCTTCTGCCATAGGAAGCATAATGTATGGCATGCTATGTACGAGACCCGATATTGCGTATGCTGTGAGTGTCACAAGCAGATATCAGTCTAACCCCGGCCCGGCTCACTGGAAAGCCGTGAAAGATATCCTCAAGTATTTGCGAAGGACTAAGGATATATTTTTGGTCTATGGGGGTGCCGAGTTGAAATTAGAGGGTTTCACTGACTCTAGTTTTCAATCGGACGTGGACGACTCAAAGTCGAATTCTTGATTTATATTCACGCTTAATGGTGGTGCCGTGTGTTGGAAGAGTTCCAAGCAAAGCACGACGGCCGATTCCACTACCGAAGCGGAATACATTGCAGCGTCCGAAGCTGCAAAAGAAGGGACTTGGATAAGGAAATTCATCCAAGAGTTGGGTGTCATTCCTGATGCTAGTGATCCAGTACCGTTGTACTGTGATAACACCGGAGCCGTGGCACAAGCTAAGGAGCCACGATCTCATCAGAAGTCGAAGCATATTCTGAGGAAGTATCACGTGATCCGAGAGATCATTGATAGAGGTGAAGTTAAGGTTGAACGAGTCACCTCGGAAGAGAACGTTGCAGACCCCTTCACGAAGCCTTTACCGAGATCGGTCCATGAGAAACATCGAGAGTCGATGGGATTGCGATTTATGGGTAGTTGGCTTTAGGTCAAGTGGGAGATTGTTAGAGTAGGTGACCAACAAGCCAACATGTGGCTGTGGTCTTTCGTATTTATTATTGTAATAAACGAACCTTTATTCGTATTAATGATAAAACACCTTGGCATTCTATATCTTTGTCCCTTTGTCACAAGCATAGATATAGTCCTTACAGTTATTACAAGTACTAGTAATTGATCGTTAGGATCGTGAGATATTTACTTAAGTATTATAACTGTTAAACGTGTTCCTAGTCGAAGGGTTACGCCACTAATGAGGATATCGGCCTTTCCCATTAAGACTAGCACTTAGTGTATGTGTACTGCATCTCATCAGTAAACGGTATTGTGATATCGGCATGCATAAGTGGGTGCTCGTAAGTTGACGAGTTCACTGAACTCCCTCACCCTAGAAATCTCTAAGTGGTTCCCAATAATCGAGTAGAGATATCTATGGTATAGTTGTACACCATTAGTCCTTATGACCTAGACATCACCGTGACTTCACTAGAGGACCAACTGTATCGTGACCTGTCCCTGAGTTCCACCGAGGACCATCCCAAGGGCCAGTGTTCGTGCAGTCCGAAATCTAGTGGGAGGTCTGTGCATTGTAGTCGGGGATTCGATCGCTAGAATAGTCTTGGATGTCCTGTGTGTTCTGAAAGTTTGTAATCATTCTAAGTCTCTGGCCAGAGCTGACTAAGTGATGATTAGAGAATTCGATTCTCTAAGTCATGCACGTAAGGATTACAACACTTAGAACGATCGCACCGTCATCGAACATATAAAGAGGTCTCGATGAACCAATGCCTCTAGTTCGATCGGGACATATGAATCGAAGGGACCGTACTGTACGTTAACTATATCTGAAGGTTCTTGCAGGCACTTCATTTGTATCTAGGGAATCATGACGCGTAGTTGCTAGACGCCAATCTTGATTCGTTGGGTGATTGAGGTGAAACGAGCTTCATCTTAATCGTAACTCGAAGGGGACGAGTTTTGACCACAAAGGGTTGTGGGCCCACGGCTAGCTTACACCTGAACCATCGAGGGTCACACTGCTCGTGCACATGAGATCTTTGAATAAACGGTCAAAGATAAAATAGTTTATCTTTGCATGATTGGAAGTCAATATGATTGAGTCCAACATTCGTAATTTGGAATTATGAATGAGAATAAGAAAAGGAAAAGAATAGGCGAACGTGTTAGTGAACTTTCTAAATCGGGAAGTTTCCAAATTTAGAAAGTGCACTGAACTAGGGTTTCCACTTTTGGAAAGTTGGAAAATGAAAGATGGCACTCGTAATGACGAGGAAATTATAATGATTCCGAAAATGTAATCGTTGCAATTTTTCGGTCATTGAATTAAGAGAGACGAGCAAGTGAAAGTACTAACGGACTTAAGCTGTTGGGCCCGGTCCAACTTAAGCCCGTTAGGGTTTTATGCAAGACATATAAATACATGATTTATAGGCCTTGCACACATACAACACAAAACCCTAACCCTAGCCGCTCACAGACTCTCTCTCTCGGCCCTCTCTCCTCGGCCACCGCGCCGCCGTCGCCGGAGCTTCACCGGAATCGGCCATTCATTGGCCGATTGTTTCGGTATTGTTTTTCCTTCTCTTTTTCTTCCGTTTTATTCTAACTACTTCGTGTCTAGTGCCACGTTTTAGTAGATCGAAATATACGAGGTGAAATCCGAGAGGAGGAAGACTGTAGATCGAAGAATCGAGGAGCAACGCACGAGCCGAAGCCGCACGCTGCCCCACGCGCCGCTCCGGAAGTCCGCGCGTGAAACTCACGCGCCGCCGTGAGCTGTCTCACCGCCGCTGCTGCTGCACCGTTGCTGCCCCGATTGTACGGATTGGTTTCCGTAGCAATCTCGACGTGCTAAACGATCCTACCTCACGCTTCAAGAGGTAAATAATCGAAACCCTAGTTTTGATTTGAGTTTCGTTTAAACCTATGTATATGTATTCATGTTTGTCTCGTATGATTTTATGTGATTATGTGAAATCGATTTAAATCATTGCGAGCATGTTATTTGGTTTAAACGCGAGCATGTTAATTGGTTTAAATTCGATTAAATAATTAGCATGTATGTTGTTGTTTAATTCCGCTGGAAGCGCAAAGGTACGCAATTAATTGATTTAATTTGTCGGGCATGTACTTGTGTGTTTTAAAGTCGTTTAAATCACATTAAATTTTTGTTTTCCGCTGCGTATGCGTGCCCGAAACCCAACACTTAACACCCTTCTTTTCTTTACTTTAATATGCAATATGCATGAAAATGAGACTTTAGACTTTTAAAACTTTTTATGAGAAAACATTGGTCCCGTTTGGAAAAACAATCGTGGATTTCGGCAATAAGCCGTGTATTTTGGAGCTTGTGATCTATAACTTTACTATAGTCACGATTATAACTTTACTATAGCCGAGTTAGTGGTTTATAATCCCGATTCCTATGTGAATCAGTCCCTATGTGGACAGGTCCCTATGTAGACCCCAACTATCAACCACTAACCGGAATATAGTCACGGCTATAACTTTACTATAGCTGAGTTAGTGGTTTATAATCCCGATTCCTATGTGAATCAGTCCTTATGTGACAGGCCCCTATGTGGACCCCAACTATCAACTACTAACGGAATACCAACCCCCCGTATCCCATACTTATTCATCTAGATCCACAACCAATTTCCAAACATTTTTAACTTTGAAAAATCGTGATTTATGCATCTTAGACTTAATAATGAATCACATGAAGCTTACATGATCTATCTTTGTTTACCTTCACATAAACAAGCATAAAAGTAACAAGTACACAACAATTATACTTCACATCTTTAATCAAATCATTGAACACATAGTCATATAGACCATAACACTTTTGTTTCACATTTCATTTTCATAAGTACACATAAACATTTAATATCACATAGCAGCACCAAGAAGGGCATTCTTCAACTTTAACCATATTATAATCACATAATTATATAATCATATCATTCATAGCATATCAATATCACTCATATCATGAATTATGAAAATTACCATACGACATTTCTTTACTCTAATCACTTAATACATACACATTTATTTCAAAAGTGCCACACATCATAACAAATAATATACGAGAACAATCAAGTATTCTAACTCATCATAGAAATCAATTAATCATATTTCTAAATATTGTACTTGCTTCTTAACACCATTCTAGGCTAGTAGATTGTAATTCCTACTTAGGAACTTAGAGGTTTCACCTTCATCACTAACTTATCTTTCCTACCTCGGATATTAGAACCATGATCACAAATCATACATTGATTAAAATAGTCATCTTAAGAAAATCAAACAGTTTTGGTATCCTAACTTTGAAAAATCATTTCTCTTGAACCACAAATCAAAAGCCTCTGAAACGTTTACAACATACTCCTTTATATGTCTTTAAAACCAGTAAGAAACAGTTTATTAAAATCATCATCGGAGTAAAAGATATAAATAAATTACTAAGGTGGTACAGTTTTGAAATCTGAACAGAGGGAGTGACTTTAAAAATTCATTTTGCTTTACAGATTCATCCAAAACTTTTTAAATTTTAAATCCATATACTATTAGGAGTCTTATATACCCCAGAAAAACAGTTTTAGAAAATACTTAGGAAACTAGGATAAATAAGTAAAATGGTACAGTAGTGCACTTTAAAACTCAGAACGGGGGAGGGGACTTCAAAAATTTCTTATAAATTATCTACTGTGTTAAACACTGCCATATATTATCTCAAATGAGTTTTCTAAGTTGGGGTTCTGTTCCAAGTTAATTCACTAAATTTTAAAGAGGGAAACGTTAGATTTCATTACTAATTCTAAACTAACTCTAGTTTTGTACAGTTTCGGTAAATAATTCATAACTCATTTATTTCTACTCCAAAAATTACAAGCCACATATCAATATGACCATAACAGAGAGATCTATCCTCATATAAAATTTCGTAGTTTTCATAAATAAACTCGTGTGTGAAACATGGGTTAAAATCCGTACCTATGAATCTGTAAATTTTACATATAACCATCTATTTCAAGATTCTAGACTCAATCAACTTAGATGCCTCAAATCCAAACCTTAAACATATAAGAGCACAACTAGTAAATCAATAATATTAACATGCAATGATTAGAACCATAAGGATAATAAATTTCATAGAATATAATCATCAAATTTCGGGTTTCTCACCATTCTTCTATTTTCTTTCAAGAATCAAGAATCAAGAGTTAGATTCTCACATGCAAAGCTTTAAACATGAAATTAAACATATCAAAACATCATCATCATTTTTTTCTCATCAAAGATCAAGGATTCAAGCATGGATCTTAACATGCACGAGACTAAACATATAATATTACATACTATGAGCACTTTATTTCATAAAAATTTCGATTTCTTCAAACAATCAAGAAGGGGAGTTTTTCAAAAGAGAAGAGAAGGGAATACTATTGATGTTAGCTTGATGTAGCAAGAATTCCATGATTCTTACCTTAGAATCTTTTCAAAATTTGAAGAACTTTGTGGATATTTGCAACCCACTAGAGAATCCTCACTACAAATTTCGAAATTAAGGAAGAAGAGAGGAAGAGATTTAATGGGGAAGGCTTGAATTAGAAGAAGAGATTTCTTCTTCTACTTGGGCTATTTTGATCGATGAAGAGGGAGAAGGAAAAGGGGACTTAGCTGATTTTTGGTGTGTGGAAATGAAGAGGAGATGGTGGTATTTATAGAATTGGAGAGGCTTGTATTCTTAATGAGTAAGTATGAAGAGGGGTCTTTTTGCAATTAGGAGTAACTTGAAATAATCTAGAGGGACTTCTAGGCAATTTCATTTAAGTTATCTTAAAAATAATGCTAAATGAAAAGCCAAGTGTAAATGCACATGGAATAAGTGTATGCATGCAACACCTACAATTATAGCCAATTTAAAAAGAGGAAATTAATATCAATTAAGCATATAAACTTTCTAGTGTGAGAAAATAAATTCTAAATCCACATAGATCACATAATTTCACGTGTTCAATTATATTAAACACATGAAATACATTTCAGTTGCGCAAATAGAGGATAAAATCAAAAATATTCATGTAGACATATAATGCACATTAATTCACATAAATAGAAAATATAGCAAATTGAAAAGCAATTAATTAAATTCGCACATACAACATATATTCATGCAAAGGAGACGAGAGGGGAAATACGGAAACTAGGTATCGGAAATGCGGGGTGTTACAATACGCACATAAGTAAAAGTACAAAAGCATGCACAAAAGTACTCACGCAAAATTGCATTCGCAAAAAAGATCATGAAAACACAAACTACAATCCTAGGACATTAATACAAATCAACAAACATGCAAGAACACCCTCGCTCAAATGGACATACACAAACGTACATGTAAAAAAACATGCGCAAAAGTGCATTCGCAACAACGTTCTTAAAAACACTAAATACAACACTAGGACTTTAATACGTATAAACAAACAACAGCAAAAACACAAGAAACAAAAGATACAGTGGAGTGTAGAAATAACACTCAATGTTTACGTTTACGTGGATTTTTTTATGGATTAATTTATATTTCTGTTTTAATTGGTGGATTTAGTATTTTATAGGTACAAATTGATAATTAGGTGTCCATGAAGCAAAAATGATCAAAGAGTAAGAAAAGAGTTGTAATTAGGAAAATAAAATCAAATTAGAAGAGAGGATCCCTCAACATCTTCGGTAGAGTCCACGAAGTCGAGCATAACTTTCTCATCCGGACTCCAAATCAACTGGTTCCGGCGGCATTAGAATGCTATTTTAGCTGGCTACAATTCCTGTCTAATGTCAAATTTCCGAATTCGGACTCGAACATGGTCAAAATTGTAATCCAAAAGCGATCATGAAAATACGTGCTACAGT
Organism: Erythranthe guttata; assembly: GCF_000504015.1. Next base: position 167,681 of record NW_012192997.1, on the reverse strand, counting down.
TCGAGAACATGAATGCGCATCAAGAAACGTGCACAAAAACACTCGCTACAAAAGATACGCACATAAGTAAAAGTACAAAAGCATGCACAAAAGTACTCACGTAAAAGTGCATTCGCAAAAAGGATTATGAAAACACAAACTACAATCCTAGGGCATTAATACAAATCAACAAACATGCACAAACACACTTGCTCAAATGGACATGCACAAACGTACATGTAAAAAAACATGCGCAAAAGTTCATTCGCAACAATGTTCTTAAAACCACGAAATACAACACTACGACTTTAATACGCATAACCAAACAACAGCAAAAACACAAGAAACAAAAGATACAGTGGAGTGTAGAAATAACACTCAATGTTTTACGTTTACGTGGATTTTTTTATGGATTAATTTATATTTTTGTTTTAATTGGTGGATTTAGTATTCTATAGGTACAAAAATATAATTAGGTGTCCATGAAGCAAAAATGATCAAAGAGTAAGAAAAGAGTTGCAATTAGGAAAATAAAATCAAAATAGAAGAGAGGTCACTCAACATCTTCGGTAGTGTCCACGAAGTCGAGCATAACTTTCTCATCCGGACTCCAAATCAACTGTTTCCGGCGGCATTAGAAAGCTATTGAGTGTTATTGAGTGCATTCGCAAATTGATTATTAGGTGTCCATGATGCTATTGAGTGCATTCGCAAAAAGGATCATGAAAACACAAACTACAATCCTAGGACATTAATACAAATCAAAAAACATGCAAGAACACACTCGCTCAAATGGACATGCACAAACGTACATGTAAAAAAATATGCGCAAAAGTGCATTCGCAACAACGTTCTTAAAAACACTAAATACAACACTAGGACTTTAATACGCATAACCAAACAACAGCAAAAACACTAAATACAAAATATACACTGGAGTGTAGAAATAACACTCACCGTTTACGTTTACGTGGATTTTTCTATGGATTAGTTTATATTTCTGTTTTAATTGGTGGATTTAGTATTTTTTAGGTACAAATTGTTAATTAGGTGTCCACGAAGCAAAAATGATCAAAGAGTAAGAAAAGAGTTGCAATTAGGAAAATAAAATCAAATTAGAAGAGAGGATCCCTCAACATCTTCGGTAGTGTCCACGAAGTCGAGCATAACTTTCTCAACCGGACTCCAAATCAACTGGTTCCGGCGGCATTAGAAAGCTATTTGAGCTGGCTACAATTGCGGTCTAATGTCAAATTTCCAAATTCTGACTCGAACATGGTCAAAATTGGATTCCAAAAGCGATCATGAAAATACGTGCTACAGTTCGAGGACATGAATGCGCATCAAAAATTGTGCACACAAACACTCCCTACAAAAGATACGCACATAAGTAAAAGTACAAAAGCATGTACAAAAGTACTCACGCAAAAGTGCATTCGCAAAAAGGATCATGAAAACACAAACTACAATCCTAGGACATTAATACAAATCAACAAACATGCAAGAACACACTCGCTCAAATGGACATGCACAAACGTACATGTAAAAATACATGCGCAAAAGTGCATTCGCAACAACGTTCTTAAAAACACGTAATACAACACTAGGACTTTAGCACGCATAACCAAACAACAGCAAAAACACTGGATACAAAAGATACAGTGGAGTGTAGAAATAACACTCAACGTTTACGTTTACGTGGATTTTTTTATGGATTAATTTATATTTCTATTTTAATTGGTGGATTTAGTATTCTATAGGTACAAATTGATAATTAGGTGTCCATAAAGCAAAAATAATCAAAGAGTTAAAAAAGAGTTGCAATTAGGAAAATAAAATCAAATTAGAAGAGAGGATCCCTCAACATCTTCGGTAGTGTCCACGAAGTCGAGCATAACTTTCTCATCCGGACTCCAAATCAACTGGTTCCGGCGGCATTATAAAGCTATTTCAGCTGGCTACAATTCCTGTCTAATGTCAAATTTCCAAATTCGGACTCCAACATTGTCAAAATTGGATTCCAAAAGCGATCATGAAAATACGTGCTACGGTTCGAGGACATGAATGCGCATCAAGAAACGTGAACAAAAACACTCGTTACAAAAGATACGCACATAAGTAAAAGTAGAAAAGCATGCACAAAAGTACTCACGCAAAAGTGCATTCGCAAAAAAGATCATGAAAACACAAACTACAATCCTAGGACATTAATACAAATCAACAAACATGCAAGAACACACTCGCTCAAATGGACATGCACAAACGTACATGTAAAAAAACATGCGCAAAAGTGCATTCGCAACAACGTTCTTAAAAACACAAAATACAACACTAGGACTTTAATACGCCTAACCAAACAACCGCAAAAACACAAGATACAAAAGATACAGTGGAGTGTAGAAATAACATTCAATGTTTACGTTTACGTGGATTTTTTTATGGATTAATTTATATTTCTGTTTTAATTGGTGGATTTAGTATCTTATAGGTACAAATTGATAATTAGGTGTCCATGAAGCAAAAATGATCAAAGAGTAAGAAAAGAGTTGCAATTAGGAAAATAAAATCAAATTAGAAGAGAGGATCCCTCAACATCTTCGGTAGTGTCCACGAAGTGGAGCATAACTTTCTCATCCGGACTCCAAATCAACTGGTTCCGGCGGCATTAGAAAGCTATTTTGGCTGGCTACAATTCCTGTCTAATGTCAAATTTCCAAATTCGGACTCGAACATGGTCAAAATTGGATTCCAAAAGCAATCATGAAAATACGTGCTACGGTTCGAGGACATGAATGCGCATCAAAAAACGTGCACAAATACACTCGCTACAAAAGATACGCACATAAGTAAAAGTAGAAAAGCATGCACAAAAGTACTCACGCGAAAGTGCATTCGCAAAAAGGATCATGAAAACACAAACTACAATCCTAGGACTTTAATACAAATCAACAAACATGCAAGAACACACTCGCTCAAATGGACATGCACAAACGTACATGTAAAAAACATGCGCAACAGTGCATTCGCAACAACGTTCTTAAAAACACAAAATACAACACTAGGACTTTAATACGCATAACCAAACAACCGCAAAAACACAACATACAAAAGATACAGTGGAGTGTAGAAATAACATTCAATGTTTACGTTTACGTTTACATGGATTTTTTTATGGATTAATTTATATTTCTGTTTTAATTGGTGGATTTAGTATCTTATAGGTACAAATTGACAATTAGGTGTCCATGAAGCAAAAATGATCAAAGAGTAAGAAAAGAGTTGCAATTAGGAAAATAAAATCAAATTAGAAGAGAGGATCCCTCAACATCTTCGGTAGTGTCCACGAAGTGGAGCATAACTTTCTCATCCGGACTCCAAATCAAATGGTTCCAGCGGCATTAGAAAGCTATTTTAGCTGGCTACAATTCCTGTCTAATGTCAAATTTCCAAATTCGGACTCGAACATGGTCAAAATTGGATTCCAAAAGCAATCATGAAAATACGTGCTACGGTTCGAGGACATGAATGCGCATCAAAAAACGTGCACAAATACACTCGCTACAAAAGATACGCACATAAGTAAAAGTACAAAAGAATGCACAAAAGTACTCACGCGAAAGTGCATTCGCAAAAAGGATCATGAAAACACAAACTACAATCCTAGGACTTTAATACAAATCAACAAACATGCAAGAACACACTCGCTCAAACGTATATGTAAAAAAACATGCGCAAAAGTGCATTCGCAACAACGTTCTTAAAAACACGAAATACAACACTAGGACTATAATACGCATAACCAAACAACCGCAAAAACACAAGATACAAAAGATACATTGGAGTGTAGAAATAACACTCAACGTTTACGTTTACGTGGATTTTTTTATGGATTAATTTATATTTCTGTTTTAATTGGTGGATTTAGTATTCTATAGGTACAAATTGATAATTAGGTGTCCATGAAGCAAAAATGATAAAGAGTAAGAAAAGAGTTGCAATTAGGAAAATAAAATCAAATTAGAAGAAAGGATCCCTCAACATCTTCGGTAGTGTCCACGAAGTCGAGCATAACTTTCTCATGCGAACTCCAAATCAACTGGTTCCCACGGCATTGGAAAGCTATTTTAGCTGGCTACAATTCCTGTCTGATGTCAAATTTTCAAATTCGGACTCGAACATGGTCAAAATTGGATTCCAAAATCGATCATGAAAATACGTGCTACAGTTCGAGGACATGAATGCGCATCAAAAAACGTGCACAAATACACTTGCTACAAAAGATACGCACATAAGTAAAAGTACAAAAGCATGCACAAAAGTACTCACGCGAAAGTGCATTCGCAAAAAGGATCATGAAAACACAAACTACAATCCTAGGACTTTAATACAAATCAACAAACATGCAAGAACACACTCGCTCAAATGGACATGCACAAACGTACATGTAAAAAAACATGCGCAAAAGTGCATTCGCAACAACGTTCTTAAAAACACGAAATACAACACTAGGACTATAATACGCATAACCAAACAACCGCAAAAACACAAGATACAAAAGATACAGTGGAGTGTAGAAATAACACTCAACGTTTACGTTTACGTTTACGTGGATTTTTTTATGGATTAATTTATATTACTGTTTTAATTGGTGGATTTAGTATTCTATAGGTACAAATTGATAATTAGGTGTCCATGAAGCAAAAATGATAAAGAGTAAGAAAAGAGTTGCAATTAGGAAAATAAAATCAAATTAGAATAGAGGATCCCTCAACATCTTCGGTAGTGTCCACGAAGTCGAGCATAACTTTCTCATCCGAACTCCAAATCAACTGGTTCCGACGTCATTGGAAAGCTATTTTAGCTGGCTACAATTCCTGTCTAATGTCAAATTTCCAAATTCGGACTCGAACATGGTCAAAATTGGATTCCAATAGCGATCATGAATATACGTGCCACGGTTCGAGGACATGAATGCGCATCAAAAAACGTGCACAAATACACTCGCTACAAAAGATACGCACATAAGTAAAAGTACAAAAGCATGCACAGAAGTACTCACCCGAAAGTGCATTCGCAAAAAGGATCATGAAAACACAAACTACAATTCTAGGACTTTAATACAAATCAACAAACATGCAAGAACACACTCGCTCAAATGGACATGCACAAACGTACATGTAAAAAAACATGCGCAAAAGTGCATTCACAGCAACGTGCTTAAAACCGAAATACAACACTACGACTATAATACGCATAACCTAACAACCGCAAAAACACAAGATACAAAAGATACAGTGGAGTGTAGAAATAACACTCAACGTTTACGTTTACGTGGATTTGTGTATGGATTAATTTATATTTCTGTTTTAATTGGTGGATTTAGTATTCTATAGGTACAAATTGATAATTAGGTGTCCATGAAGCAAAAATGATAAAGAGTAAGAAAAGAGTTGCAATTAGGAAAATAAAATCAAATTAAAAGAGAGGATCCCTCAACATCTTCGGTAGTGTCCACGAAGTCGAGCATAACTTTCTCATCCGGACTCCGAATCAACTGGTTCCGGCGGCATTAGAAAGCTATTTTAGCTGGCTACAATTCCTGTCTAATCTCAAATTTCCAAATTCGGACTCGAACATGGTAAAAATTGGATTCCAATAGCGATCATGAAAATATGTGCTACAGTTCGAGGACATGAATGCGCATCAAAGAACGTGCACAAAAACACTCGCTACAAAAGATACGCACATAAGTAAAAGTACAAAAGCATGCACAAAAGTACTCACCCAAAAATTCATTCGCAAAAAGGATATTGAAAACACAAACTACAATCCTAGGACTTTAATACAAATCAACAAACATGCAAGAACACACTCGCTCAAATGGACATGCACAAACGTACATGTAAAAAAACATGCGCAAAAGTGCATTCACAACAACGTATCTTAAAAACACGAAATACAACACTAGGACTATGATACGCATAACCTAACAACCGCACAAACACAAGATACAAAAGATACCGTGGAGTGTAGAAATAACACTCAACGTTTACTCTTACGTGGATTTTTTTATGGATTAATTTATATTTCTGTTTTAATTAGTGGATTTAGTGTTCTATAGGTACAAATTGATAATTAGGTGTCCATGAAGCAAAAATGATAAAGAGTAAGAAAAGAGTTGCAATTAGGAAAATAAAATCAAATTAGAAGAGAGGATCCCTCAACATCTTCGGTAGTGTCCACGAAGTCGAGCATAAGTTTCTCATCCGGACTCCAGATCAACTGGTTCTGTCGGCATTAGAAAGCTATTTTAGCTGGCTACAATTCCTGTCTAATGTCAAATTTCCAATTTCGGACTCGAACATGGTCAAAATTGGATTCCAATAGCGATCATGAAAATACGTGCTACGGTTCGAGGACATGAATGCGCATCAAAGAACCTGCACAAAAACACTCGCTACAAAAGATACGCACATAAGTAAAAGTACAAAAGCATGCACAAAAGTACTCACCCGAAAGTGCATTCGCAAAAAGGATCATGAAAACACAAACTACAATCCAAGGACTTTAATAAAAATCAACATACATGCAAGAACACACTCGCTCAAATGGACATGCACAAACGTACATGTAAAAAAACATGCGCGAAAGTGCATTCACAGCAACGTGCTTAAAAACACGAAATACAACACTAGGACTATAATACGCATAACCTAACAACCGCAAAAACACAAGATACAAAAGATATAGTGGAGTGTAGAAATAACACTCAACGTTTACGTTTACGTGGATTTTTTTATGGATTAATTTATATTTCTGTTTTAATTGGTGGATTTAGTATTCTATAGGTACAAATTGATAATTAGGTGTCCATGAAGCATAAATGATAAAGATTAAGAAAAGAGTTGCAATTAGGAAAATAAAATCAAATTAAAAGAGAGGATCCCTCAACATCTTCGGTAGTGTCCACGAAGTCGAGCATAACTTTCTCATCCGGACTCCGAATCAACTGGTTCCGGCGGCATTAGAAAGCTATTTTAGCTGGCTACAATTCCTGTCTAATCTCAAATTTCCAAATTCGGACTCGAACATGGTCGAAATTGGATTCCAATAGCGATCCTGAAAATACGTGCTACGGTTCGAGGACATGAATGCGCATCCAAGAACGTGCACAAAAACACTCGCTACAAAAGATACGCACATAAGTAAAAGTACAAAAGCATGCACAAAAGTACTCACCCGAAAGTGCATTCGCAAAAAGGATCATGAAAACACAAACTACAATCCTAGGACTTTAATACAAATCAACAAACATGCAAGAACACACTCGTTCAAATGGACATGCACAAACGTACATGTAAAAAAACATGCGCAAAAGTGCATTCACAGCAACGTGCTTAAAAACACGAAATACAACACTAGGACTATAATACGCATAACCTAACAACCGCAAAAACACAAGATACAAAAGATACAGTGGAGTGTAGAAATAACACTCAACGTTTACGTTTACGTGGATTTTTTTATGGATTAATTTATATTTCTGTTTTAATTGGTGGATTTCGTATTCTATAGGTACAAAATGATAATTAGGTGTCCATGAAGCAAAAATGATAAAGAGTAAGAAAAGAGTTGCAATTAGGAAAATAAAATCAAATTAAAAGAGAGGATCCCTCAACATCTTCGGTAGTGTCCACGAAGTCGAGCATAACTTTCTCATCCGGACTCCAAATCAACTGGTTCCGTCGGCATTAGAAAGCTATTTTAGCTGGCTACAATTCTTGTCTAATGTCAAATTTCCAAATTCGGACTCGAACATGGTCAAAATTGGATTCCAAAAGCGATCATGAAAATACGTGCTACGGTTCGAGGACATAAATGCGCATCAAAAAACGTGCACAAATACACTCGGTACAAAAGATACGCACATAAGTAAAAGTACAAAAGCATGCACAAAAGTACTCACCTGAAAGTGCATTCGCAAAAAGGATCATGAAAACACAAACTACAATCCTAGGACTTTAATAAAAATCAACATACATGCAAGAACACACTCGCTCAAATGGACATGCACAAACGTACATGTAAAAAAACATGCGCAAAAGTGCATTCACAGCAACGTGCTTAAAAACACGAAATACAACACTAGGACTATAATACGCATAACCTAACAACCGCAAAAACATAAGATACAAAAGATACAGTGGAGTGTAGAAATAACACTCAACGTTTACGTTTACGTGGATTTTTTTATGGATTAATTTATATTTCTGTTTTAATTGGTGGATTTAGTATTCTATAGGTACAAATTGATAATTAGGTGTCCATGAAGCAAAAATGATAAAGAGTAAGAAAAGAGTTGCAATTAGGAAAATAAAATCAAATTAAAAGAGAGGATCCCTCAACATCTTCGGTAGTGTCCACGAAGTCGAGCATAACTTTCTCATCCGGACTCCGAATCAACTGGTTCCGGCGGCATTAGAAAGCTATTTTAGCTGGCTACAATTCGTGTCTAATGTCAAATTTCCAAATTCGGACTCGAACATGGTCAAAATTGGATTCCAATAGCTATCATGAAAATATGTGCTACAGTTCGAGGACATGAATGCGCATCAAAGAACGTGCACAAAAACACTCGCTACAAAAGATACGCACATAAGTAAAAGTACAAAAGCATGCACAAAAGTACTCACCCGAAAGTGCATTCGCAAAAAGGATCATGAAAACACAAACTACAATCCTAGGACTTTAATACAAATCAACATACATGCAAGAACACACTCGCTCAAATGGACATGCACAAATGTACATGTAAAAAAACATGCGCAAAAGTGCATTCACAGCAACGTGCTTAAAAACACGAAATACAACACTAGAACTATAATACGCATAACCTAACAACCGCAAAAACACAAGATACAAAAGATACAGTGGAGTGTAGAAATAACACTCAACATTTACGTTTACGTGGATTTTTTTATGGATTAATTTATATTTCTGTTTTAATTGGTGGATTTAGTATTCTATAGGTACAAATTGATAATTAGGTGTCCATGAAGCACAAATGATAAAGAGTAAGAAAAGAGTTGCAATAAGGAAATATAAAATCAAATTAAAAGAGAGGATCCCTCAACATCTTCGGTAGTGTCCACGAAGTCGAGCGTAACTTTCTCATCCGGACTCCAAATCAACTGGTTCCGTCGGCATTAGAAAGCTATTTTAGCTGGCTACAATTCCTGTCTAATGTCAAATTTCCAAATTCGGACTCGAACATGGTCAAAATTGGATTCCAAAAGCGATCATGAAAATACGTGCTACGGTTCGAGGACATGAATGCGCATCAAAAAACGTGCACAAATACACTCGGTACAAAAGATACGCACATAAGTAAAAGTACAAAAGCATGCACAAAAGTACTCACCCGAAAGTGCATTCGCAAAAAGGATCATGAAAACACAAACTACAATCCTAGGACTTTAATAAAAATCAACATACATGCAAGAACACACTCGCTCAAATGGACATGCACAAACGTACATGTAAAAAAACATGCGCAAAAGTGCATTCACATCAACGTGCTTAAAAACACGAAATACAACACTAGGACTATAATACGCATAACCTAACAACCGCAAAAACACAAGATACAAAAGATACAGTGGAGTGTAGAAATAACACTCAACGTTTACGTTTACGTGGATTTTTTTATGGATTAATTTATATTTCTGTTTTAATTGGTGGATTTAGTATTCTATAGGTACAAATTGATAATTAGGTGTCCATGAAGCAAAAATGATAAAGAGTAAGAAAAGAGTTGCAATTAGGAAAATAAAATCAAATTAAAAGAGAGGATCCCTCAACATCTTCGGTAGTGTCCACGAAGTCGAGCATAACTTTCTCATCCGGACTCCAAATCAACTGGTTCCGGCGGCATTAGAAAGCTATTTTAGCTGGCTACAATTCCTGTCTAATCTCAAATTTCCAAATTCGGACTCGAACATTGTCAAAATTGGATTCCAATAGCGATCATGAAAATACGTGCTACGGTTCGAGGACATGAATGCGCATCAAAGAACGTGCACAAAAACACTCGCTACAAAAGATACGCACATAAGTAAAAGTACAAAAGCATGCACAAAAGTACTCACCCGAAAGTGCATTCGCAAAAAGGATCATGAAAACACAAACTACAATCCTAGGACTTTAATACAAATCAACAAACATGCAAGAACACACTCGCTCAAATGGACATGCACAAACGTACATGTAAAAAAACATGCGCAAAAGTGCATTCACAGCAACGTGCTTAAAAACACAAAATACAACACTAGGACTATAATACGCATAACCTAACAACCGCAAAAACACAAGATACAAAAGATACAGTGGAGTGTAGAAATAACACTCAACGTTTACGTTTACGTGGATTTTTTTATGGATTAATTTATATTTCTGTTTTAATTGGTGGATTTCGTATTCTATAGGTACAAATTGATAATTAGGTGTCCATGAAGCAAAAATGATAAAGAGTAAGAAAAGAGTTGCAATTAGGAAAATAAAATCAAATTAAAAGAGATGATCCCTCAACATCTTCGGTAGTGTCCACGAAGTCGAGCATAACTTTCTCATCCGGACTCCAAATCAACTGGTTCCGTCGGCATTAGAAAGCTATTTTAGCTGGCTATAATTCTTGTCTAATGTCAAATTTCCAAATTCAGACTCGAACATGGTCAAAATTGGATTCCAAAAGCGATCATGAAAATACGTGCTACGGTTCGAGGACATGAATGCGCATCAAAAAACGTGCACAAATACACTCGGTACAAATGATACGCACATAAGTAAAAGTACAAAAGCATGCACAAAAGTACTCACCCGAAAGTGCATTCGCAAAAAGGATCATGAAAACACAAACTACAATCCTAGGACTTTAATACAAATCGACATACATGCACAAACACACTCGCTCAAATGGACATGCACAAACGTGTGAACAAACATGCGCAAAAGTGCATTCGCAACAACGTTTTTAAAAACACAGAGTACAACACTAGGACTTTAATGCGC
>NW_012192997.1:116066-149195 GCF_000504015.1 Erythranthe guttata | reverse complement strand
TGGATTAATTTATATTTCTGTTTTAATTGGTGGATTTAGTGTTCTATAAGGTACAAATTGATAATTAGGTGTCCATGAAGCAAAAAATGATAAAGATTAAGAAAAGAGTTGCAATTAGGAAAATAAATCAATTAAAAGAGATAACATCTGTAACATCTTCGGTAGTGTCCACGAAGTCGAGCATAACTTTCTCATCCGGACTCCGAATCAACTGGTTCCGGCGGCATTAGAAAGCTATTTTAGCTGGCTACAATTCCTGTCTAATCTCAAATTTCCAAATTCGGACTCGAACATGGTCAAAATTGGATTCCAATAGCGATCATGAAAATATGTGCTACAGTTCGAGGACATGAATGCGCATCAAAGAACGTGCACAAAAACACTCGCTACAAAAGATACGCACATAAGTAAAAGTACAAAAGCATGCACAAAAGTACTCACCCGAAAGTTCATTCGCAAAAAGGATCATGAAAACACAAACTACAATCCTAGGACTTTAATACAAATCAACAAACATGCAAGAACACACTCGCTCAAATGGACATGCACAAACGTACATGTAAAAAAACATGCGCAAAAGTGCATTCACAGCAACGTTCTTAAAAACACGAAATACATCACTAGGACTATGATACGCATAACCAAACAACCGCAAAAACACAAGATACAAAAGATACAGTGGAGTGTAGAAATAACACTCAACGTTTACTTTTACGTGGATTTTTTATGGATTAATTTATATTTCTGTTTTAATTGGTGGATTTAGTATTCTATAGGTACAAATTGATAATTAGGTGTCCATGAAGCAAAAATGATAAAGAGTAAGAAAAGAGTTGCAATTTAGGAAAATAAAATCAAATTAAAAGAGAGGATCCCTCAACATCTTCGGTAGTGTCCACGAAGTCGAGCATAACTTTCTCATCCGGACTCCAAATCAACTGGTTTCCGTCGGCATTAGAAAGCTATTTTTAGCTGGCTACAATTTCCTGTCTAATGTCAATTTCCAATTCGGACTCGAACATGGTCAAAATTGGATTCCAAAAGCGATCATGAAAATACGTGCTACGGTTTGAGGACATGAATGCGCATCAAAAAACGTGCACAAATACACTCGGAACAAAAGATACAAACATAAGTAAAACTACAAAAGCATGCACAAAAGTACTCACCCGAAAGTGCTTTCGCAAAAAGGATCATGAAAACACAAACTACAATCCTAGGACTTTAATAAAAATCAACATACATGCAAGAACACACTCGCTCAAATGGACATGCACAAACGTACATGTAAAAAAACATGCGCAAAAGTGCATTCACAGCAACGTGCTTAAAAACACGAAATACAACACTAGGACTATAATACGCATAACCTAACAACCGCAAAAACATAAGATACAAAAGATACAGTGGAGTGTAGAAATAACACTCAACGTTTACGTTTACGTGGATTTTTTTATGGATTAATTTATATTTCTGTTTTAATTGGTGGATTTAGTATTCTATAGGTACAAATTGATAATTAGGTGTCCATGAAGCAAAAATGATAAAGAGTAAGAAAAGAGTTGCAATTAGGAAAATAAAATCAAATTAAAAGAGAGGATCCCTCAACATCTTCGGTAGTGTCCACGAAGTCGAGCATAACTTTCTCATCCGGACTCCGAATCAACTGGTTCCGTCGGCATTAGAAAGCTATTTTAGCTGGCTACAATTCCTGTCTAATGTCAAATTTCCAAATTCGGACTCGAACATGGTCAAAATTGGATTCCAATAGCTATCATGAAAATATGTGCTACAGTTCGAGGACATGAATGCGCATCAAAGAACGTGCACAAAAACACTCGCTACAAAAGATACGCACATAAGTAAAATTACAAAAGCATGCACAAAAGTACTCACCCGAAAGTTCATTCGCAAAAAGGATCATGAAAACACAAACTACAATCCTAGGACTTTAATACAAATCAACAAACATGCAAGAACACACTCGCTCAAATGGACATGCACAAACGTACATGTAAAAAAACATGCGCAAAAGTGCATTCACAGCAATGTTCTTAAAAACACGAAATACAACACTAGGACTATGATACGCATAACCAAACAACCGCAAAAACACAAGATACAAAAGATACAGTGGAGTGTAGAAATAACACTCAACGTTTACTTTTACGTGGATTTTTTTATGGATTAATTTATATTTCTGTTTTAATTGGTGGATTTAGTGTTCTATAGGTACAAATTGATAATTAGGTGTCCATGAAGCAAAAATGATAAAGATTAAGAAAAGAGTTGCAATTAGGAAAATAAAATCAAATTAGAAGAGAGGATCCCTCAACATCTTCGGTAGTGTCCACGAAGTCGAGCATAACTTTCTCATCCGGACTCCAAATCAACTGGTTCCGTCGGCATTAGAAAGCTATTTTAGCTGGCTTTGATTTCTGTCTAATTTCAAATTTCCAAATTCGGACTCGAACATGGTCAAAATTGGATTCCAAAAGCGATCATGAAAATACGTGCTACGGTTCGAGGACATGAATGGGCATCAAAAAACGTGCACAAATACAATCGGTACAAAAGATACGCACATAAGTAAAACTACAAAAGCATGCACAAAAGTACTCACCCGAAAGTGCTTTCGCAAAAAGGATCATGAAAACACAAACTACAATCCTAGGACTTTAATAAAAATCAACATACATGCAAGAACACACTCGCTCAAATGGACATGCACAAACGTACATGTAAAAAAACATGCGCAAAAGTGCATTCACAGCAACGTGCTTAAAAACACGAAATACAACACTAGGACTATAATACGCATAACCTAACAACCGCAAAAACACAAGATACAAAAGATACAGTGGAGTGTAGAAATAACACTCAACGTTTACGTTTACGTGGATTTTTTTATGGATTAATTTATATTTCTGTTTTAATTGGTGGATTTAGTATTCTATAGGTACAAATTGATAATTAGGTGTCCATGAAGCAAAAATGATAAAGAGTAAGAAAAGAGTTGCAATTAGGAAAATAAAATCAAATTAAAAGAGAGGATCCCTCAACATCTTCGGTAGTGTCCACGAAGTCGAGCATAACTTTCTCATCCGGACTCCGAATCAACTGGTTCCGGCGGCATTAGAAAGCTATTTTAGCTGGCTACAATTCCTGTCTAATCTCAAATTTCCAAATTCGGACTCGAACATGGTCAAAATTGGATTCCAATAGCGATCATGAAAATACGTGCTACGGTTCGAGGACATGAATGCGCATCAAAGAACGTGCACAAAAACACTCGCTACAAAAGATACGCACATAAGTAAAAGTACAAAAGCATGCACAAAAGTACTCACCCGAAAGTTCATTCGCAAAAAGGATCATGAAAACACAAACTACAATCCTAGGACTTTAATACAAATCAACAAACATGCAAGAACACACTCGCTCAAATGGACATGCACAAACGTACATGTAAAAAAACATGCGGAAAAGTGCATTCACAGCAACATTCTTAAAAACATCGAAATACAACACTAGGACTATGATACGCATAACCAAACAACCGCAAAAACACAAGATACAAAAGATACAGTGGAGTGTAGAAATAACACTCAACGTTTACGTTTACGTGGATTTTGGTATGGATTAATCTATATTTCCGTTGTAATTGGTGCATTTAGTATTCTATAGGTACAAATTGATAATTAGGTGTCCATGAAGCAAAAATGATAAAGAGTAAGAAAAGAGTTGCAATTAGGAAAATAAAATCAAATTAAAAGAGAGGATGCCTCAACATCTTCGGTAGTGTCCACGAAGTCGAGCATAACTTTCTCATCCGGACTCCAAATCAACTGGTTCCGTCGGCATTAGAAAGCTATTTTAGCTGGCTACAATTCCTGTCTAAAGTCAAATTTCCAAATTCGGACTCGAACATGGTCAAAATTGGATTCCAAAAGCGATCATGAAAATACGTGCTACGGTTCGAGGACATGAATGCGCATCAAAAAACGTGCACAAATACACTCGGTACAAAAGATACGCACATAAGTAAAAGTACAAAAGCATGCACAAAAGTACTCACCCGAAAGTGCTTTCGCAAAAAGGATCATGAAAACACAAACTACAATCCTAGGACTTTAATAAAAATCAACATACATGCAAGAACACACTCGCTCAAATGGACATGCACAAACGTACATGTAAAAAAACATGCGCAAAAGTGCATTCACAGCAACGTGCTTAAAAACACGAAATACAACACTAGGACTATAATACGCATAACCTAACAACCGCAAAAACACAAGATACAAAAGATACAGTGGAGTGTAGAAATAACACTCAACGTTTACGTTTACGTGGATTTTTTTATGGATTAATTTATATTTCTGTTTTAATTGATGGATTTAGTATTCTATAGGTACAAATTGATAATTAGGTGTCCATGAAGCAAAAATGATAAAGAGTAAGAAAAGAGTTGCAATTAGGAAAATAAAATCAAATTAAAAGAGAGGATCCCTCAACATCTTCGGTAGTGTCCACGAAGTCGAGCATAACTTTCTCATCCGGACTCCGAATCAACTGGTTCCGGCGGCATTAGAAAGCTATTTTAGCTGGCTACAATTCCTGTCTAATCTAAAATTTTCAAATTCGGACTCGAACATGGTCAAAATTGGATTCCAATAGCGATCATGAAAATACGTGCTACGGTTCGAGGACATGAATGCGCATCAAAGAACGTGCACAAAAACACTCGCTACAAAAGATACGCACATAAGTAAAAGTACAAAAGCATGCACAAAAGTACTCACCCGAAAGTTCATTCGCAAAAAGGATCATGAAAACACAAACTACAATCCTAGGACTTTAATACAAATCAACAAACATGCAAGAACACACTCGCTCAAATGGACATGCACAAACGTACATGTAAAAAAACATGCGCAAAAGTGCATACAACAACGTCTTAAAACACGAAATACAACACTAGGACTATGATACACATAACCAAACAACCGCAAAAACACAAGATACAAAAGATACAGTGGAGTGTAGAAATAACACTCAACGTTTACGTTTACGTGGATTTTTTTATGGATTAATTTATATTTCTGTTTTAATTGGTGGATTTAGTATTCTATAGGTACAAATTGATAATTAGGTGTCCATGAAGCAAAAATGATAAAGAGTAAGAAAAGAGTTGCAATTAGGAAAATAAAATCAAATTAAAAGAGAGGATCCCTCAACATCTTCGGTAGTGTCCACGAAGTCGAGCGTAACTTTCTCATCCGGACTCCAAATCTACTGGTTCCGTCGGCATTAGAAAGCTATTTTAGCTGGCTACAATTCCTGTCTAATGTCAAATTTCCAAATTCGGACTCGAACATGGTCAAAATTGGATTCCAAAAGCGATCATGAAAATACGTGCTACGGTTCGAGGACATGAATGCGCATCAAAGAACGTGCACAAAAACACTCGCTACAAAAGATACGCACATAAGTAAAAGTACAAAAGCATGCACAAAAGTACTCACCCGAAAGTTCATTCGCAAAAAGGATCATGAAAACACAAACTACAATCCTAGGACTTTAATACAAATCAACAAACATGCAAGAACACACTCGCTCAAATGGACATGCACAAACGTACATGTAAAAAAACATGCGCAAAAGTGCATTCACAACAACGTTCTTAAAAACACGAAATACAACACTAGGACTACGATACGCATAACCAAACAACCGCAAAAACACAAGATACAAAAGATACAGTGGAGTGTAGAAATAACACTCAACGTTTACTTTTACGTCGATTTTTTATGGATTAATTTATATTTCTGTTTTAATTGGTGGATTTAGTGTTCTATAGGTACAAATTGATAATTAGGTGTCCATGAAGCAAAAATGATAAAGATTAAGAAAATAGTTGCAATTAGGAAAATAAAATCAAATTAGAAGAGAGGATCCCTCAACATCTTCGGTAGTGTCCACGAAGTCGAGCATAACTTTCTCATCCGGACTCCGAATCAACTGGTTCCGGCGGCATTAGAAAGCTATTTTAGCTGGCTACAATTCCTGTCTAATCTCAAATTTCCAAATTCGGACTCGAACATGGTCAAAATTGGATTCCAATAGCGATCAAGAAAATACGTGCTACAGTTCGAGGACATGAATGCGCATCAAAGAACGTGCACAAAAACACTCGCTACAAAAGATACGCACATAAGTAAATGTACAAAAGCATGCACAAAAGTACTCACCCGAAAGTTCATTCGCAAAAAGGATCATGAAAACACAAACTACAATCCTAGGACTTTAATACAAATCAACAAACATGCAAGAACACACTCGCTCAAATGGACATGCACAAACGTACATGTAAAAAAACATGCGCAAAAGTGCATTCACAGCAATGTTCTTAAAAACACGAAATACAACACTAGGACTATGATACGCATAACCAAACAACCGCAAAAACACAAGATACAAAAGATACAGTGGAGTGTAGAAATAACACTCAACGTTTACGTTTACGTGGATTTTTTTATGGATTAATTTATATTTCTGTTTTAATTGGTGGATTTAGTATTCTATAGGTACAAATTGATAATTAGGTGTCCATGAAGCAAAAATGATAAAGAGTAAGAAAAGAGTTGCAATTAGGAAAATAAAATCAAATTAAAAGAGAGGATCCCTCAACATCTTCGGTAGTGTCCACGAAGTCGAGCATAACTTTCTCATCCGGACTCCGAATCAACTGGTTCCGGCGGCATTAGAAAGCTATTTTAGCTGGCTACAATTCCTGTCTTATCTCAAATTTTCAAATTCGGACTCGAACATGGTCAAAATTTGATTCCAATAGCGATCATGAAAATACGTGCTACGGTTCGAGGACATGAATGCGCATCAAAGAACGTGCACAAAAACACTCGCTACAAAAGATACGCACATAAGTAAAAGTACAAAAGCATGCACAAAAGTACTCACCCGAAAGTTCATTCGCAAAAAGGATCATGAAAACACAAACTACAATCCTAGGACTTTAATACAAATCAACAAACATGCAAGAACACACTCGCTCAAATGGACATGCACAAACGTACATGTAAAAAAACATGCGCAAAAGTGCATTCACAACAACGTGCTTAAAAACACGAAATACAACACTTGGACTATAATACGCATAACCTAACAACCGCAAAAACCCAAGATACAAAAGATACAGTGGAGTGTAGAAATAACACTCAACGTTTACGTTTACGTGGATTTTTTTATGGATTAATTTATATTTCTGTTTTAATTGGTGGATTTAGTGTTCTATAGGTACAAATTGATAATTAGGTGTCCATGAAGCAAAAATGATAAAGAGTAAGAAAAGAGTTGCAATTAGGAAAATAAAATCAAATTAAAAGAGAGGATCCCTCAACATCTTCGGTAGTGTCCACGAAGTCGAGCATAACTTTCTCATCCGGACTCCGAATCAACTGGTTCCGGCGGCATTAGAAAGCTATTTTAGCTGGCTACAATTCCTGTCTAATCTCAAATTTCCAAATTCGGACTCGAACATGGTCAAAATTGGATTCCAATAGCGATCATGAAAATATGTGCTACAGTTCGAGGACATGAATGCGCATCAAAGAACGTGCACAAAAACACTCGCTACAAAAGATACGCACATAAGTAAAAGTACAAAAGCATGCACAAAAGTACTCACCCGAAAGTTCATTCGCAAAAAGGATCATGAAAACACAAACTACAATCCTAGGACTTTAATACAAATCAACAAACATGCAAGAACACACTAGCTCAAATGGACATGCACAAACGTACATGTAAAAAAACATGCGCAAAAGTGCATTCACAGCAACGTTCTTAAAAACACGAAATACAACACTAGGACTATGATACGCATAACCAAACAACCGCAAAAACACAAGATACAAAAGATACAGTGGAGTGTAGAAATAACACTCAACGTTTACTTTTACGTGGATTTTTTATGGATTAATTTATATTTCTGTTTTAATTGGTGCATTTAGTGTTCTATAGGTACAAATTGATAATTAGGTGTCCATGAAGCAAAAATGATAAAGAGTAAGAAAATAGTTGCAATTAGGAAAATAAAATCAAATTAGAAGAGAGGATCCCTCAACATCTTCGGTAGTGTCCACGAAGTCGAGCATAACTTTCTCATCCGGACTCCGAATCAACTGGTTCCGGCGGCATTAGAAAGCTATTTTAGCTGGCTACAATTCCTGTCTAATCTCAAATTTCCAAATTCGGACTCGAACATGGTCAAAATTGGATTCCAATAGCGATCAAGAAAATACGTGCTACAGTTCGAGGACATGAATGCGCATCAAAGAAGGTGCACAAAAACACTCGCTACAAAAGATACGCACATAAGTAAAAGTACAAAAGCATGCACAAAAGTACTCACCCGAAAGTTCATTCGCAAAAAGGATCATGAAAACACAAACTACAATCCTAGGACTTTAATACAAATCAACAAACATGCAAGAACACACTCGCTCAAATGGACATGCACAAACGTACATGTAAAAAAACATGCGCAAAAGTGCATTCACAGCAACGTTCTTAAAAACACGAAATACAACACTAGGACTATGATACACATAACCAAACAACCGCAAAAACACAAGATACAAAAGATACAGTGGAGTGTAGAAATAACACTCAACGTTTACGTTTACGTGGATTTTTTTATGGATTAATTTATATTTCTGTTTTAATTGGTGGATTTAGTATTCTATAGGTACAAATTGATAATTAGGTGTCCATGAAGCAAAAATGATAAAGAGTAAGAAAAGAGTTGCAATTAGGAAAATAAAATCAAATTAAAAGAGAGGATCCCTCAACATCTTCGGTAGTGTCCACGAAGTCGAGCGTAACTTTCTCATCCGGACTCCAAATCTACTGGTTCCGTCGGCATTAGAAAGCTATTTTAGCTGGCTACAATTCCTGTCTAATGTCAAATTTCCAAATTCGGACTCGAACATGGTCAAAATTGGATTCCAAAAGCGATCATGAAAATACGTGCTACGGTTCGAGGACATGAATGCGCATCAAAAAACGTGCACAAATACACTCGGTACAAAAGATACGCACATAAGTAAATCTACAAAAACATGCACAAAAGTACTCACCCGAAAGTGCTTTCGCAAAAAGGATCATGAAAACACAAACTACAATCCTAGGACTTTAATAAAAATCAACATACATGCAAGAACACACTCGCTCAAATGGACATGCACAAACGTACATGTAAAAAAACATGCGCAAAAGTGCATTCACAGCAACGTGCTTAAAAACACGAAATACAACACTAGGACTATAATACGCATAACCTAACAACCGCAAAAACACAAGATACAAAAGATACAGTGGAGTGTAGAAATAACACTCAACGTTTACGTTTACGTGGATTTTTTTATGGATTAATTTATATTTCTGTTTTAATTGGTGGATTTAGTATTCTATAGGTACAAATTGATAATTAGGTGTCCATGAAGCAAAAATGATAAAGAGTAAGAAAAGAGTTGCAATTAGGAAAATAAAATCAAATTAAAAGAGAGGATCCCTCAACATCTTCGGTAGTGTCCACGAAGTCGAGCATAACTTTCTCATCCGGACTCCGAATCAACTGGTTCCGGCGGCATTAGAAAGCTATTTTAGCTGGCTACAATTCCTGTCTAATCTCAAATTTCCAAATTCGGACTCGAACATGGTCAAAATTGGATTCCAATAGCGATCATGAAAATATGTGCTACAGTTCGAGGACATGAATGCGCATCAAAGAACGTGCACAAAAACACTCGCTACAAAAGATACGCACATAAGTAAAAGTACAAAAGCATGCACAAAAGTACTCACCCGAAAGTTCATTCGCAAAAAGGATCATGAAAACACAAACTACAATCCTAGGACTTTAATACAAATCAACAAACATGCAAGAACACACTAGCTCAAATGGACATGCACAAACGTACATGTAAAAAAACATGCGCAAAAGTGCATTCACAGCAACGTTCTTAAAAACACGAAATACAACACTAGGACTATGATACGCATAACCAAACAACCGCAAAAACACAAGATACAAAAGATACAGTGGAGTGTAGAAATAACACTCAACGTTTACTTTTACGTGGATTTTTTATGGATTAATTTATATTTCTGTTTTAATTGGTGCATTTAGTGTTCTATAGGTACAAATTGATAATTAGGTGTCCATGAAGCAAAAATGATAAAGATTAAGAAAATAGTTGCAATTAGGAAAATAAAATCAAATTAGAAGAGAGGATCCCTCAACATCTTCGGTAGTGTCCACGAAGTCGAGCATAACTTTCTCATCCGGACTCCAAATCAACTGGTTCCGTCGGCATTAGAAAGCTATTTTAGCTGGCTTCGATTCCTGTCTAATGTCAAATTTCCAAATTCGGACTCGAACATGGTCAAAATTGGATTCCAAAAGCGATCATGAAAATACGTGCTACGGTTCGAGGACATGAATGCGCATCAAAAAAACGTGCACAAATACACTCGGTACAAAAGATACGCACATAAGTAAATCTACAAAAACATGCACAAAAGTACTCACCCGAAAGTGCTTTCGCAAAAAGGATCATGAAAACACAAACTACAATCCTAGGACTTTAATAAAAATCAACATACATGCAAGAACACACTCGCTCAAATGGACATGCACAAACGTACATGTAAAAAAACATGCGCAAAAGTGCATTCACAGCAACGTGCTTAAAAACACGAAATACAACACTAGGACTATAATACGCATAACCTAACAACCGCAAAAACACAAGATACAAAAGATACAGTGGAGTGTAGAAATAACACTCAACGTTTACGTTTACGTGGATTTTTTTATGGATTAATTTATATTTCTGTTTTAATTGGTGGATTTAGTATTCTATAGGTACAAATTGATAATTAGGTGTCCATGAAGCAAAAATGATAAAGAGTAAGAAAAGAGTTGCAATTAGGAAAATAAAATCAAATTAAAAGAGAGGATCCCTCAACATCTTCGGTAGTGTCCACGAAGTCGAGCATAACTTTCTCATCCGGACTCCGAATCAACTGGTTCCGGCGGCATTAGAAAGCTATTTTAGCTGGCTACAATTCCTGTCTAATCTCAAATTTCCAAATTCGGACTCGAACATGGTCAAAATTGGATTCCAATAGCGATCATGAAAATACGTGCTACGGTTCGAGGACATGAATGCGCATCAAAGAACGTGCACAAAAACACTCGCTACAAAAGATACGCACATAAGTAAAAGTACAAAAGCATGCACAAAAGTACTCACCCGAAAGTTCATTCGCAAAAAGGATCATGAAAACACAAACTACAATCCTAGGACTTTAATACAAATCAACAAACATGCAAGAACACACTCGCTCAAATGGACATGCACAAACGTACATGTAAAAAAACATGCGCAAAAGTGCATTCACAACAACGTTCTTAAAAACACGAAATACAACACTAGGACTACGATACGCATAACCAAACAACCGCAAAAACACAAGATACAAAAGATACAGTGGAGTGTAGAAATAACACTCAACGTTTACTTTTACGTCGATTTTTTATGGATTAATTTATATTTCTGTTTTAATTGGTGGATTTAGTGTTCTATAGGTACAAATTGATAATTAGGTGTCCATGAAGCAAAAATGATAAAGATTAAGAAAAGAGTTGCAATTAGGAAAATAAAATCAAATTAGAAGAGAGGATCCCTCAACATCTTCGGTAGTGTCCACGAAGTCGAGCATAACTTTCTCATCCGGACTCCAAATCAACTGGTTCCGTCGGCATTAGAAAGCTATTTTAGCTGGCTTCGATTCCTGTCTAATGTCAAATTTCCAAATTCGGACTCGAACATGGTCAAAATTGGATTCCAAAAGCGATCATGAAAATACGTGCTACGGTTCGAGGACATGAATGCGCATCAAAAAAACGTGCACAAATACACTCGGTACAAAAGATACGCACATAAGTAAAAGTACAAAAGCATGCACAAAAGTACTCACCCGAAAGTGCTTTCGCAAAAAGGATCATGAAAACACAAACTACAATCCTAGGACTTTAATAAAAATCAACATACATGCAAGAACACACTCGCTCAAATGGACATGCACAAACGTACATGTAAAAAAACATGCGCAAAAGTGCATTCACAGCAACGTGCTTAAAAACACGAAATACGACACTAGGACTATGATACGCATAACCCGACAACCGCCAATACACCAGATACCAAAGATACAGTGGAGTGTAGAAATAACACTCAACGTTTACGTTTACGTGGATTTTTTTATGGATTAATTTATATTTCTGTTTTAATTGGTGGATTTAGTATTCTATAGGTACAAATTGATAATTAGGTGTCCATGAAGCAAAAATGATAAAGAGTAAGAAAAGAGTTGCAATTAGGAAAATAAAATCAAATTAAAAGAGAGGATCCCTCAACATCTTCGGTAGTGTCCACGAAGTCGAGCATAACTTTCTCATCCGGACTCCGAATCAACTGGTTCCGGCGGCATTAGAAAGCTATTTTAGCTGGCTACAATTCCTGTCTTATCTCAAATTTTCAAATTCGGACTCGAACATGGTCAAAATTGGATTCCAATAGCGATCATGAAAATACGTGCTACGGTTCGAGGACATGAATGCGCATCAAAGAACGTGCACAAAAACACTCGCTACAAAAGATACGCACATAAGTAAAAGTACAAAAGCATGCACAAAAGTACTCACCCGAAAGTTCATTCGCAAAAAGGATCATGAAAACACAAACTACAATCCTAGGACTTTAATACAAATCAACAAACATGCAAGAACACACTCGCTCAAATGGACATGCACAAACGTACATGTAAAAAAACATGCGCAAAAGTGCATTCACAGCAACGTGCTTAAGAACACGAAATACAACACTAGGACTATAATACGCATAACCTAACAACCGCAAAAACACAAGATACAAAAGATACAGTGGAGTGTAGAAATAACACTCAACGTTTACTTTTACGTGGATTTTTTATGGATTAATTTATATTTCTGGTTTTAATTGGTGCATTTAGTGTTCTATAGGTACAAAGTGATAATTAGGTGTCCATGAAGCAAAAATGATAAAGAGTAAGAAAATAGTTGCAATTAGGAAAATAAAATCAAATTAGAAGAGAGGATCCCTCAACATCTTCGGTAGTGTCCACGAAGTCGAGCATAACTTTCTCATCCGGACTCCGAATCAACTGGTTCCGGCGGCATTAGAAAGCTATTTTAGCTGGCTACAATTCCTGTCTAATCTCAAATTTCCAAATTCGGACTCGAACATGGTCAAAATTGGATTCCAATAGCGATCAAGAAAATACGTGCTACAGTTCGAGGACATGAATGCGCATCAAAGAACGTGCACAAAAACACTCGCTACAAAAGATACGCACATAAGTAAAAGTACAAAAGCATGCACAAAAGTACTCACCCGAAAGTTCATTCGCAAAAAGGATCATGAAAACACAAACTACAATCCTAGGACTTTAATACAAATCAACAAACATGCAAGAACACACTCGCTCAAATGGACATGCACAAACGTACATGTAAAAAAACATGCGCAAAAGTGCATTCACAGCAACGTTCTTAAAAACACGAAATACATCACTAGGACTATGATACGCATAACCAAACAACCGCAAAAACACAAGATACAAAAGATACAGTGGAGTGTAGAAATAACACTCAACGTTTACTTTTACGTGGATTTTTTATGGATTAATTTATATTTCTGTTTTAATTGGTGGATTTAGTGTTCTATAGGTACAAATTGATAATTAGGTGTCCATGAAGCAAAAATGATAAAGAGTAAGAAAAGAGTTGCAATTAGGAAAATAAAATCAAATTAGAAGAGAGGATCCCTCAACATCTTCGGTAGTGTCCACGAAGTCGAGCATAACTTTCTCATCCGGACTCCAAATCAACTGGTTCCGTCGGCATTAGAAAGCTATTTTAGCTGGCTACAATTCCTGTCTAATGTCAAATTTCCAAATTCGGACTCGAACATGGTCAAAATTGGATTCCAAAAGCGATCATGAAAATACGTGCTACGGTTCGAGGACATGAATACGCATCAAAAAACGTGCACAAATACACTCGGTACAAAAGATACGCACATAAGTAAAAGTACAAAAGCATGCACAAAAGTACTCACCCGAAAGGGCATTCGCAAAAAGGATCATGAAAACACAAACTACAATCCTAGGACTTTAATAAAAATCAACATACATGCAAGAACACACTCGCTCAAATGAACATGCACAAACGTACATGCAAAAAAACATGCGCAAAAGTGCATTCACAGCAACGTGCTTAAAAACACGAAATACAACACTAGGACTATAATACGCATAACCTAACAACCGCAAAAACACAAGATACAAAAGATACAGTGGAGTGTAGAAATAACACTCAACGTTTACGTTTACGTGGATTTTTTTATGGATTAATTTATATTTCTGTTTTAATTGGTGGATGTGAGACACCCATTTTCTAGTTATACTTAATTAGTATTTTAGAATATGATAGCGGAAGACTTTGAAATATATAAATCGGGAATAGAAAATTCCGACAAAATTTTTCTTTTAAAATCAGAGTAAGAGTGTCCACATATTACCAAACAACATACACTTAATCGATTTCACAAACTATGCATGCATGACTAGAGATTAAGTTCCATTTTAGCAAAGTGAGAGAATTTTGGACAGTTTCGATCTATCAATCAAAAAAACTAATAACTCTCTAACCGCTCATGCAAAACACTTGAAATTTTTAACACATGCTCTAATAAGGACCTAGATAACCTAGGAAAAACAGTTTTTAAATACCTTGAGCCATTTGAAAGGAATAATTAAAATGGTACAACTATACAGTTTGAAAATCTAAAGCAGGGGAGTGACCTTTGAAAAATCTTTATAAATTCCCTACCGTCTCAAAAATCATAAAATTCTATACTAAAGTACATTAGTAAGTTAGGAGTCTATACCAAGTGGAATAAATCTTTTTGAGTGAGAACAACTTCGTATTTTGTTGTAAATACTACAATGACTCTGTTTCAGAGAAGAGTTGGTAAACAATTCGTAATTAATTCATGGCTTATTCAAATAATGAACACGACCTATCAACGTGAACCTAACAAATAGACCTATGATGCTGTAAAATTTCATGCAATAATGTATACAAGAGATAATTAACACGAATTATTAAGCTACTAGGCAGAACACAACACATAACTAGCCGATGGGCATTTTATAAGGTTTTTAGGAAAACTTGCCCTAAAGTTACATAAGTTTTTGAGGAATCATCATAACATATATCAAAATAGGTAATCTTAATCCTATGTCACATTACACATTATGCATCAATAGTAAGTTCCTCCAATAGGCGGAAGGGAACGATAATAAACACCTAAAACGGTGTCGAATGTCTTTAAAAGCAAAGTGTACAAATAAAACCACATTAGTATATTAAGAGCACCCAAAATCCACCATGCCTCCATATGAACTCTTCTCCCGATCCACGAACTCAACTTCAACCACGATCCTCGGGCTCGAAATCGGGTAATCCTACAAGCAATTCAACACTTATATGAGTCTTTGAGACTCAATGAGAATTCCATAGAATATCAAATACACTTAGACAAGGAATCATATAATCATACATATACAAGTATACATATACCTCAATCATCATTTCTTTAAGAAAATTTACCGATTTACCTTTACCTTCTCGGTTTACCTCTTAGACCCTTTTCGATTTACCTCTTAGACCTTCATTTCATCATTTCATAAGGAATAAGAGGAGATCCCTTACAAGGGAGTCATTCTTTTACACATACATTCATTCATGTGCTCATACAATGTGTGAGAAAATCATTTTCTTTAGTCGGATATCCTTTGGAAAAATCAAGTAAAACCATAGACAATAAGCCTTCATTTATTTGGAACCCGTTTCATAAGTGGAATCAAACCACACACTCTTCATCTCATTTTTTGGGTACCGGTCCCTCATACCCCGTGCTTATTCGATCTATGTTTTACAAGACTTTCCAATTTTAAAAAAACGTGCAAGTGAGGTTAGTACATATTTTCATTCAATTCAAGCAACTTGACTAGTTGTGTGAGAAAAAAAATATTTTCGTTCGGATATCCTTTGAAAAATCAAGTAAAACCATAGACAATAAGCCTTCATTTATTTGGAACCCGTTTCATAAGTGGAATCAAACCACACACTCTTCATCTCATTTTTGGGGTACCGGTCCCTCATACCCCGTGCTTATTCGATCTATGTTTTACAAGATTTTCCAACTTTAAAAAAACGTGCAAGTGAAGTTAGTATATATTCTTCATTTCACATATTCAAAGTTAGCTTTCACATAAGCACACATATTTCCACATATTTCACAAAGGCACATAGTTTAGTCACAAAATCACAAAAGCAAGTAAGACACATAACAACTCAAGCAAAGAACATAGATCACATATAGCAAAACAACTCAAAGCATTCGGTTATTTATAATTACTATCTTCAAGTTTTATTAATTAAAGTTCAAGCCCTCTTTCTCAAGAGACTTGAAGTTTTCTTTCAAGTAGCACCAAATTTCCGTTTATTCCATTTTCTTTCCAAAATATTCCAACCATCAACAATTCAATTACTCAAAATTCCATTTTTATTAATCTTGTTCTCGATTTTTATCTTCGTATATTATCTTATTACTCATAGATCATAAACCATGGATCGTAAGCTTCCTCGACCCGGAGGGAGTACACTTACAACCGCGTAGGTCGATATATATATACACATAGAAACATATACTTATATATATAGCACATATAGATTACAAATAAACCATGGATCAAGTACTTTCTTCGACCACGCAGGTTTACGAAAACCATGGATCGAGGTTTCCTTAAGATCACGCAGGTCTAGTATATATATATATTTACATATACATAAATAAAAATTAAATTATCATATTATTCTTAGTTCTTCAAGATTATTTCAATTAAAGCTTAGATCATTACATGCATGGATCATCTAACAATAAACAAGCAAAGTAATATAACTTCCTAAATTTTCGGCCATTAAGAACAAAGAAGGAGAAAGAAGAAATAATATTGGTGAAGAATCACTTGTAGCAAGAATATGAAATTATCACCTAGTTTCTCTTGAGAATATGAAGGAATTGGTGGATTGAATAACCCACTACAAGAACCTTGAAGAAATTATAAAGAAATTAGAAGAAAACATTAGGGAATTTTCGAAATTGAAAGGGAAGAAGAAAAATGAAAGCTTTCTTACACTTCTACTTGAAGAAACTTCTTTTTGGAAATGAGGAGAGGTTTTGAGCTTCCTACACTAATAATTTCGAAATGGAGGAGAAGAAGAGAGAGAATGATGTTTTCTTAAGAGCTTTAAGATATGGTGGAGAAGATGAAAATTCATTTGGGTGTTGGGTTCTATTTATAGAGCTTTGCAAGCATTTGGGGGTGTTCTTGGAATTTCCTCTTTAGGTGGGTTGGATTGGAGATGGTTCTATGGCTTGAGCTTGAGTAAAAATGGAGTCTTGGTGAGGGGATGGTGGTGATGGCCGAATTTAGGGAGAGAGGAAGAAGAAAGAGAATGGGTTTCAAATGCTTAGGTGGAAAGAGAGAGAAAGTGGGTCTTGAATTAAAAGGTAAAGTGAAGTACCATTCTCAATGAAGAAGGTACAAGCCACTTAAGCCTTCAATTATCCCAATTAATGAGTCTTTCCACATTAAAGAATTGTACACATGGAAAATAAAATCCATGTGTGTCTCCACATGGCCGAAAATTACAAGAAGAGTGGAGAAAATTTTATTTCTAAGTTTATTCACTCATTTAATTATCTAATATGCATGAATTTATTCTTTTTCTAAAAATTTAGTGTATGCATAAATATATTCCAACTATCCAAATTAAATTCTAGAATGCAATAATCTAATTAAAATATGAAATTTTTCAATTAGTTATTTTTCTTGTGAAATTTTCAAATATTCGATTCTCATAAATCAACTAATCACATAATTTAAGTCACACATAAAGTTCATCATGAATGCATGTATAACTAGGCTAGCTCATAAAGAAATTATCCTATTAGCACACATAAAATTTCTAAACGTAAAATCTACTTATGAAAAATAATAAAAATATAAAACGAGTTATCCGAAAGGGTGGGGTGTTACAATCTCCCCCCCTTAATGAAATTTCGTCCCCGAAATTTGTACCTTTCTTGATTAATTCCGGGTACCGACTCTCAATCTCATCCTCGAGTTCCCACGTCGCCTCGTCCGGGGAGTGGTTTTTCCAAAGAACTTTGAT
Organism: Erythranthe guttata; assembly: GCF_000504015.1. Next base: position 130,759 of record NW_012192997.1, on the reverse strand, counting down.
AAGGCGAATTTCTTTATTTCGGAGTTTCCTAACTTTTCGGTCTAGAATTTGGACGGGTTCTTCGATAAAAGATAGGTTTGGGGATAAGTCTATAGGTTCGAATTCAAGGACGTGGTCGGGGTTAGGAAGGTATTTTCGGAGCATGGATACGTGAAAGACATTGTGTATTCGAGATAGATGTGGTGGTAGGGCAAGGCGATAGGCTTGAGTGCCAATTCGATTGAGAATTTCGAAAGGTCCAATATATCGAGGGCTTAGCTTCCCTCGTTTTCCGAATCGCATAATTCCTTTGAGTGGAGCGACTTTTAGAAATACGTGGTCGCCAACATTGAATTCCAAGTCTCGTCTCCTTTTATTTGCGTATTTTTGTTGGCGATCTTGGGCCGACTTCATTTTCTCCCGGATGTGTTTGATTATGTCGACGGTGTGTTGGACTAGTTCGGGGCCCAATAATTTTCGCTCGCCGACTTCGTCCCAATGGATTGGAGATCGGCATTTTCTTCCGTACAATGCTTCGTATGGCGCCATTTCGATTGATGATTGGTAACTATTATTGTACGAGAATTCGATGAGCGGTAGCCGGCTTTCCCAATTACCACCAAAATCCATTATGCATGCTCGGAGCATATCTTCGAGAGTTTTGATCGTTCTCTCGGATTGACCGTCGGTTTGCGGATGGTATGCCGTACTAAAGGCTAGACGGGTCCCCATTGCCTCGTGCAAGCTTTTCCAAAATTTTGAAGTGAATCGAGGGTCTTGATCGGAAATGATTGATATAGGAATCCCATGGAGTCGGACAATTTCTCGGATGTAAAGTTCGGCTAGCTTTTCGAGACTAAAGGTAGTCTTGACCGGTAGAAAGTGAGCGGATTTGGTAAGGCGATCAACTATCACCCATATTGAGTCGGAACCTTTTTGAGTTTTCGGAAATCCTTGAACGAAATCCATGGTTACTCTTTCCCACTTCCATTCGGGTATGAGGTTGGGTTGAAGAAGTCCGCCGGGCCGTTGGTGCTCCGTCTTGACTTGTTGACAAACTAGGCATTCAGACACAAATTTGGCTATGTCTTTCTTCATTCCGGGCCACCAATATAATTTCTTCAAGTCTTGGTACATTTTTGTTTCACCCGGGTGGCAAGAGTAGGGGGTTTTGTGAGCTTCGCCAAGAATTAATTCTTTTATCTCTTTGTTTGCCGGAACGCAAATTCTTCCTTGGAATTTTAAGACTTCGCCATCGGAGATCGAGAAATTGGGATTTCGATCGGTTGATAAGCTTTCTCGGGTTTTTAGAAGTTGATCATCCAGGAGTTGGGCGGATTTGATAGTCGACTCGAGCGGCGGTTCAATGATCAAAGCGCACATGGACTTCCGGCTAAGAGCATCGGCCACGACATTAGCTTTACCGGGGTGGTAAAGTATTTCGCAATCGTAATCTTTGACCAGTTCGAGCCATCGTCTTTGTCTCATGTTAAGATCCTTTTGGGTGAAGAAGTACTTTAGGCTTTTGTGGTGGGTGAAGATCGAACACTTCTCTCCGTAGAGATAGTGCCTCCAAATTTTGAGGGCGAAAACTACGGCGGCAAGTTCCAAGTCGTGCGTCGGGTAATTTTTCTCGTAGTCTTTCGATTGACGAGAGGCATAGGCAATTACGTTTCCATTTTGCATTAGGACGGCTCCGAGTCCGTGCTTCGAAGCATCGCTATAGACTACGTAGTTTCCGGTTTTGTCGGGTAAGGCGAGAATTGGGGCGGAAGTTAATCGATTCTTGAGCTCTTGGAAGCTAGACTCACATTCGGCGGTCCATTGGTACTTGGTCTCCTTTCGGGTCAATCGAGTGAGTGGAGAAGCGATTTTGGAGAAGTTCGGAACGAATCGTCGATAGTAACCCGCGAGACCGAGGAAGCTTCGGATTTCTCCAACATTTCGGGGAGTCGGCCAATTGCAAACGGCTTCGATCTTGCTTGGATCTACCGATATTCCTTCTTTCGAGATCACGTGCCCAAGGAAGTGGACTTGGCGTAACCAAAATTCACATTTGGAGAATTTTGCGTAAAGTTGGTTTTCTCGGAGGGTTTGGAGCACGATCCTCAAATGTTCTTCGTGTTCTTCATCGTTTCGAGAGTAGATTAAGATGTCGTCGATGAAGACGATTACAAATTGGTCGAGGTACTTGTGGAAGATTCGGTTCATTAGATCCATGAAAGCGGCCGGGGCGTTGGTTAGACCGAATGGCATTACTACAAACTCGTAATGGCCGTAACGAGTTCGGAAAGCGGATTTTGGGATATCTTCCTTCTTGATTTTCAATTGGTGATATCCGGAACGGAGATCGATCTTTGAGTACACCGTGGAGCCTTGGAGTTGGTCGAAAAGGTCGTCGATTCTCGGTAGAGGATATTTATTTTTGATCGTGACTTTGTTAAGCTCTCGGTAGTCGATACATAGGCGGAGGGTTCCGTCTTTCTTTTTGACAAAGAGGACGGGAGCGCCCCAAGGCGAGAAGCTAGGGCGAACAAACTTCTTATCGATAAGCTCTTGAATTTGGTCTTTGAGCTCTTTAAGTTCTAACGGGGCCATGCGGTAGGGTGCTTTGGAAATAGGAGTTGCACCGGGAATTAGGTTGATCTCAAATTCAATTTCACGATCGGGTGGAAGACCGGGGAGATCTTTGGGAAAGACATCGGGAAAATCACAAACGGTTGGTACTTTGGATGGCTCGGGTTTATTTTCGTCGGAGATTTCGACTATGTCGACCAAATGACAACAATGCCCCTTTCGGGCGAGCTTAAGTGTTTTGACGGCGGAGAGGATTTGGAGTGAAGGTGAGTAGGACCCTTGGAATTCCACTGTTTGGCCGTGGGGTAAAGAAAGATAGACAGTTTTGGTCGCACAATTAATTTGGGCTTTAAATTTGGACAACCAGTCCATTCCGAGAATTACTTCGAAATGGTCTATAGGGAGAATTATGAGGTCGGAATCGAGTGGTTTCTTTTGGATTTGGATTGGGCAATCTTTGAAAAAGAGATCGGATACTAAGTCATTGCCGGACGGTAAGCGAATTGTGAATAATTTACTAGATGTGGTAGGGGTTATTGGGAATTTGGCGGCGAGGGTACTCGAGACGAATGAGTGAGTCGATCCAGAATCAACTAGAGCATAAACGAGATTGTTACAAACGTAAATTGTACCTGCTATCATCGAAGAGTCAGCTTCGGCTTCATCTTTGGTCATTGCGAACACTCGACCGGGAGCTCGATTTTGCGGTGGGGGTTGTGGGCAATCCCTTATCAAGTGCCCTGGTTTTCCACAGCGATAACAATTGTTGGTGCCTTGAACGCAGTGTCCAAAGTGAGGTTTCCGACATTTTGGGCAAATCGGTCGGGCTGGTGGCGTAGCATGGTTTTGAATCATTGGACGTTTTCCCTTGTTTTGGCTCGGTCCGGGGTGGGGCCTCTTCCATTTGTGAGTAGTGGCGGGTGGAACGGATCGAGATTGACGAATCTCTTGCTCGGCCTGGTCTGCTTCGAGTGCTTTGTCGACTATTTTCCGAAAAGTCGTTACGGAAGACATGCGGACATCTCGTTGAATCACCGGATTGAGGCCTCTAAGGAAATGGTTGGCCTTTTCGTCAGCGTCTCGGGATATGAATGGGGCGTAGAGACATCCTTGTTTGAATCGCCTTACGTACTCGGCTATGGACAAGTTGCCTTGCTTTAGCTCAAGAAATTCCTTTAGCTTCTGAGCTCGGAGGTTTTTGGAAAAGTACTTTTCGAAGAATAAGATTTTGAAAGCGCTCCAAGTAGTGTTCGTTAGGTCGATTCCTTCTTTGGTACCTTCCCACCAATGACGGGCTTCGTTCTTCAGTAGGAAAAGAGAACAATGGATTCGATCTCGGTCGGACATTTCCATGTAGTCGAAAATGACTTCGAGGGATTTGATCCATTCTTCAGCTATGGTTGGATCGGGGCCTCCATGGAATTCGGCGGGGTGCATTCGTAGAAACCTTTCATAAATGGCTTGGGGTGTGGTATTTTGAGTTGGTAGAGGTGGAGGGTTCTGGTTTTGGAGGTTAACAAGGCGTTGGATTTGTTCATTTTGTTCTCGGACGAGGGCGGTGAGGTCTTGTATGGTGCGAGATTGATCGTTCGGACCGTTAGCGGCGTTTTGAGCTCGAGTTTGTGCTCCCGACATTTTAGCACTTTAAACAAATAAACACTTCTCATTAGTTAAGAAATGTGCACATATAAACACATACCTGCCCGAGTTCTTAGTTGATGTCGTCATTCGAGGATTTCGGAGATCTTTAAGTTCATATGGAGATTTTCCGGGGATCGTTGCTCTGATACCACGTATGTGAGACACCCATTTTCTAGTTATACTTAATTAGTATTTTAGAATATGATAGCGGAAGACTTTGAAATATATAAATCGGGAATAGAAAATTCCGACAAAATTTTTCTTTTAAAATCAGAGTAAGAGTGTCCACATATTACCAAACAACATACACTTAATCGATTTCACAAACTATGCATGCATGACTAGAGATTAAGTTCCATTTTAGCAAAGTGAGAGAATTTTGGACAGTTTCGATCTATCAATCAAAAAAACTAATAACTCTCTAACCGCTCATGCAAAACACTTGAAATTTTTAACACATGCTCTAATAAGGACCTAGATAACCTAGGAAAAACAGTTTTTATATACCTTGAGCCATTTGAAAGGAATAATTAAAATGGTACAACTATACAGTTTGAAAATCTAAAGCAGGGGAGTGACCTTTGAAAAATCTTTATAAATTCCCTACCGTCTCAAAAATCATAAAATTCTATACTAAAGTACATTAGTAAGTTAGGAGTTTATACGAAGTGGAATAAATCTTTTTGAGTGAGAAAAACTTCGTATTTTGTTGTAAATACTACAATGACTCTGTTTCAGAGAAGAGTTGGTAAACAATTTGATACGAACCCCGTAGAACTTGTTACGAGACCCTAATACCCTACGCGGAAGCAAGATCGAAAACACCCAAAAACCAAGATTCAAGTTTGGCGGAAGCAAGGAACAATGACCCCATAGCTATAAAGAGCTAGAAACCATTATTATCAAGGTGAAATATAATATTGACCCCGTGGTTATAGAGAACCAGAAACCAATACTATGGCGCTAAGAAAGTTACAAGAATCCACTTGTAAAATCCCGAAGGTTGCTGTAGAACAGCGAAGGAGAATTGATTTCTCAAAATACTCAAATATTCATTAAAATTCGTCTTCGAAAATAAGTCAAATTGGCAACCTATTTATAAGGTCTAAAAAGACTCCTTTTTCACAAGGAAAAGGACTCCTACCTAAACTATAATAAGGAAACTTGTAAATAAGCAAATCCTAACCATAAAAGACTCTAAAATAATAAAAACATAATAAAACCTAAATTAAAAACGTGCATAATTAAATTAGATAACTTGATCTTCAAGTCGGCTTCTCGATCACCCTTCTTAACTCGCGACATTGGGCTGTGCACGTGCATGCAATTAAAGCTCAATTTCGACATTGTTCCACTTCGAATATCTCTTCGCTCAAAATATGAAAGTTGTAGATCTTTCAGTTAGCTTTCCGAATCATTTTGAATCAGCTCAATTGGACTTCGGATGCAAGAGTTATAACTCGAATGGTAAACTCTGCCAGAATAGGCGAGAATCTCGGATGCATGGAATTCGACTTGTCCAACGAATTTTCCTCTTCCTTTTCTTCCAATTCCTCAACAACGACTCTTCAAAGGCCTGATTAAAGCCTTTACTCTTCAACTCCAACACGAACGGCTCCATTAATCTCATTCGCTTTCTCTTCTTCCAATTCTTTGTCTTGGAGCTTGTGCGGATCGTATCACAATTCGTAATTAATTCATGGCTTATTCAAATAATGCAAACGACCTATCAACGTGAACCTAACAAATAGACCTATGATGCTGTAAAATTTCATGCAATAATGTATACAAGAGATAATTAACACGAATTATTAAGCTACTAGGCAGAACACAACACATAACTAGCCGATGGGCATTTTATAAGGTTTTTAGGAAAACTTGCCCTAAAGTTACATAAGTTTTTGAGGAATCATCATAACATATATCAAAATAGGTAATCTTAATCCTATGTCACATTACACATTATACATCAATAGTAAGTTCCTCCAATAGGCGGAAGGGAACGATAATAAACACCTAAAACGGTGTCGAATGTCTTTAAAAGCAAAGTGTACAAATAAAACCACATTAGTATATTAAGAGCACCCAAAATCCACCATGCCTCCATATGAACTCTTCTCCCGATCCACGAACTCAACTTCAACCACGATCCTCGGGCTCGAAATCGGGTAATCCTACAAGCAATTCAACACTTATATGAGTCTTTGAGACTCAATGAGAATTCCATAGAATATCAAATACAGTTAGACAAGGAATCATATAATCATACATATACAAGTATACATATACCTCAATCATCATTTCTTTAAGAAAATTTACCGATTTACCTTTACCTTCTCGGTTTACCTCTTAGACCCTTTTCGATTTACCTCTTAGACCTTCATTTCATCATTTCATAAGGAATAAGAGGAGATCCCTTACAAGGGAGTCATTCTTTTACACATACATTCATTCATGTGCTCATACAATGTGTGAGAAAATCATTTTCTTTAGTCGGATATCCTTTGGAAAAATCAAGTAAAACCATAGACAATAAGCCTTCATTTATTTGGAACCCGTTTCATAAGTGGAATCAAACCACACACTCTTCATCTCATTTTTTGGGTACCGGTCCCTCATACCCCGTGCTTATTCGATCTATGTTTTACAAGACTTTCCAATTTTAAAAAAACGTGCAAGTGAGGTTAGTACATATTTTCATTCAATTCAAGCAACTTGACTAGTTGTGTGAGAAAAAAAATATTTTCGTTCGGATATCCTTTGAAAAATCAAGTAAAACCATAGACAATAAGCCTTCATTTATTTGGAACCCGTTTCATAAGTGGAATCAAACCACACACTCTTCATCTCATTTTTGGGGTACCGGTCCCTCATACCCCGTGCTTATTCGATCTATGTTTTACAAGATTTTCCAACTTTAAAAAAACGTGCAAGTGAAGTTAGTATATATTCTTCATTTCACATATTCAAAGTTAGCTTTCACATAAGCACACATATTTCCACATATTTCACAAAGGCACATAGTTTAGTCACAAAATCACAAAAGCAAGTAAGACACATAACAACTCAAGCAAAGAACATAGATCACATATAGCAAAACAACTCAAAGCATTCGGTTATTTATAATTACTATCTTCAAGTTTTATTAATTAAAGTTCAAGCCCTCTTTCTCAAGAGACTTGAAGTTTTCTTTCAAGTAGCACCAAATTTCCGTTTATTCCATTTTCTTTCCAAAATATTCCAACCATCAACAATTCAATTACTCAAAATTCCATTTTTATTAATCTTGTTCTCGATTTTTATCTTCGTATATTATCTTATTACTCATAGATCATAAACCATGGATCGTAAGCTTCCTCGACCCGGAGGGAGTACACTTACAACCGCGTAGGTCGATATATATATACACATAGAAACATATACTTATATATATAGCACATATAGATTACAAATAAACCATGGATCAAGTACTTTCTTCGACCACGCAGGTTTACGAAAACCATGGATCGAGGTTTCCTTAAGATCACGCAGGTCTAGTATATATATATATTTACATATACATAAATAAAAATTAAATTATCATATTATTCTTAGTTCTTCAAGATTATTTCAATTAAAGCTTAGATCATTACATGCATGGATCATCTAACAATAAACAAGCAAAGTAATATAACTTCCTAAATTTTCGGCCATTAAGAACAAAGAAGGAGAAAGAAGAAATAATATTGGTGAAGAATCACTTGTAGCAAGAATATGAAATTCTCACCTAGTTTCTCTTGAGAATATGAAGGAATTGGTGGATTGAATAACCCACTACAAGAACCTTGAAGAAATTATAAAGAAATTAGAAGAAAACATTAGGGAATTTTCGAAATTGAAAGGGAAGAAGAAAAATGAAAGCTTTCTTACACTTCTACTTGAAGAAACTTCTTTTTGGAAATGAGGAGAGGTTTTGAGCTTCCTACACTAATAATTTCGAAATGGAGGAGAAGAAGAGAGAGAATGATGTTTTCTTAAGAGCTTTAAGATATGGTGGAGAAGATGAAAATTCATTTGGGTGTTGGGTTCTATTTATAGAGCTTTGCAAGCATTTGGGGGTGTTCTTGGAATTTCCTCTTTAGGTGGGTTGGATTGGAGATGGTTCTATGGCTTGAGCTTGAGTAAAAATGGAGTCTTGGTGAGGGGATGGTGGTGATGGCCGAATTTAGGGAGAGAGGAAGAAGAAAGAGAATGGGTTTCAAATGCTTAGGTGGAAAGAGAGAGAAAGTGGGTCTTGAATTAAAAGGTAAAGTGAAGTACCATTCTCAATGAAGAAGGTACAAGGCACTTAAGCCTTCAATTATCCCAATTAATGAGTCTTTCTACATTAAAGAATTGTACACATGGAAAATAAAATCCATGTGTGTCTCCACATGGCCGAAAATTACAAGAAGAGTGGAGAAAATTTTATTTCTAAGTTTATTCACTCATTTAATTATCTAATATGCATGAATTTATTCTTTTTCTAAAAATTTAGTGTATGCATAAATATATTCCAACTATCCAAATTAAATTCTAGAATGCAATAATCTAATTAAAATATGAAATTTTTCAATTAGTTATTTTTCGTGTGAAATTTTCAAATATTCGATTCTCATAAATCAACTAATCACATAATTTAAGTCACACATAAAGTTCATCATGAATGCATGTATAACTAGGCTAGCTCATAAAGAAATTATCCTATTAGCACACATAAAATTTCTAAACAAAAAATCTACTTATGAAAAATAATAAAAATATAAAACGAGTTATCCGAAAGGGCGGGGTGTTACAGTGGATTTAGTATTCTATAGGTACAAATTGATAATTAGGTGTCCTTGAAGCAAAAATGATAAAGAGTAAGAAAAGAGTTGCAATTAGGAAAATAAAATCAAATTAAAAGAGAGAATCCCTCAACATCTTCGGTAGTGTCCACGAAGTCGAGCATAACTTTCTCATCCGGACTCCAAATCAACTGGTTCCGGCGGCATTAGAAAGCTATTTTAGCTGGCTACAATTCCTGTCTAATCTCAAATTTCCAAATTCGGACTCGAACATGGTCAAAATTGGATTCCAATAGCGATCATGAAAATACGTGCTACGGTTCGAGGACATGAATGCGCATCAAAGAACGTGCACAAAAACACTCGCTACAAAAGATACGCACATAAGTAAAAGTACAAAAGCATGCAAAAAAGTACTCACCCGAAAGTGCATTCGCAAAAAGGATCATGAAAACACAAACTACAATCCTAGGACTTTAATAAAAATCAACATACATGCAAGAACACACTCGCTCAAATGGACATGCACAAACGTACATGTAAAAAAACATGCGCAAAAGTGCATTCACAGCAACGTGCTTAAAAACACGAAATACAACACTAGGACTATAATACGCATAACCTAACAACCGCAAAAACACAAGATACAAAAGATACAGTGGAGTGTAGAAATAACACTCAATGTTTACGTTTACGTGGATTTTTCTAAGGATTAATTTATATTTCTGTTTTAATTGGTGGATTTAGTATTCTATAGGTACAAATTGATAATTAGGTGTCCATGAAGCAAAAATAATAAAGAGTAAGAAAAGAGTTGCAATTAGGAAAATAAAATCAAATTAGAAGAGAGGATCCCTCAACATCTTCGGTAGTGTCCACGAAGTCGAGCATAACTTTCTCATCCGGACTCCAAATCAACTGGTTCTGGCGGCATTAGAAAGCTATTTTAGCTGGCTACAATTCCTGTCTAATGTCAAATTTCCAAATTCGGACTCGAACAGGGTCAAAATTGGATTCCAAAAGCGATCATGAAAATACGTGCTACGGTTCGAGGACATGAATGCGCATCAAAAAATGTGAACAAAAACACTCGCTGCAAAAGATACGCACATAAGTAAAAGTACAAAAGCATGCACAAAAGTACTCAAGCGAAAGTGCATTCGCAAAAAGGATCATGAAAACACAAACTACAATCCTAGGACATTAATACAAATCAACAAACATGCAAGAACACACTCGCTCAAATGGACATGCACAAATGTACATGTAAAAAAACATGCGCAAAAGTGCATTCGCAACAACGTTCTTAAAAACACGAAATACAACACTAGGACTTTAATACGCATAACCAAACAACCGCAAAAACACAAGACACAAAAGATACAGTGGAGTGTAGAAATAACACTCAACGTTTACGTTTACGTGGATTTTTTATGGATTAATTTATATTTCTGTTTTAATTGGTGGATTTAGTATTCTATAGGTACAAATTGATAATTAGGTGTCCATGAAGCAAAAATGATAAAGAGTAAGAAAAGAGTTGCAATTAGGAAAATAAAATCAAATTAGAAGAGAGGATCCCTCAACATCTTCGGTAGTGTCCACGAAGTCGAGCATAACTTTCTCATCCGGACTCCAAATCAACTGGTTCCGGCGGCATTAGAAAGCTATTTTAGCTGGCTACAATTCCTGTCTAATCTCAAATTTCCAAATTCGGACTCGAACATGGTCAAAATTGGATTCCAATAGCGATCATGAAAATACGTGCTACGGTTCGAGGACATGAATGCGCATCAAAAAATGTGCACAAAAACACTCGCTGCAAAAGATACGCACATAAGTAAAAGTACAAAAGCATGCGCAAAAGTACTCACGCGAAAGTGCATTCGTAAAAAGGATCATGAAAACACAAACTACAATCCTAAGACATTACAAATCAACAAACATGCAAGAACACACTCGCTCAAATGGACATGCACAAACGTACATGTAAAAAAACATGCGCAAAAGTGCATTCGCAACAACGTTCTTAAAAACACGAAATACAACACTATGACTTTAATACGCATAACCAGACAACCGCAAAAACACAAGATACAAAAGATACAGTGGAGTGTAGAAATAACACTCAATGTTTACCTTTACGTGGATTTTATTATGGATTAATTTATATTTCTGTTTTAATTGGTGGATTTAGTATTCTATAGGTACAAATTGATAATTAGGTGTCCATGAAGCAAAAATGATAAAGAGTAAGAAAAGAGTTGCAATTAGGAAAATAAAATCAAATTAGAAGAGAGGATCCCTCAACATCTTCGGTAGTGTCCACGAAGTCGAGCATAACTTTCTCATCCGCACTCCAAATCAACTGGTTCCGGCGGCATTAGAAAGCTATTTTAGCTGGCTACAATTTCTGTCTAATGTCAAATTTCCAAATTCGGAATCGAACATGGTCAAAATTGGATTCCAAAAGTGATCATGAAAATACGTGCTACGGTTCGAGGACATGAATGCGCATCAAAGAACGTGCACAAAAACACTCGCTACAAAAGATACGCACATAAGTAAAAGTACAAAAGCATGCACAAAAGTACTCACCCGAAAGTGCATTCGCAAAAAGGATCATGAAAACACAAACTACAATCCTAGGACTTTAATAAAAATCAACATACATGCAAGAACACACTCGCTCAAATGGACATGCACAAACGTACATGTAAAAAAACATGCGCAAAAGTGCATTCACAGCAACGTGCTTAAAAACACGAAATACAACACTAGGACTATAATACGCATAACCTAACAACCGCAAAAACACAAGATACAAAAGATACAGTGGAGTGTAGAAATAACACTCAATGTTTACGTTTACGTGGATTTTTCTAAGGATTAATTTATATTTCTGTTTTAATTGGTGGATTTAGTATTCTATAGGTACAAATTGATAATTAGGTGTCCTTGAAGCAAAAATGATAAAGAGTAAGAAAAGAGTTGCAATTAGGAAAATAAAATCAAATTAAAAGAGAGGATCCCTCAACATCTTCGGTAGTGTCCACGAAGTCGAGCATAACTCTCTCATCCGGACTCCAAATCAACTGGTTCCGGCGGCATTAGAAAGCTATTTTAGCTGGCTACAATTCCTGTCTAATCTCAAATTTCCAAATTCGGACTCGAACATGGTCAAAATTGGATTCCAATAGCGATCATGAAAATACGTGCTACGGTTCGAGGACATGAATGCGCAGCAAAGAACGTGCACAAAAACACTCGCTACAAAAGATACGCACATAAGTAAAAGTACAAAAGCATGCACAAAAGTACTCACCCGAAAGTGCATTCGCAAAAAGGATCATGAAAACACAAACTACAATCCTAGGACATTAATACAAATCAACAAACATGCAAGAACACACCCGCTCAAATGGACATGCACAAACGTACATGTAAAAAAACATGCGCAAAAGTGCATTCGCAACAACGTTCTTAAAAACACGAAATACAACACTAGGACTTTAATACGCATAACCAGACAACCGCAAAAACACAAGATACAAAAGATACAGTGGAGTGTAGAAATAACACTCAATGTTTACGTTTACGTGGATTTTATTATGGATTAATTTATATTTCTGTTTTAATTGGTGGATTTAGTATTCTATAGGTACAAATTGATAATTAGGTGTCCATGAAGCAAAAATAATAAAGAGTAAGAAAAGAGTTGCAATTAGGAAAATAAAATCAAATTAGAAGAGAGGATCCCTCAACATCTTCGGTAGTGTCCACGAAGTCGAGCATAACTTTCTCATCCGGACTCCAAATCAACTGGTTCCGGCGGCATTAGAAAGCTATTTTAGCTGGCTACAATTCCTGTCTAATGTCAAATTTCCAAATTCGGACTCGAACAGGGTCAAAATTGGATTCCAAAAGCGATCATGAAAATACGTGCTACGGTTCGAGGACATGAATGCGCATCAAAAAATGTGAACAAAAACACTCGCTGCAAAAGATACGCACATAAGTAAAAGTACAAAAGCATGCACAAAAGTACTCAAGCGAAAGTGCATTCGCAAAAAGGATCATGAAAACACAAACTACAATCCTAGGACATTAATACAAATCAACAAACATGCAAGAACACACTCGCTCAAATGGACATGCACAAATGTACTTGTAAAAAAACATGCGCAAAAGTGCATTCGCAACAACGTTCTTAAAAACACGAAATACAACACTAGGACTTTAATACGCATAACCAAACAACCGCAAAAACACAAGACACAAAAGATACAGTGGACTGTAGAAATAACACTCAACGTTTACGTTTACGTGGATTTTTTATGGATTAATTTATATTTCTGTTTTAATTGGTGGATTTAGTATTCTATAGGATACAAATTGATAATTAGGTGTCCATGAAGCAAAAATGATAAAGAGTAAGAAAAGAGTTGCAATTAGGAAAATAAAATCAAATTAGAAGAGAGGATCCCTCAACATCTTCGGTAGTGTCCACGAAGTCGAGCATAACTTTCTCATCCGGACTCCAAATCAACTGGTTACGGCGGCATTAAAAAGCTATTTTAGCTGGCTACAATTCCGGTCTAAGGTCATCTAACCAAATTCGGACTCGAACAGGGTCAAAATTGGATTCCAAAAGCGATCATGAAAATACGTGGTGCGGTTTGAGGACATGAATGCGCATCAATATATGTGCACTAATACACTCGCTGCAAATGATGCGCACATAAGTAAAAGTACAAAAGCATGCGCAAAAGTACTCACGAGAAAGTGCATTCGTAAAAAGGATCATGAAAACACTAGCTACAATCCTAAGACATTACAAATCAACAATCATGCAAGATCACACTCGCTCAAATGGACATGCACAAACGTACATGTAAAAAAACATGCGCAAAAGTGCATTCGCAACAACGTTCTTAAAAACACGAAATACAACACTATGACTTTAATACGCATAACCAGACAACCGCAAAAACACAAGATACAAAAGATACAGTGGAGTGTAGAAATAACACTCAATGTTTACCTTTACGTGGATTTTATTATGGATTAATTTATATTTCTGTTTTAATTGGTGGATTTAGTATTCTATAGGTACAAATTGATAATTAGGTGTCCATGAAGCAAAAATGATAAAGAGTAAGAAAAGAGTTGTAATTAGGAAAATAAAATCAAATTAGAAGAGAGGATCCCTCAACATCTTCGGTAGTGTCCACGAAGTCGAGCATAACTTTCTCATCCGCACTCCAAATCAACTGGTTCCGGCGGCATTAGAAAGCTATTTTAGCTGGCTACAATTTCTGTCTAATGTCAAATTTCCAAATTCGGAATCGAACATGGTCAAAATTGGATTCCAAAAGTGATCATGAAAATACGTGCTACGGTTCGAGGACATGAATGCGCATCAAAAAACGTGCACAAATACACTCGCTACGAAAGATACGCACATAAGTAAAAGTACAAAAGCATGCACAAAAGTACTCACGCGAAAGTGCATTCGCAAAAAGGATCATGAAAACACAAACTACAATCCTAGGACATTAATACAAATCAACAAACATGCAAGAACACACCCGCTCAAATGGACATGCACAAACGTACATGTAAAAAAACATGCGCAAAAGTGCATTCGCAACAACGTTCTTAAAAACACGAAATACAACACTAGGACTT
>NW_012192997.1:33588-46588 GCF_000504015.1 Erythranthe guttata | reverse complement strand
TTACTTATCTTTTCCCACCAAGATTGTCATTTTTACTTAATATTAATTTGATGGAAAAATTATTTAATTGTTTAGAAAAATATTTGGTTCTTATCTTATTAATAAAAGTAAAATTGCTCCTTATAAACTCTTAAGATTTAATGACATCATTGATTTACAGTAAATTTACTGAGGCCTATTATGGGTGATAAAGAAGAATATTCGTTAAACTTCAACATTAATTGAGATAAGATAAATATACAACCATATTACATAAAAAATATAAAGTTAAATTCATAAATATGGCAAAAAAAATTTATGGATGGGGGATTATCATGAATATATATAGCAAAATATCAAAATGAATTGAAACTTAATTTTGTCGTTTAAATTGAACTTTACTTTTTATTAATTTTACTTCAATCCTGTGCATCGCACGGGCCAAAAATCTAGTATATATATATAAAAGGAGGTTTTATATGTGTGCAGGGTGTGCAAAATAGGTAAGACGATTAATCAAATAAATTATTAATATCATTGTTTTTGAATTTTAATATCTAATTTCATGAAAATATTGAAAAACACGTAAAATATTTTTTTTAAACAAATCATTGTGAAGTCCATTGATATAAACAGTAACCGAGGAAAGAAATCACCAAGAAAATAAATTTGGTTTAAAATACGATATATTAGTCTACTTATTGCTACTATTTAAAATATACATGAATACCATAAAATCGTGAAATATTAAGAAAATGAAAAAAAATTAAAAAAAAAACATAAAGAATGGATTTACACTTTTATATAAATATATAAATATGATTCAAAGTCGTTAAACATTTGAACAAAATTTTGAATATAATTATTAAAAAATAGAAATAAAAATGAATAGTGAATCGAATTTTATATTA
Organism: Erythranthe guttata; assembly: GCF_000504015.1. Next base: position 45,698 of record NW_012192997.1, on the reverse strand, counting down.
AAAATAATGCGAAACAATAATATAATGCTACAAAATTATTGAAATAAAATTATATGAAAAAAATAGCATTAACATTGGGAGTTGTTTAAAATATAAAAATAAAACCAAAACTAACTGAACATAATATACAAAAAGAATAATTCAAACTTATCAAAAAAATGTATAAATATTTGAATGGATATATTCAAAAAAGTGAAATAAAATAGAATGGTAATTTAAAATATCTTTTGAAAGCAATAGAAATAAATAAGTAAATAAAAATGATAAAACATCATTGAAATAAAATTGTATAAAAATTATAATAATAAAAACGGAAAAAACAACACTAACAAAATATCATCAGCCAACTTTTTTCTTCTTTCATTTCTTGCTTCTGGCGTCGGAGTGAGGTGAAGATGAAGATAAAATCGGGTGGACAATTTTGCTTTGGTGTTGGATGAGAAATGTGGTTTTATACTTGTATTGAGTATCATAATTAAGTTAAATATGTATAAATAAGGAAATAACCATTTATTATATAATTAACATAAATGCTGATATTCAAATTTGTAAGAAAAAATAAAAGATATGATTGGCCAAATCAAAGGAAATTCGAAATTTCCTTATTAAATATCAATATAATATTTATTTTATAATTAAAATATAGATGTTTTGTCCTATTGGTAATGCGGAACCCCCAAGACTTAATTAATCCTTTTTTATAGCTATTTTATAATTATATTTTTGAATATTAGTTTGGTCCCATCAAAGTTTTTGTAAACATGTGTTTTAAACTTTTTTTTTTTATGTTTTTTCTCCATAATTTTACATAAATTATAGATATAAAGTCATATTTAATATAAAAATATAAAATAAAATGGCTAACACTTTTACTGTTTAAGTAAAACTATGATTTTTTTTTTTTTTGATGTTTTTATTTTATCAATACCTCTAAAAACTAATCTAGGGTGATGCCTTCATATATCCAAAATATTAAGTGCAATACATTATTATAATTATTTGGAATAATTAGATTTTCTTTTTTGCATACTTGAAATATGATAAGATTATCGTATATATTATTTTAATTAAGAATTAGCATATAAACCTAATTTTGCAATGTCCTGAGAACCTAAAAAAAATAATTTGTGAATGTACATTTATAGAATGTGCCTTGTAACTAGTACATTCATAGAATGTGCCTTGGAAATTTAAAGGTCATACATAAGACATCTTTAAATTAATAAATTATTAATGAGTTAATTGCAAATACCACCCCTGTGAAATCTCTAATTGTCAAATACCCCCCTGTCAAAAAAAAATTCGCTCATACCCCCCTGTGTAAACAAAGTCAAGGCATTGGGACCCCTGAGAGCAAATCGTGTCTCTCACGCGCTACTGCTGCGATTTTTTCTTAATTTTCGACTGTGAAATATCAAAAATGTCCCCAAGCTCCTTTTCCTTCCCTCTTCTTCATTCTTCATCGTCCCCATTCTTCATCGTCCCCACTGCTGCCCACCGCTGCACCTCCGCCACGAACGCCCTCAATTGGGAGAAGCGATTCCAAACCTCGGCCCATCCCCACTCCAATTCTCCCTCATACTTCGACAACAACATCGCCGGACCCGCCACCATTTTTAGACCTGCAAAAACGCAATACACAACCATCTATAGACCCTTTATCAGAAATCGACAAAATCGATCAAGCCGCGTGATACGATCCAGAGATGCTCCATGACAAAGAATTGGAAGACGCGAAAGCGTACGAGTTTAAAGACATTATTAGAGCTGTCCATGGAGAGTAAAGGGCTGAATAAGACTTTGAGGAGTTCGTGGTGTGGAATTGGAAGAAAAGAAAGAGAAGAAGTCGTTGGACAAGTCGAATTCCATGCATCCGAGATTCTCGCCTATTCTGGCAGAGTTTACCATTCGGGTTATAACTCTCGCATCCGAAGTCCGATTGAGATGATTCAAAATGATTCGGAAAGCTAACTGAAAGATCTACAACTTTCATGTTTTAAGCGAAGAGATATTCGAAGTGGAACAGTGTCGAAATGGAGCTTTAATTGCATGCACGTGCACAGCCCAATGTCGCGAGATTAGAAGGGTGATCGAGAAGCCGACTTGAAGATCAAGTTATTTAATTTACTTATTCACGTTTTTAATTTCGGTTTTATTATGTTTTTATTATTTTAGAGTCTTTTATGGTTAGGATTGGCTTATTTACAAGTTATCTTATTATAGTTTAGGTAGGAGTCCTTTTCCTTGTGAAAAAGGAGTCTTTTTAGACCTTATAAATAGGTTGCCAATTTGGCTTATTTTCTAAGACGAATTTTAATGAATATTTGAGTATTTTGAGAGTTAATTCTCCTTCGCTGTTCTACAGCATTCTTCGGGATTTTACAAGTGGATTCTTGTAACTTTCTTAGCGACATAATATTGGTTTCTGGTTCTTTATAATCACGGGGTCAATATTCCACCTTGATAATAATGGTTTCTAGCTCTTTATAGCTATGGGGTCATTGTTCCTTGCTTCCGCCAAACTTGAATCTTTGTTTTTTGGGTGTTTTCGATCTTGCTTCCGCGTAGGGTATTGGGTCTCGTAACAAGTTCTACGGGGTTCGTATCAGTTGGTATCAGAGCCAACATCCAAAACAGGTTTCACCTATCTTTATTTTTTGTTTTGTCTTCTAGTTTATCTCATCTTTTCTTGAGTTGTCTTGTTGAGAGTCTTCGTTAAAAAAAAAAAATACAAAAAAAAAAAAAATCGAATTTTTATTTTTTGTTTAGGTTTCTTTTCAGCCAAGTTAGGGTTTGTTCGTGTCAAAAAAAAAAGAAAAAGAAAAAAAAAAAGTCGAATTTTGTTCTTGTTTAGAGTTCTTTGCAGCCCAAGTTAGAGTTTCTTAGTGTCAAAAAAAAAAAAAAAAAAAAAAAAAAAAATTGTTTTGATCATGTCCAAGAAGGCCGGTTATAAAGGAGAAAGATTTGAGCAGCGTAGGATGTCGCCAATGGATAAACGCTTCCAGGAACTCCAAGATCGGATGGAAGGAATTATTACCCAACTAAAGGAACTACGCAAAGATCAACATGTTCGAGGGCCGTACGTACGACGTGATGTTCACCAACCAGTTATACCTTATCCTGATAAAGAGGTAGATCGTGATGGAAATTTTGGTGTTAACGCTACAAAATCAAGGAGGGAGAGTATGGGACGAGGGTCAGGATTGGATAGATCGAGCCGGGGATATTTTGGTCGAGAAAGAGATGGAGTTTATCAAAACCGTAGCTCAATGAAATTGATTATACCACCCTTTCAAGGTAAGAGTGATCCCGAGGCGTACATTCAATGGGAAAGAAAGGTTGAGCACGTATTCGATTGTGATTACTATTCCGAAAAGAAGAAAGTGAAGCTCATCGTCGAAGCATTCATTGACTATGCAATTAGTTGGTGGGACCAATTTGTCTTAACTAGGCGGCGTTGTGGTGAACCACCAATTGATGATTGGGAGTCCATGAAGGCAGTTATGAGGAAGAGATTTGTTCCTGCCCATTATTATAGGGAACTGAAGATGCAAAGCTTGAGGCAAGTTACTGAGTTAAAAGAAAAGAGATCGCCGAGTCGAAAATCACGGTGGAGCTCTTCATCAAACCGAGATAGGGAATCAATACCGAGAGAGGCCACGTTCGATCCTCCATATGAGACTAAAGAAAGAGGTTATTATTCTTCTCAATCTCGTTCAATTCATGATACTAAATGTTTTTGGTGTTTGGGTTTTGGTCATGTCGCTTCAGATTGTTTGGATAAGCCATTCATGAATTTGCGGTCGGACTACAAGGAATTGAAGAGAAAGGGTGATTCTTTATCATCATTTGGAAAGGAAAATACTCGTCAAGCTTTTGAGAATCGGAACATTGTAGGCGATTCAGCAAGTGATGAACCGCTGCTTGAGGAAAATTCAAGTGAGAATGTTGAGGTTGAGTCCAAGGGGGAAGAAAATTGCAAACCCGCGCCACCACTTGAAGAAAAAGAAGGTTCGGATTCGAGGACGAACCAAGATTACAATAGAAACGAAGACGCCACACCAAGAGTTCAAGATGGATTCAAGAATCTTGATGATAAGTCTGATTGTTTGAACGCCACAAGATAACTTGATAAGTTCAAAAGCTCTTTCAAGATAGAAAGAAGAATACTATTGCCTCACAAAATGATTTCTGAATTGATTGCTGAAACATACAACTTAGCCCCTTTATATAGGGTTCAATATTCTCTAATCTATGGAAATAAACTAAGAACAAGGAATTATTAACTATCCAATCAAATTAGCCACTAATCAGCCAATCTAATTGACAATTATTGATTCTAAATTAAGGAAACATCTAAATCAGAATATTGATATTCTAAGGCTGAAATTGCACAAGTGAAAGACTCTCCAAAGCCTTGAGAACGTGATTACTTCAATTAGACCCTTCCACAACTGATATCTTTGTGATTGACTTCCCTTCAATCTGATTTGGGTCCATTTGAATTGTGAATGGGCTTGTACATGGATTTGAACTCATGTTGGGCCTCCAATTATTTGCCATCTCAACTTCTTCTTGAATCAGCCCATATAATGCTTCCTTGAAACGCTTGGCTCTAAGCCTTATCATCATTTGGAAAGGAAAATACTCGTCAAGCTTTTGAGAATCGGAACATTGTAGGCGATTCAGCAAGTGATGAACCGCTGCTTGAGGAAAATTCAAGTGAGAATGTTGAGGTTGAGTCCAAGGGGGAAGAAAATTGCAAACCCGCGCCACCACTTGAAGAAAAAGAAGGTTCGGATTCGAGGACGAATCCTTTTGAAGAGGTGGAGAATGATATGAGCCAGCCATGCATCGAAGTTAATGCCGAGCTAAGAAAAGTGCAAACTCTCAGTGTGAATGTTGAGGAGATGGCAGTGCCTAGAGAGATGCTTCATCCATTCTCTATACAGAGGTTGGACACATTGGGAACTCGAGCTACAAAATATCCATGTTCGTACACATTTCAATGGCTGCAAGATGGTGTGTTCTGCGATGTGGTGCAACGATGTGTTAGTATGCTGCCAAAGAGGGAGGTTGATCATGAAGTCAATTTTTTTTATACTCCTTGTGATATTTGTCCGGATTCGAGGACGAATCCTTTTAAAGAAGGGGAGAATGATACGATCCGCACAAGCTCCAAGACAAAGAATTGGAAGAAGAGAAAGCGAGTGAGATTAATGGAGCCATTCGTGTTGGGGTTGAAGAATAAAGGCTTGAATCAGGCCTTTGAGGAGTTCGTGGTGTGGAATTGGAAGAAAAGAAAGAGAAGAAGTCGTTGGACAAGTCGAATTCCATGCATCCGAGATTCTCGCCTATTCTGGCAGAGTTTACCATTCGGGTTATAACTCTCGCATCCGAAGTCCGATTGAGATGATTCAAAATGATTCGGAAAGCTAACTGAAAGATCTACAACTTTCATGTTTTAAGCGAAGAGATATTCGAAGTGGAACAGTGTCGAAATGGAGCTTTAATTGCATGCACGTGCACAGCCCAATGTCGCGAGATTAGAAGGGTGATCGAGAAGCCGACTTGAAGATCAAGTTATTTAATTTACTTATTCACGTTTTTAATTTCGGTTTTATTATGTTTTTATTATTTTAGAGTCTTTTATGGTTAGGATTGGCTTATTTACAAGTTATCTTATTATAGTTTAGGTAGGAGTCCTTTTCCTTGTGAAAAAGGAGTCTTTTTAGACCTTATAAATAGGTTGCCAATTTGGCTTATTTTCTAAGACGAATTTTAATGAATATTTGAGTATTTTGAGAGTTAATTCTCCTTCGCTGTTCTACAGCATTCTTCGGGATTTTACAAGTGGATTCTTGTAACTTTCTTAGCGACATAATATTGGTTTCTGGTTCTTTATAATCACGGGGTCAATATTCCACCTTGATAATAATGGTTTCTAGCTCTTTATAGCTATGGGGTCATTGTTCCTTGCTTCCGCCAAACTTGAATCTTTGTTTTTTGGGTGTTTTCGATCTTGCTTCCGCGTAGGGTATTGGGTCTCGTAACAAGTTCTACGGGGTTCGTATCAGATCATGAAAACACAAACTACAATCCTAGGACATTAATACAAATCAACAAACATGCAAGAACACACTCGCTCAAATGGACATGCACAAACGTACATGTAAAAAAACATGTGCAAAAGTGCATTCGCAACAACGTTCTTAAAAACACGAAATACAACACTAGGACTTTAATACGCATAACCAAACAACCGCAAAAACACAAGATACAAAAGATACAGTGGAGTGTAGAAATAACACTCAACGTTTACGTTTACGTGGATTTTTTTATGGATTAATTTATATTTCTGTTTTAATTGGTGGATTTAGTATTCTATAGGTACAAATTGATAATTTGGTGTCCATGAAGCAAAAATGATAAAGAGTAAGAAAAGAGTTGCAATTCGGAAAATAAAATCAAATTAGAAGAGAGGATCCCTCAACATCTTCGGTAGTGTCCACGAAGTCGAGCATAACTTTCTCATCCGGACTCCAACTCAACTGGTTCCGGCGGCATTAGAAAGCTTTTTTAGCTGGCTACAATTCCTGTCTAATGTCAAATTTCCAAATTCGGACTCGAACATGGTCAAAATTGGATTCCAAAAGCGATCATGAAAATACGTGCTACGGTTGGAGGACATGAATGCGCATACAAAAACGTGCACAAAAACACTCGCTACAAAAGATACGCACATAAGGTAAAAGTACAAAAGCATGCACAAAAGTACTCACGGGAAAGTGCATTCGCAAAAAGGATCATGAAAACACAAACTACAATCCTAGGACATTAATACAAATCAACAAACATGCAAGAACACACTCGCTCAAATGGACATGCACAAACGTACATGTAAAAAAACATGCGCAAAAGTGCATTCGCAACAACGTTCTTAAAAACACGAAATACAACACTAGGACTTTAATACGCATAACCAAACAACCGCAAAACACAAGATACAAAAGATACAGTGGAGTGTAGAAATAACACTCAACGTTTACGTTTACGTGGATTTTTTTATGGATTAATTTATATTTCTGTTTTAATTGGTGGATTTAGTATTCTATAGGTACAAATTGATAATTAGGTGTCCATGAAGCAAAAATGATAAAGAGTAAGAAAAGAGTTGCAATTAGGAAAATAAAATCAAATTAGAAGAGAGGATCCCTCAACATCTTCGGTAGTGTCCACGAAGTCGAGCATAACTTTCTCATCCGGACTCCAAATCAACTGGTTCCGGCGGCATTAGAAAGCTATTTTAGCTGGCTACAATTCCTGTCTAATGTCAAATTTCCAAATTCGGACTCGAACATGGTCAAAATTGGATTCCAAAAGCGATCATGAAAATACGTGCTACGGTTCGAGGACATGAATGCGCATCAAAAAACGTGCACAAAAACACTCGCTACAAAAGATACGCACATAAGGTAAAAGTACAAAAGCATGCACAAAAGTACTCACGCGAAAGTGCATTCGCAAAAAGGATCATGAAAACACAAACTACAATCCTAGGACATTAATACAAATCAACAAACATGCAAGAACACACTCGCTCAAATGGACATGCACAAACGTACATGTAAAAAAACATGCGCAAAAGTGCATTCGCAACAACGTTCTTAAAAACACGAAATACAACACTAGAACTTTAATACACATAACCAAACAACCGCAAAAACACAAGATACAAAAGATACAGTGGAGTGTAGAAATAACACTCAACGTTTACGTTTACGTGGATTTTTTTATGGATTAATTTATATTTCTGTTTTAATTGGTGGATTTAGTATTCTATAGGTACAAATTGATAATTAGGTGTCCATGAAGCAAAAATGATAAAGAGTAAGAAAAGAGTTGCAATTAGGAAAATAAAATCAAATTAGAAGAGAGGATCCCTCAACATCTTCGGTAGTGGCCACGAAGTCGAGCATAACTTTCTCATCCGGACTCCAAACCAATTGGTTCCGGCGGCATTAGAAAGCTATTTTAGCTGGCTACAATTCCTGTCTAATGTCAAATTTCCAAATTCGGACTCGAACATGGTCAAAATTGGATTCCAAAAGCGATCATGAAAATACGTGCTACGGTTCCAGGACATGAATGCGCATACAAAAACGAGCACAAAATCACTCGCTACAAAAGATACGCACATAAGGTAAAAGTACAAAAGCATGCACAAAAGTACTCACGCGAAAGTGCATTCGCAAAAAGGATCATGAAAACACAAACTACAATCCTAGGACATTAATACAAATCAACAAACATGCAAGAACACACTCGCTCAAATGGACATGCACAAACGTACATGTAAAAAAACATGCGCAAAAGTGCATTCGCAACAACGTTCTTAAAAACACGAAATACAACACTAGGACTTTAATACGCATAACCAAACAACCGCAAAACACAAGATACAAAACATACAGTGGAGTGTAGAAATAACACTCAACGTTTACGTTTACGTGGATTTTTTTATGGATTAATTTATATTTCTGTTTTAATTGGTGGATTTAGTATTCTATAGGTACAAATTGATAATTAGGTGTCCATGAAGCAAAAATGATAAAGCGTAAGAAAAGAGTTGCAATTAGGAAAATAAAATCAAATTAGAAGAGAGGATCCCTCAACATCTTCGGTAGTGTCCACGAAGTCGAGCATAACTTTCTCATCCGGACTCCAAATCAACTGGTTCCGGCGGCATTAGAAAGCTTTTTTAGCTGGCTACAATTCCTGTCTAATGTCAAATTTCCAAATTCGGACTCGAACATGGTCAAAATTGGATTCCAAAAGCGATCATGAAAATACGTGCTACGGTTCGAGGACATGAATGCGCATCAAAAAACGTGCACAAAAACACTCGCTACAAAAGATACGCACATAAGTAAAAGTACAAAAGCATGCACAAAAGTACTCACGCGAAAGTGCATTCGCAAAAAGGATCATGAAAACACAAACTACAATCCTAGGACATTAATACAAATCAACAAACATGCAAGAACACACTCGCTCAAATGGACATGCACAAACGTACATGTAAAAAAACATGCGCAAAAGTGCATTCGCAACAACGTTCTTAAAAACACGAAATACAACACTAGGACTTTAATACGCATAACCAAACAACCGCAAAAACACAAGATACAAAAGATACAGTGGAGTGTAGAGATAACACTCAAAGTTTACGTTTACGTGGATTTTTTTATGGATTAATTTATATTTCTGTTTTAATTGGTGGATTTAGTATTCTATAGGTACAAATTGATAATTAGGTGTCCATGAAGCAAAAATAATAAAGAGTAAGAAAAGAGTTGCAATTAGGAAAATAAAATCAAATTAGAAGAGAGGATCCCTCAACATCTTCGGTAGTGTCCACGAAGTCGAGCATAACTTTCTGATCCGGAGTCCAAATCAACTGGTTCCGGCGGCATTAGAAAGCTATTTTAACTGGCTACAATTCCTGTCTAATGTCAAATTTCCAAATTCGGACTCGAACATGGTCAAAATTGGATTCCAAAAGCGATCATGAAAATACGTGCTACGGTTCGAGGACATGAATGCGCATCAAAAAACGTGCACAAAAACACTCGCTACAAAAGATACGCACATAAGGTAAAAGTACAAAAGCATGCACAAAAGTACTCACGCGAAAGTGCATTCGCAAAAAGGATCATGAAAACACAAACTACAATCCTAGGACATTAATACAAATCAACAAACATGCAAGAACACACTCGCTCAAATGGACATGCACAAACGTACATGTAAAAAAACATGCGCAAAAGTGCATTCGCAACAACGTTCTTAAAAACACGAAATACAACACTAGGACTTTAATACGCATAACCAAACAACCGCAAAACACAAGATCCAAAAGATACAGTTGAGTGTAGAAATAACACCAAACGTTTACGTTTACGTGGATTTTTTTATGGATTAATTTATATTTCTGTTTTAATTGGTGGATTTAGTATTCTATAGGTACAAATTGATAATTAGGTGTCCATGAAGCAAAAATGATAAAGAGTAAGAAAGGAGTTGCAATTAGGAAAATAAAATCAAATTAGAAGAGAGGATCCCTCAACATCTTCGGTAGTGTCCACGAAGTCAAGCATAACTTTCTCATCCGGACTCCAAATCAACTGGTTCCGGCGGCATTAAAAGCTATTTTAGCTGGCTACAATTCCTGTCTAATGTCAAATTTCCAAATTCGGACTCGAACATGGTCAAAATCGGATTCCAAAAGCGATCATGAAAATACGTGCTACGGTTCGAGGTAATGAATGCGCATCAAAAAAGGTGCACAAAAACACTCGCTACAAAAGATACGCACATAAGTAAAAGTACAAAAGCATGCACAAAAGTACTCACGCGAAAGTGCATTCGCAAAAAGGATCATGAAAACACAAACTACAATCCTAGGACATTAATACAAATAAACAAACATGCAAGAACGCACTCGCTCAAATGGACATGCACAAACGTACATGTAAAAAAACTTGCGCAAAAGTGCACGTTCTTAAAAACACGAAATACAACACTAGGACTTTAATACGCATAACCAAACAACCGCAAAAACACAAGATACAAAAGATACAGTGGAGTGTAGAAATAACACTCAACGTTTACGTTTACGTGGATTTTTTTATGGATTAATTTATATTTATGTTTTAATTGGTGGATTTAGTATTCTATAGGTACAAATTGATAATTAGGTGTCCATGAAGCAAAAATGATAAAGAGTAAGAAAAGAGTTGCAATTAGGAAAATAAAATCAAATTAGAAGAGAGGATCCCTCAACATCATCGGTAGTGTCCACGAAGTCGAGCATAACTTTCTCATCCGGACTCCAAATCAACTAGTTCCGGCGGCATTAGAAAGCTATTTTAGCTGGCTACAATTCCTGTCTAATGTCAAATTTCCAAATTCGGACTCGAACATGGTCAAAATTGGATTCCAAAAGCGATCATGAAAATACGTGCTACGGTTCGAGGACATGAATGCGCATCAAAAAACGTGCACAAAAACACTCGCTACAAAAGATACGCACATAAGTAAAAGTACAAAAGCATGCACAAAAGTACTCACGCGAAAGTGCATTCGCAAAAAGGATCATGAAAACACAAACTACAATCCTAGGACATTAATACAAATCAACAAACATGCAAGAACGCACTCGCTCAAATGGACATGCACAAACGTACATGTAAAAAAACATGCGCAAAATTGCATTCGCAACAACAATCTTAAAAACACGAAATACAACACTAGGACTTTAATACGCATAACCAAACAACCGCAAAAACACAAGATACAAAAGATACAGTGGAGTGTAGAAATAACACTCAACGTTTACGTTTACGTGGATTTTTTTATGGATTAATTTTTATTTCTGTTTTAATTGGTGGATTTAGTATTCTATAGGTACAAATTGATAATTAGGTGTCCATGAAGCAAAAATGATAAAGAGTAAGAAAAGAGTTGCAATTAGGAAAATAAAATCAAATTAGAAGAGAGGATCCCTCAACATCTTCGGTAGTGTCCACGAAGTCGAGCATAACTTTCTCATCCGGACTCCAAATCAACTGGTTCCGGCGGCATTAGAAAGCTGTTTTCGCTGGCTACAATTCCTGTGTAATGTCAAATTTCCAAATTCGGACTCGAACATGGTCAAAATTGGATTCCAAAAGCGATCATGAAAATACGTGCTACGGTTCGAGGACATGAATGCGCATCAAAAAACGTGCACAAAAACACTCGCTACAAAAGATACGCACATAAGTAAAAGTACAAAAGCATGCACAAAAGTACTCACGCGAAAGTGCATTCGCAAAAAGGATCATGAAAACACAAACTACAATCCTAGGACATTAATACAAATCAACAAACATGCAAGAACGCACTCGCTCAAATGGACATGCACAAACGTACATGTAAAAAAACCTGCGCAAAATTGCATTCGCAACAACAATCTTAAAAACACGAAATACAACACTAGGACTTTAATACGCATAACCAAACAACCGCAAAATTCTACACCCTGTCCAAGATACAGTGGAGTGTAG
>NW_012192997.1:0-11167 GCF_000504015.1 Erythranthe guttata | reverse complement strand
GGGATTTAGTATTCCATAGGTATAAATTGATAATTAGGGGGTCCCAGGAAGCAAAAATGATAAAGAGTTAAGAAAAGAGTTGCAATTAGGAAAATAAAATTCAAATTAGAAAAGAGGATCCCTCAACATCTTCGGTAGTGTCCACGAAGTCGACCATAACTTTCTCATCCGGACTCCAAATCAACTGGTTCCGGCAGCATTAGAAAGCTATTTTAGCTGGCTACAATTCCTGTCTAATGTCAAATTTCCAAATTCGGACTCGAACATGGTCAAAATTGGATTCCAAAAGCGATCATGAAAATACGTGCTACGGTTCGAGGACATGAATGCGCATCAAAAAATGTGCACAAAAACACTCGCTACGAAAGATACGCACATAAGTAAAAGTACAAAAGCATGCACAAGAGTACTCACGCGAAAGTGCATTCGCAAAAAGGATCATGAAAACACAAACTACAATCCTAAGACATTAATACAAATCAACAAACATGCAAGAACACACTCGCTCAAATGGACATGCACAAACGTACATGTAAAAAAACATGCGCACAAGTGCATTCGCAACAACGTTCTTAAAAACACGAAATACAACACTAGGACTTGTATACGCATAACCAGACAACTGCAAAAACACAAGATACAAAAGATACAGTGGAGTGTAGAAATAACACTCAATGTTTACGTTTACGTGGATTTTTTTATGGATTAATTTATATTTCTGTTTTAATTGGTGGATTTAGTATTCTATAGGTACAAACTAGATAATTAGGTGTCCATGAAGCAAAAATGATAAAGAGTAAGAAAAGAGTTGCAATTAGGAAAATAAAATCAAATTAGAAGAGAGGATCCCTCAACATCTTCGGTAGTGTCCACGAAGTCGAGCATAACTTTCTCATCCGGACTCCAAATCAACTGGTTCCGGCGGCATTAGAAAGCTATTTTAGCTGGCTATGTGAGTGGTGTGATCAAATTTCCAAATTCGGACTCGAACATGGTCAAAATTGGATCCAAAAGAGATCATGAAAATACGTGCTACGGTTCGAGGACATGAATGCGCATCAAAAAACGTGCACAAAAACACTCGCTACAAAAGATACGCACATAAGTCAAAGTACAAAAGCATGCACAAAAGTACTCACGCGAAAGTGCATTCGCAAAAAGGATCATCAAAACACAAACTACAATCCTTGGACATTAATACAAATCAACAAACATGCAAGAACACACTCGCTCAAATGGACATGCACAAACGTACATGTAAAAAAACATGCGCAAAAGTGCATTCGCAACAACGTTCTTAAAAACACGAAATACAACACTAGGACTTTAATACGCATAAACAAACAACCGCAAAAGATAAGATACAAAAGATACAGGGGAGTGTAGAAATAACACTCAACGTTTACGTTTACGTGGATTTGTCTATGGATTAATTTATATTTCTGTTTTAATTGGTGGATTTAGTATTCTATAGGTAAAAATTGATGATTAGGTGTCCATGAAGCAGAACTGATTAAGAGTAAAAAAAGAGTTGCAATTAGGAAAATAAAATCAAATTAGAAGTGAGGATCCCTCAACATCTTCGGTAGTGTCCACGAAGTCGAGCATAACTTTCTCATCCGGACTCCAAATCAACTGGTTCCGGCAGCATTAGAAAGCTATTTTAGCTGGCTACAATTCCTGTCTAATGTCAAATTTCCAAATTCGGACTCGAACATGGTCAAAATTGGATTCCAAAAGCGATCATGAAAATACGTGCTACGGTTCGAGGACATGAATGCGCATCAAAAAACGTGCACAAAAACACTCGCTACAAAAGATACGCACATAAGTAAAAGTACAAAAGCATGCACAAAAGTACTCACGCGAAAGTGCATTCGCAAAAAGGATCATGAAAACACAAACTACAATCCTAGGACATTAATACAAATCAACAAACATGCAAGAACACACTCGCTCAAATGGACATGCACAAACGTACATGTAAAAAAACATGCGCAAAAGTGCATTCGCAACAACGTCTTAAAAACACGAAATACAACACTAGGACTTTAATACGCATTCAACCGCAAAACACAAGATACAAAAGATACAGTGGAGTGTAGAAATAACACTCAACGTTTACGTTTACGTGGATTTTTTTATGGATTAATTTATATTTCTGTTTTAATTGGTGGATTTAGTATTCTATAGGTACAAATTGATAATTAGGTGTCCATGAAGCAAAAATGATAAAGAGTAAGAAAAGAGTTGCAATTAGGAAAATAAAATCAAATTAGAAGAGAGGATCCCTCAACATCTTCGGTAGTGTCCACGAAGTCGAGCATAACTTTCTCATCCGGACTCCAAATCAACTGGTTCCGGCGGCATTAGAAAGCTATTTTAGCTGGCTACAATTCCTGTCTAATGTCAAATTTCCAAATTCGGACTCGAACATGGTCAAAATTGGATTCCAAAAGCGATCATGAAACTACGTGCTACGGTTCGAGGACATGAATGCGCATCAAAAAACGTGCACAAAAACACTCGCTACAAAAGATACGCACATAAGTAAAAGTACAAAAGCATGCACAAAAGTACTGACGCGAAAGTGCATTCGCAAAAAGGATCATTAAAACACAAACTACAATCCTAGGACATTAATATAAATCAACAAACATGCAAGAACACTGTAATGCCCAATCATCCGTACATGGCCAATAATAAGCATATTGCATCAATGCATGTAGTTATAATTCATTATTCATGATGCATGATCACGACTACTTGTTACACATGTGCCTTAATTGTGTTTTAATACGTGATCGAATACTTTTCTTAAAATGTGCTGATACATGATACATGTTATTGAACTCCTATTTTATGATTTAACATGAGACTTAAGTGATTTATTGTAGTTAGAAGCTCAGTTTCTCGGTTAAGAAGGGATCAATGTGCTAAACGCTGATATATTTGTCTTAATTGCAGTTCTGCATTTTAATTACATTTTAATATGATTAATTACATATGTAATTACTTGAAGTAACTCATATTAGACTAAAACCAAAAGTATGCAAAAGGGTGCAATTTGATTGGTTGGTTGACTAGGTTGCACAAGACCATTCTAAAATTGTTTACACTTGATTATAATGAGTAAGCATCAGCCCCCTATCTCATGTCAAGCTATAAAAACGTGGAGGAACCACAAGAATCCAGCAAATACAAGCCTTCCAATCACCACCCTCCATTTGGCCTTGTTGGGAATGGGTAGATAAGTGAAGACTTTGAGTTTTGGTCTTCATTTTCACTTGTCTTCTTCCAAAAACGACCAGACCTATTCACTTAAGCTTCTCTTCTTATTTCTTCACTTTCATCCTGGTAAAGCTAATGTAGTTGCAGATGCATTGAGTCGAAAATCTATGTCTTCCTTCCTTGTTATGCAGAAACCAATACTACTGGATTTACAAAGATTAGAGCTTGAAATTGTACCTAAAGGGACGGTTAGTTCTTTATCATCTTTAGTATTAAAACCCGTATTGCATGACCGAATCAAAGAGGCTCAGAAAGTGGATAAGTATTTGTCCAGGTTGCGAAGTATGATTGATGCTAAGAAGAGGCCGAACTTCTTTATTGGTAACGATGAAATAATTAGATATAAAGGCAGATTGTGTGTTCCTTTTGATGCTAACATAAAGGGCGACATTTTGGAAGAAGCTCATAGAAGTCCTTACTCAGTGCACCCGGGCAGCACAAAAATGTACAAAGACTTACAACTACACTACTGGTGGCCTAACATGAAGAAAGATATAGCAAAGTTTGTGGCTGAATGCCTCACTTGTCAACAAGTTAAAATGGAACATCAAAGACCAGCAGGACTATTGAAACCTTTACTGATTCCAGAGTGGAAATGGGAGCATATTACAATGGATTTTGTGCTTGGATTGCCTAGAACACAAAGGGGATACAATTCCATATGGGTGGTTGTTGATAGACTAACTAAATCAGCCCATTTTCTTCCAGTGAAGTCCACATTCAACATGGAGCAATATGCACAACAATATATTAAAGAGGTAGTTAGATTGCATGGAGTGCCAGTGTCAATAGTGTCTGATAGAGATCCGAAGTTTACTTCTGCATTTTGGAAGAGTTTGCACAATGCCATGGGGACGAAGCTTGCATTTAGTACAGCATTTCATCCACAGACCGATGGACAATCCGAGAGAGTTATTCAAATACTTGAGGATATGTTAAGAGCTTGTGTTCTAGATTTGAGAGGGAGCTGGGATGAAAAGCTTCCATTGATAGAGTTCACTTACAATAACAGCTATCAATCCACAATTGGAATGGCACCTTATGAAGCACTATATGGGAGAAAATGTAGATCTCCAGTTCATTGGGATGAAGTTGGCGAAAGAAGTCTACTTGGGCCAGAGATGGTGCAACATACAGCTGAGACGGTACAAAAGATAAGGGAAAGAATGAAGACGGCACAGAGTAGACAGAAAAGTTATGCAGATAAACGAAGAAGAGATCTAGAGTTTACGGTTGGCGACCATGTATTTTTGAAAGTGGCTCCATTGAAAGGCATCATGAGATTTGGAAAGAAAGGAAAACTTAGTCCGAGATATGTTGGTCCGTTTGAAATCCTTGAAAGAGTTGGTGATAGAGCATATAGAGTAGCCTTACCTCCTTCATTATCTGGTGTTCACAATGTTTTCCATGTGTCTATGTTGAAGAAGTACATTTCAAATCCCTCTCATGTGTTGAGTTATGAACCGTTGGAGTTTTCTGCAGATTTGTCTTATGAGGAGAAACCAATTCAAATTATTGATCAAAAAGTCAAGGAGCTGAGAAATAAAAAGATTCCATTAGTTAAGGTATTGTGGAGAAATCAATCTATTGAAGAAGCCACGTGGGAAAGAGAGGAAGAAATGCATAGCAAATATCCAGAACTGTTCGGTACGTCAAATTTCGAGGGCGAAATTTTATAAGGAGGGAAGGATTGTAATGCCCAATCATCCGTACATGGCCAATAATAAGCATATTGCATCAATGCATGTAGTTATAATTCATTATTCATGATGCATGATCACGACTACTTGTTACACATGTGCCTTAATTGTGTTTTAATACGTGATCGAATACTTTTCTTAAAATGTGCTGATACATGATACATGTTATTGAACTCCTATTTTATGATTTAACATGAGACTTAAGTGATTTATTGTAGTTAGAAGCTCAGTTTCTCGGTTAAGAAGGGATCAATGTGCTAAACGCTGATATATTTGTCTTAATTGCAGTTCTGCATTTTAATTACATTTTAATATGATTAATTACATATGTAATTACTTGAAGTAACTCATATTAGACTTAAACCAAAAGTATGCAAAAGGGTGCAATTTGATTGGTTGGTTGACTAGGTTGCACAAGACCATTCTAAAATTGTTTACACTTGATTATAATGAGTAAGCATCAGCCCCCTATCTCATGTCAAGCTATAAAAACGTGGAGGAACCACAAGAATCCAGCAAATACAAGCCTTCCAATCACCACCCTCCATTTGGCCTTGTTGGGAATGGGTAGATAAGTGAAGACTTTGAGTTTTGGTCTTCATTTTCACTTGTCTTCTTCCAAAAACGACCAGACCTATTCACTTAAGCTTCTCTTCTTATTTCTTCACTTTCATATTCACATAAGAGAATATCAAACCCTAAGAACTCATAGAAGTATAGCTAGAACAAGTTCTTCACCTTTTCTAGCTGAAAATCCTACGTTTTGAAGTTTGAATTCATCTATAATCAAGGACTCTAGCACAACCTATATGAGACTGATCTTTTCACTTCATAGACCATATTGGACTTGAGGTAAGTTGAAGCTTTCATTTGTTCATCGTAAGAACCTAATTATGTGTGTTTTAATGTGACTTTTGCTATGTGTTCTCCATGATGTTTGAATGATTGATGAGTCATAGTGATATGAAAGAATATGTTTTGAAAATGGGAGTATGGTACTTGATTGATGGTCGAGTAGGCAAGGGACGCGGGAGGAACCGGCGGACCCAACACATGGTGGCAAATACCTGAGGTCGAAAGACCAGTATGGAAAACCCACAATTAATGAAATGAAATACGGCTAATACCTGAGGTCGAAAGGCCGGTATGGAAACCCCCGTATTATCTATGGCCAAATATGATGAACAGGTTCCGAAAACGAAAGCCTATTGCTATCAGTCAAGTACCACACTTCAAGGGTACCCGATAAAGAGAAGGATTTCAAAGAAAAGGATCATGAATGAAGTTATATGTGATATTGTACTTATTGAATGAATAATGTGTTATGTGATATATCGCTATTACATCAGTTTCAACTTGCTGAGCCATTAGCTCATTAGGTTCTTATGATGCAGGTAATGATGTACATATTTAGAAGTTGACCTAGCCAAAAGCGGCCAGTTAGAGATTTGTTCATATGCCATGCTTCGAGCCATTTTTGTAGCCGAGCTAGAAACTCTGATTTAATTTTGTTAGCCGCTCTATTATGGTTTTTGTACAATGTAATTTTGTAAACATTAAATATTTATATACGTATATGTACAGATTTTGAGAAAGCACAAAGTTTGATTTCTTTTCAAAGCATATAACTTATTTTTGTATTAAAACCATAATATTTAAGTGTATATAAAAAGGTTAGCATCCCTAACTTAATGGTGGTGATCCGATTGGATTCTGCTGTTAGGTTGTGGGGCGTTACAAACACACTCGCTCAAATGGACATGCACAAACGTACATGTAACAAAACATGCGCAAAAGTGCATTCGCAACAACGTTCTTAAAAACACGAAATACAACACTAGGACTTTAATACGCATAACCAAACAACCGTAAAACACAAGATACAAAAGATACAGTGGAGTGTAGAAATAACACTCAACGTTTACGTTTACGTGGATTTTTTTATGGATTAATTTATATTTCTGTTTTAATTGGTGGATTTAGTATTCTATAGGTACAAATTGATAATTAGGTGTCCATGAAGCAAAAATGATAAAGAGTAAGAAAAGAGTTGCAATTAGGAAAATAAAATCAAATTAGAAGAGAGGATCCCTCAACATCTTCGGTAGTGTCCACGAAGTCGAGCATAACTTTCTCATCCGGACTCCAAATCAACTGGTTCCGGCGGCATTAGAAAGCTATTTTAGCTGGCTACAATTCCTGTCTAATGTCAAATTTCCGAATTCGGACTCGAACATGGTCAAAATTGGATTCCAAAAGCGATCATGAAAATACTTGCTACGGTTCGAGGACATGAATGCGCATCAAAAAACGTGCACAAAAACACTCGCTACAAAAGATACGCACATAAGTAAAAGTACAAAAGCATGCACAAAGTGCATTCGCAAAAAGGATCATGTAAACACAAACTACAATCCTAGGACATTAATACAAATAAACAAACATGCAAGAACACACTCGCTCAAATGGACATGCACAAACGTACATATAAAAAAACATGCGCAAAATTGCATTCGCAACAACGTTATTAAAAACACGAAATACAACACTAGGACTTTAATACGCATAACCAAACAACCGCAAAAACACAAGATACAAAAGATACAGTGGAGTGTAGAAATAACACTCAACGTTTACGTTTACGTGGATTTTTTTATGGATTAATTTATATTTCTGTTTTAATTGGTGGATTTAGTATTCTATAGGTATAAATTGATAATTAGGTGTCCATGAAACAAAAATGATAAAGAGTAAAAAAAGAGTTGCAATTAGGAAAATAAAATCAAATTAGAAGTGAGGATCCCTCAACATCTTCGGTAGTGTCCACGAAGTCGAGCATAACTTTCTCATCCGGACTCCAAATCAACTGGTTCCGGCAGCATTAGAAAGCTATTTTAGCTGGCTACAATTCCTGTCTAATGTCAAATTTCCAAATTCGGACTCGAACATGGTCAAAATTGGATTCCAAAAGCGATCATGAAAATACGTGCTACGGTTCCAGGACACGAATGCGCATCAAAAAACGTGCACAAAAACACTCGCTACAAAAGATACGCACATAAGTAAAAGTACAAAAGCATGCACAAAAGTACTCACGCGAAAGTGCATTCGCAAAAAGGATCATGAAAACACAAACTACAATCCTAGGACATTAATACAAATAAACAAACATGCAAGAACACACTCGCTCAAATGGACATGCACAAACGTACATGTAAAAAAACATGCGCAAAAGTGCATTCGCAACAACGTTCTAAAAACACGAAATACAACACTAGGACTTTAATACGCATAACCAAACAACCGCAAAACACAAGATACAAAAGATACATTGGAGTGTAGAAATAACACTCAACGTTTACGTTTACGTGGATTTTTTTATGGATTAATTTATATTTCTGTTTTAATTGGTGGATTTAGTATTCTATAGGTACAAATTGATAATTAGGTGTCCATGAAGCAAAAATGATAAAGAGTAAGAAAGGAGTTGCAATTAGGAAAATAAAATCAAATTAGAAGAGAGGATCCCTCAACATCTTCGGTAGTGTCCACGAAGTCGAGCATAACTTTCTTATCCGGACTCCAAATCAACTGGTTCCGGCGGCATTAGAAAGCTATTTTAGCTAGCTACAATTCCTGTCTAATGTCAAATTTCCAAATTCGGACTCGAACATGGTCAAAATTGGATTCCAAAAGCGATCATGAAAATACGTGCTACGGTTCGAGGACATGAATGCGCATCAAAAAACGTGCACAAAAACACTCGCTACAAAAGATACGCACATAAGTAAAAGTACAAAAGCATGCACAAAAGTACTCACGCGAAAGTGCATTCACAAAAAGGATCATGAAAACACAAACTACAAATCCTAGGACATTAATACAAATCAACAAACATGCAAGAACACACTCGCTCAAATGGACATGCACAAACGTACATGTAAAAAAACATGCGCAAAAGTGCATTCGCAACAACGTTCTTAAAAACACGAAATACAACACTAGGACTTTAATACGCATAACCAAACAACCGCAAAAACACAAGATACAAAAGATACAGTGGAGTGTAGAAATAACACTCAACGTTTACGTTTACGTGGATTTTTTTATGGATTAATTTATATTTCTGTTTTAATTGGTGGATTTAGTATTCTATAGGTACAAATTGATAATTAGGTGTCCATGAAGCAAAAATGATAAAGAGTAAGAAAAGAGTTGCAATTAGGAAAATAAAATCAAATTAGAAGAGAGGATCCCTCAACATCTTCGGTAGTGTCCACGAAGTCGAGCATAACTTTCTCATCCGGACTCCAAATCAACTGGTTCCGGCGGCATTAGAAAGCTATTTTAGCTGGCTACAATTCCTGTCTAATGTCAAATTTCCAAATTCGGACTCGAACATGGTCAAAATTGGATTCCAAAAGCGATCATGAAAATACGTGCTACGGTTCGAGGACATGAATGCGCATCAAAAAACGTGCACAAAAACACTCGCTACAAAAGATACGCACATAAGGTAAAAGTACAAAAGCATGCACAAAAGTACTCACGCGAAAGTGCATTCGCAAAAAGGATCATGAAAACACAAACTACAATCCTAGGACATTAATACAAATCAACAAACATGCAAGAACACACTCGCTCAAATGGACATGCACAAACGTACATGTAAAAAAACATGCGCAAAAGTGCATTCGCAACAACGTTCTTAAAAACACGAAATACAACACTAGGACTTTAATACGCATAACCAAACAACCGCAAAACACAAGATACAAAAGATACAGTGGAGTGTAGAAATAACACTCAACGTTTACGTTTACGTGGATTTTTTTATGGATTAATTTATATTTCTGTTTTAATTGGTGGATTTAGTATTCTATAGGTACAAATTGATAATTAGGTGTCCATGAAGCAAAAATGATAAAGAGTAAGAAAGGAGTTGCAATTAGGAAAATAAAATCAAATTAGAAGAGAGGATCCCTCAACATCTTCGGTAGTGTCCACGAAGTCGAGCATAACTTTCTCATCCGGACTCCAAATCAACTGGTTCCGTCGGCATTAGAAAGCTATTTTAGCTAGCTACAAGTCCTGTCTAATGTCAAATTTCCAAATTCGGACTCGAACATGGTCAAAATTGGATTCCAAAAGCGATCATGAAAATACGTGCTACGGTTCGAGGACATGAATGCGCATCAAAAAACGTGCACAAAAACACTCGCTACAAAAGATACGCACATAAGTGAAAGTACAAAAGCATGCACAAAAGTACTCACGCGAAAGTGCATTCGCAACAAGGATCATGAAAACACAAACTACAATCCTAGGACATTAATACAAATCAACGAACATGCAAGAACGCACTCGCTCAAATGGACATGCACAAACGTACATGTAAAAAAACATGCGCAAAATTGCATTCGCAACAACAATCTTAAAAACACGAAATACAACACTAGGACTCTAATACGCATAACCAAACAACCGCAAAAACACAAGATACAAAAGATACAGTGGAGTGTAGATATAACACTCAACGTTTACGTTTACGTGGATTTTTTTATGGATTAATTTATATTTCTGTTTTAATTGGTGGATTTAGTATTCTATAGGTACAAATTGATAATTAGGTGTCCATGAAGCAAAAATGATAAAGAGTAAGAAAGGAGTTGCAATTAGGAAAATAAAATCAAATTAGAAGAGAGGATCCCTCAACATCTTCGGTAGTGTCCACGAAGTTGAGCATAACTTTGTCATCCGGACTCCAAATCAACTGGTTCCGGCGGTATTAGAAAGCTGTTTTCGCTGGCTACAATTCCTGTGTAATGTCAAATTTCCAAATTCGGACTCGAACATGGTCAAAATTTGATTCCAAAAGCGATCATGAAAATACGTGCTACGGTTCGAGGACATGAATGCGCATCAAAAAACGTGCACAAAAACACTTGCTACAAAAGATACGCACATAAGTAAAAGTACAAAAGCATGCACAAAAGTACTCACGCGAAAGTGCATTCGCAAAAAGGATCATGAAAACACAAACTACAATCCTAGGACATTAATACAAATCAACAAACATGCAAGAACACACTCGATCAAACGGACATGCACAAACGTACATGAAAAAACCATAACGAAAGTGCATTATTCACCTATGTTCTTAAAAACACGAAGTA
>NW_012192993.1:700683-742437 GCF_000504015.1 Erythranthe guttata | reverse complement strand
CAAGATAGAATAAATATTAATGAGAGAGAGAGAGAGAAAAATGTTTGTTTCGTTATTGGAAATTGAACCTTGTTTATATATAGAGCTAGTGTAGATATTTGAGCTGCAAATTAAAACACCATCAATTTTGATAACTTACGTTTTATTCATTTTATGCAATAATCTAAAAAAATAATTGTATATAAGTAGTCAGGTTAGAGGTTGGAGATAAGTCATAATATTAAGTATCCATCAACCAAACATCATTATCTAAATGCAAAGCCTTAAATATTTTATTTTTATATATTCTTCTAAACTCCTTATTAATACTGAAATTTATTAGAGTTCTTTGTTTTGCTATCATGCATTCCGATCCCATGTTTTATAGCATTTGACAATATTGATGTATCCTGGAAAAGTAAACTAATTGTTCTTGACGTGCACACATAATTAATTCATTTAGAATTTCTAGAATTATTAAGATGTTTTTTCCTTAAATTAAAAAAAAAAAGGAAAAAAAAGGAGAATTGTTCAATTCTCCACTTTTATTTTATTTTTATTTTTTTTAAACTTTTTATAAATTCCCATATTCAAACTTTTCTTATCAAGAGATAAAAATAAAAAGTACGTTACCGTCACAGTTTAGGGACATAAAAGAGGTAACAAAATACAATTTTATTGGAGCTGTATTCTATTGTTTTATAATATAGTATATTCAATAAATAATACTTACCTCCTTAATTAGAGAGTAGTTGTAGCTAATTCTTGTATGTAAATATTCGAAATTAAAATCCACTACATTCAATTAATCTGTGCTATGATTGTGTTTGTGTGTCAAAATATGAAAATAACAAAAACTTACGGCAGTTTGCAAGTGCATTTAATCCACCACATTTACTATTAAATTACCTACCAACCAATGTATTGAAAACCGGACCGGACATCGACCCGGCAAAGCTACCGGGTCGCGGTTGGACCGGTTCAACCGGGGTCCAACCGGGTTTCTTATTTTTTTATATATATAATTATTTTATTAATTTAATACCTCAAATAAAATATATTTTATATTTTTATATTTCCTTCCCATTTTTATTACTTTATTATCCTACTTACCCCACCTTTTTTATAAAAAAATAATTTAAAATTATTAATTTCTCCACACTCCCCTCTCTCTTTCTCTCTCTCTCTCTCTCTCTCTCTCTCTCTCTCTCTCTCTCTCTCTCTCTCCTCTTCCCCTCTCTCTCCCTCCTTTCTTCTTCCTCCCGTCTTCACAGATCCCCATCCCCTTCTCATTTTCTTCTCTTTTTCATTGTTGTTTATTCTTAATTATCATAATTTCCACCCAAACATATACTCTATTTCCTCAACTTATTTTTTCCTTTTTTTCATCATTTTCACTTTCACCTTCTTCGTTTTCGTTTCTTCGATGGAAAGCTATGGCGGCCACCAACAACTTGGACTGGGTCACATACTACCCAGATCCGTTTACCAACAAACTTTTTCGACAAGATTCTATCACCAACGACCACCATTGACGAAGATCCAACCATAAATTTTTTTTTGAGCTGAAAACCGGTTTTCGGCCTGGGTTCCGGGTTAACCGGTTTTTACCGGTCGAACCGGAATTTTGGCAGTTGAACCGGGTTTTTGGGCTTTTCGGGTTTTCACAACTAACCGGACCGGACATGGCAGCGGTTCGCGGTTGAACCGGTCGAACCGGCCGGTCCGGTCCGGTTTTCAAAACATTGCTACCAACTATCACATTAAAAACCTTGTGACTACAATGAAAAAAGAAATGTTTTTGTATCATTTGCCATAAAACTTATAGAGTTGTTTTTTTAGTTTAATTTGATAATAACTGAATATAGCTCGAACTAGTTTTAATTCAGCAGAACACGAATCAAACTCAATTAGCTTAATGTTGTTTGAAAATTATGTTATTAATTTTTTTTTCTAATCGGTTCGAACTCGAATCGAGCTTCATTATTCATCAAACTTGAAAAATATATATATTTAAGCTTAGTTTGGTTATGTTTTTTTTTTTAGTTTAGTAGGGGAGGGAGGACTCGAACACTAGACCTTTACCCTATTGGTAAAGGCTAGGTACCAACTCTCCTAATGATGGTTGGTAGCTTATTTGGTTATGTTAATAGCCAAATTAAAACGAATTTTTCAAAAAAATTATGAATCAAGTATCATTGAATAATTTGATTTGATCCCTAGTTGTGCTTGAAGAGTGTCAATTATTATGGTGTAAATTACATTAATAATGTGAAGGCTACTTAAATTACATTAATAAATAAGAAAATAAATCCAATTTATTGTTGATTTTGATGTGTTGTACATATAAAAATGTTAAAGCTACTTAGATATAACCTCCACAAATAAGAGCAAAATTTCCATTTATTATTAATTAAATTTGCTTATAAAAGCAAAATTATATTGTGTAAATTAATATAGAGGGAAAAAAATATTTGCTGACTTATATTACGATGAATGGAATATAATTTACATTATAAGAAATGCAGTAAATATTCTTTACATACTTGTAATAAAAAACTTAGGGAAAAAGTTAATTAATTAAAGGGTCTCAATATCAACTACCACACAAAATTTATGTCATTTACATCCCCATTTGGAAACAATTCCAAATACTACTTTGCTGTCATTTACACACACAGAGACACACACATACACAGACAACCTGTAAGAGCTGCTGCAAACAGTACCTAGAGATATTCTTCTTCGTCTTAGCTTGTGATTTGTGATTCATCTTGGTAACCCCTAGCTTCTTAATTTTTTTACTTTATGCATATCTTGTCATTTCACTACAATATATTGTTTGGTAATTAGGATCGACAAATTTATATGACGGGAAAAAATAAATTTATATAAGGCCCAGACTCTCTCTCTCTCTCTCATTAATATTTATTCTATCTTGTTGTAGTTTAGGAGGATAACAAAATATCATTCATATTTTTTAAATTCCCATTTTTTATTTTGGATCAAAACATAGGTATTTAATCCCCTGAAATTTCGATGCACTATCCGAAATCATTTGGGAAATTTATTATTCATTCCTAAAAATGCTCACGAGAGAAAAGGTACGAGTTAGCACGTATAATCACATAATATGCACGAGACCTGCACTTGATTTGCACGTGAATTTCGTTGGGGAGTGAAGCAAAACAATTTATAATTGATACAGTTTTCATTCACAAATCCTTAATAACTAGGAGAGACTACAATACCACGGTTGTTGAGACATAATATAATCACTAGTAAAAAAATGGCATTTTGTTACGATTTTTTTTGTTACAAGGAAAAACTCGTTACAACAGATATCTTTTACTACAAAATACATGTAGTAGCTAAAAGTCGTAGCAAAAGAATATATATCACTATGGCACAACATTCGTAGCAAATACTTAAGTGAAACATCATCGTTTTATTCTTTTACTACATATTTTACCGTAGTAATAGAGATTATTTGCTACGCTCGGTATACGGTAATAAATGATCTAAATTTAATAACACCGAAATACCCTACCTCTTAAACTGAGAAGCAATCCACTTTAGTATTTCGCTGCTCGGCGACGGATATTGAGATTCAATCCACTTTTCCAGCCTATTCGGTTACTATTTTAAAAATTAATTTAGTAGATTTTTGTTTTAGTTAATGTATTAATGTTGCCTCTTTGTTTCGAATAATTGAAAATCACCGGTAAAGTTTGTGTTTTTTGAAGTAACTTCAAATGGTGTTTACTAATGGTTTGTTCTTGAGCACTTAATGGTTTTTGGAGTCGAGGTATGGTAAGATGAATGCCCCTTCTTTATTGCTTCTCCGTAAGTCCGTAGAGGTGAGATACTAATTTCCTTTAATTTAACTTTATGGCACATTATACACATTAATTTTACATGAAAGTATTCTGATTTAACAGTTTGTTTGAATCTTATATTCTACTACTTTAGTTTAGGCACAATTGTGAGAATAACTATTTACAATCTTTGGAGAGTATCGGTTTTATTCCTTGCAATGATAATTGTTGCATTCCTACTGCATTAGTTACACTTATGGTGGTGTAGCTCAAGTTTTATTATATATATTATGAGATTGTTCTGTAAGGTTTGGTTTGTTGTATTCATTATATTATTGTTTTGTTTTATGTATAATAAGTTGCTTATTCATGAATTCTTTACGTATTTTGATGTGCTTGTTCATTAATGTTATCTGCAATATTATTGATGGATCGTATTTGATTCATAGATTGAGAAGGTTGGTCGAAGATTTAAGAAACAAAAGATGTGCTAGTTTTTTCAGCCAATTAAGTTAGGAAATCCATCTCAAAGTAATTAGTATATTAATAACTAGAAATATAATTAAATTATTTCATTACTGCAAAGTTGAGGACTTCTTTATTTTGTTCATGCATATTCAGAGTTATGTACACTTATTTTGCCACACAAGGTGCCAAGAAAATTGAGGACTACCTTACAAATGCAAGGAGTAGAAAGATGTGAATGTATGTATAATATTTTGCTTCCCTTTATTAGAATATATATAAGTTGTAAATAGTTTTAGTTAAAAACGTTAGGTGAACACGTGTCTATTAGTAAACAAGCTTTTATGTTACAGCTAATATATAAAGCTGTTTAATCTGTAAATATCACAATTAATTTTTAATAGAAAAAATATCACCGTTGCATCTTTGTCTCTCTCCCTCTAATTTCGTTTTCCTCTCTCTGCTCCGATTTCTCCACAATGGAGTTCTGATATACAAATCTTAACATGGTATCACATTGATATCGTTTTTCTTTTCGCTTTCCGCTCGTCTACTTCGTACATCGATTCAATTTCCATTTTTTTTCCTTTCCATCTTTGTTTTTTTCCTCAGGTTTCTATGGTTGCTCGATCACGCATCGAGGATATTTCCAGTCCGTATTATCTGCATCCGTCTGATGGTCTTGGTCTTGTTCTGGTGTTGTCGTTACTCCGGGAAGACAATTACGCCGCTTGGAATCGTGCGATGGTGATCTCGTTGACGGTCAAGAATAAATTGGGGTTTATCGATGAATCGATCACAAAACCTCCGGCTGATGAAGCGCTTCTCCTTAATGCTTGGGTTCAGAACAACAGCATTGTTATATCTTGGATCCTCAATGCAGTTTCTCCGAATATACATGCTAGTGTTATGTATTCTGAATCTGCACATGACATATGGAATGATTTGAAAATTAGGTTTTCTTAAACCAATGGTCCGTGAATTTTTTAATTACACCGGGAATTGGCCAATTTGACTCAGGATCAGCAGTCGGTAAATGTCTATTTTACTAAGCTCAAAGCCATCTGAGATGAACTTGACAATTTTTGGCCGACGTGCACATGTGGTCGCTGTTCTTGTGGTGGTGTTGACAAATTACAAGATCATCATCATGTCGAACATGTTATGTCTTTTTCTCATGGGGTTAAATGATTATTTAGCCTCCACGCAAGGACAGATTCTTCTCATGGATCCGCTTCCTCCAATTAACAAAGTGTTTGCCCTTGTTTCTCAAGAAGAGCGACATAGGTCTGTTGCTGTGACTTCTTCTCCGACGTTCAAAATTCGTTAGCCTTTGCTGCTCGTGGTATCCAGACAAATCAGTTTGTTCGAAGGCCTCAAAATAATCAGTTTTATGCTACCACTTCTCAGAGAAAAGACAAGATTTATTGTACTCATTGTCACAAGACTGCGCATACTATCGAGAAGTGCTACAGACTTCATGGATTTCCACCGGGATATCAGCCTCGTCAGAAACCTGGCAAGACTTCAAACCAATCCGGTCAAACCAAATTTGCAGTCAATCAAATTTCTGATATTGTTCATTCAGATGCTTCACTTAATTCAGGAAGTTTTTCTCAATCTCTTCCTTTTTCTGATAATTTTCTTGATGCTATGACTGCCTCTCAATGTCAACAGTTGTTGTCATATATTTCTTCTCACTTGGCAAATAGGCCAATCAGCCACCCCATGACAAGAATTCATAAATTTTTGACACCTCTCACATTTCTTGTGTGACAGGTATTTGTTTATTTAATGCTTTGCATACTCTTTCGTTTATGCCTCATCATTGGATCTTAGATTTAGGGGCTTCTCGCCACATTTGTCACAACAAATCTCTGTTCTTAAATATGGAATCAGTTTTTAATGCTCGAGTTGTTTTACCTGATTCTTCCATGGTTCTAGTTAATTGCATTGGTGATGTTCAGCTTACCACTCACTTGGTGCTACATAATGTTTTTTATGTGCCAGAATTTAAGTTCAATTTGGTCTCTGTGAGTGCCTTACTACATGGTAGCTCATATGTTGTTATTTTTGATGATTTCTCTTTCTCTATTCAGGACAGATTGATGATGCAGATTGGCAAGGGTAACAAAGTTCAAGGATTATATGTTTTAGATACTGTTTTTGCATCTCTTAATGAACATGTTTTTTGTAATAAAATTTCTGCCACTGTGTGGCATCACCGACTTGGGCATATTCCTCAGCCTAAGCTCGCTTTTTTAGCCAAGAAATTTTCTTTATCAATGGACAAAATTTCTGAATCTTCTTGTTGCTATGTTTGCCCTTTAGCAAAACAAAAGAGGTTACACTTTCCAAATAGTTCTTCTGTTTCCACTGCTATGTTTGATCTTATACATTGTGACATACGGGAACCTTTTAAAGTTCCTTCTTACTCTGGTTTTCACTATTTTGTTACTTTAGTTGATGATTATTATAGGTTTACTTGGGTCCATTTGCTCAAAACCAAGTCTGAAGTTATCACCGTGGTTCCACGATTTCTTAAGATGGGTTTAAACCAGTTTGGTAAATCTATGAAAGGCTTCAGGGCAGATAATGCTTATGAGCTTCAATTTAAATCATTATTTGGTGAACTTGGTGTCATTCATCAATTTTCATGTGTATATGCACCTCAACAAAATGCTATTGTTGAGAGAAAACATCAACACATTCTTAATGTTGCTAGGTCATTGTTTTTTCAATCTCACATTCCTATTACATATTGGAGTGAATGCATCCTTACTGCTGTTTTCTTGATCAACAGAATCCCTGCTCATAATCTCAATGATTTTTCTCCTTATAAATTATTATATCGTGCAAAACCTTTTGATTATCACTCTCCGAAATCTTTTGGTTGTCTTGTTTTTGCTACTGATGTCTCTGGTCATAAATCTAAGTTTGATCCCAGGGACAAGGCTTGTGTTTTCTTGGGATATCCCTCTGGTATTAAAGGTTACAAATTGTTGGATCTTGTATTCCACAAAGTTTTCATATCCAGAGATGTGATCTTTCATGAAAACGTTTATCCTTTTACAAATAAGTCCTCTTCTTCTGAATTTATTTCCACTAATTTTTCCTCTCTCCATCCTTCTGTCATTCCTTCTTTTCATCATGACTCTATTTCAAAGCCTTATCCCTCTATCTCAGATCAGTTGCACCACTCTGTTTTAGTTCCACCCATCTCTTCTCCATCACATATGCCAGTTGTTCATCCAATTTTTCCTCTTAGAAAATCTTCTATACATATAAAACCTCCTACCTACTTATCTGACTTCAAATGCAATGCAGTTACCACTTCCACTCCTCTTTATCCTATCTCCAAATTCACTGATATATCTCAACTTTCCCCTTCTTACCAAATTTTTATTTTAAACATATCTGATGAAGATGAGCCTGCTACTTATAAACAAGCAGCTTCTCATCCTGCTTGGACACATGCCATGAATGAAGAGCTCCAGGCCTTAGAGGCTAACAACACATGGCAGATTGTTTCTCTGCCTAAGGACAAACGCACAATCAGTTGTAAATGGGTTTATAAGCTTAAAAGAAAGGCAGATGGCACAATCGACAGACATAAGGCTCGTTTGGTAGCTAAGAGTTTTACACAACAGGAAAGTGTGGATTTCATAGACACTTTTTCTCCAGTTGCCAAGCTCACCACAGTCAAGATATTGTTGTCTCTTGCTGTTCACAAGTGGGAATTGCATCAGTTAGATGTCAACATTGCTTTCCTCAATGGTGATTTACATGGATATTCCTCAAGGCTATACTCCTCCTATATCATTTTCTCATACGTCTGACAGTAAGCTAGTTTGCAAGCTTGTAAAATCCCTCTATGGATTACGACAGGCTTCCAGACAATGGAATCACAAGTTACAGAAGCTATTCTTCATCTTGGTTTTACACAATCTAAATCAGATTATTCTTTGTTTACTAAAGGTATTGGTTCCACATTTTTGGCTCTCATTGTCTATGTTGATGATATGGTGATTGTAGGACCTGATCTAGAGGAGATAGCACAATTCAAACTCAGAATTCAGGCTTGTTTCAAAATCAAAGACCTTGGAAAAATGAAGTATTTCTTGGGCATCGAAGTCGCCAGAAATTCCAGTGGTATTGTCATCTCTCAAAGGCAGTATGTACTCAAGCTTCTTGCAGACACAGACTTCTCAAATTGCAAACCAGTTCAGCTCCCCATGGATCCTAAGCTTCAACTCAATCAAGAAAATGGTGACCTACTTCCTGATCCCACTATTTATCGAACCTTGATTGGTAGGCTTCTTTACCTCACTATCACTAGACCAGACATCACCTACGCAGTCCACAAGTTAAGTCAGTTTGTCTCTCGTGCTCGGAAACCACATTTGCAAGCTACACACCATCTACTCTTCTTCTTCGCCTTTAACATTGAAAGCTTTCAGTGATGCTGATTGGGGGTCTTGCACTGATACTCTCAAATCAACATCTGGCTTTTGCATTTTTTTGGGCAACTCACTCATTTCTTGGAAGGACAAGAAGCAACCAACTGTTTCCCGGTCTTCAGCTGATGCCGAGTATCGAGTGCTTGTTGTGGTCTCCAACGAACTCGTTTGGATCGCTCAATTACTTGCAGATTTTGGTCTTCCTCGCCAAACTTCATTCCTCTTTTGCGACAACCTTGCTGCTGTACATATTGCCACAAATCCAGTGTTTCACGAACGAACGAAACATATTGAGATAGATTGCCATTTCACTCGTCAATTCGTTAAAACATGACTCATCTGTTTGATGCCCGTTCCTAGCAGAGATCAAATCGCAGATGTTTTCACAAAAGCACTTCCCTTCCCTGCTTTTCCTCATCTTTTGGCCAAGATGGAACTCAAAAATCTATATGTTCCATCTTTGGGGGGGGGGGGTTGGGGATTTTAGAATATATACAAGTTGTAAATAGTTTTAGTTAAAAAAGTGTTTTAGGTGAACACGTGTCTATTAGTAAACACGCTTTTATATTACAGCTAATATATAAAGCTGTTTAATCTGCAAATATCACCGTTGCATCTTTCTCTCTCTCTCCCTCTGATTTCGTTTTCCTCGCTCTGCTCCGATTTCTCCATCAATGGAGTTCTGATATATAGATCTTAACACCCTTTTCTTACAAATGCAAAGTTTAACATCATATTTTACCAGCACATTGTCCAACCTAAATAATAAACTCAATATGATGATTATTGTTTATGGCGTTGGTATTAAAGTTGTGGAGTTGCTCAATATGTTCATTTGATTCTTATAAATGTTTATTGTTTGTTATATTTGTTTTTGCAGAATCTCTTTGCTCGCTAATCGTCTATACTTTAAAGGGTCATATTAAGGAAGAATAAAAGATTTGAAAGCACAAATTTTCAAGAAAGCTATGGGGAAAGAAAAGTATGATTGTTAGGCAGAAACACCTATGTGTGGTGTATTCTTTGCACGTAAACGAGCAAGCTTGCCGCATGAAGATAGTGTGTTGTTGCGAAAGTTTAAAGACGTAACGATGGAGGAAAAAAATGCAACAGATGGAAGAAGAGTCTGTGAGTAGTTAGTCTTAGAGGAGAACATGACAATATTATCTCAAACTTATGATTTGTATAAATATTCATTGTTAGATGAATATTTTATGATTTTAAGATATAGCGGGTTTTTTATTTTTTTATTATTTAATTATATAAGATTCGGTATTGAATATTCAGGTATTTAATTGCATATTTTAGGATTATTGCTACAGAAAATGGTTCGTAATATATAATAATGTACAATATTTGCTACAACATAAAAGTTGTAGTATAAAAATCATAATTTTTACCACGAGAGGTGGTCGTACCAAAAGCTGGGTGTGGGCACCAGAAAAAAAACAACCTTTTTGCAACAAGACATGTTGTACCAAATAGTCATGCATTTATAACAAATCCATAGTCGTAGTAAATGCTAGTTGTGCCGTAGTAAAACAGTATTTGCTACGACAATATTCCGTAGCGAAGTATTTGTCACGCCCGTATTTACTACGGAGAAAATTCGTAGCTAATTCGTAGCAAAAAGCATTTTACTACGAATATTGGACTATTCGCTACAAATTTAAGTGGTAGCAAAAACCCTTTTTTCTACTAGTGAATATATGTATGATTAACAGTGCAAAGATTTCTGTTGTTGTTTTTCCATAGTTTATTTCGTATGGGATGACTCTTGCAATGCATTATTTATTTGAATGGAAAGTAAACATGTGTTGCGGCAAATAACCCATTTTTTTTTATGGATAATGAGCTTTTTATTATGCTCTTAATTATTTTTCAATTAAACTTCTAATTTTTTTAAAAAGCAGGAAAATCCTAATATATAATTTCTTTATTATTAATTAATTGGCTAAATTTCGCAAATTATTTAGGATTGTACATGAGATTGTAACAACTTCCACCCCTAATTGTCACTAAAGAAGACTAAAATAAATTTCACAAATGATTTCAGATTGTACATCGGAATTTCAGGGGATTAAATATATATATTTTGATCCAAAATAAAAATTGAAATTTAAAAAATAAGAATGATTTTGGTTATCCCAGACTATAACAAGATAGAATAAATATTAATTAGAGAGAGAGAAAAAGACTTACAATGGGGCGAGATAAACCATAAACAAAATAATGGTACCTATGATACAGAATACGAATAAAATCCCAAAATAAATGAATTAAATAAAGTTACGAACGATGTGTAGGGCAAATAAAAATTAGATCAAACAGTGTTAAAGTCAAATGTGTCAAAACTACCGGCGATGACCACATTAAAACAAATTTTCAAGTACATGTGGGCAAATCGATGCAATTTGCCACTAAACATAAATAGAATAATTGTGTGCGCATAATAAAACAATGAAAATCAAATACTTTGTGATGGTGAAGTGGTATGATGTCTGTATAAAAAGGAATCGAGAAGTGGTATGAAGATGGTAAATGTAGCTAGTTATTTATAGTGGTGTAAAGTAGTAACTTTAGAAAAATATATTCATGTTAATTATCCTAATTTGTAATTAATTAGTTCCAATTAATATGCATAGATTTTACCAAAAATAATATTGTAAATACTAAAATATTTTTGCTATTGATTAGTTTTCAATTCACTAATTAAGAGTGATAAGGGGCAAAATTGATAAAAATGCAATTAATGTTTTATTGGAACTCTAAAATAACAAATAATTTGAGGAAAAAAAACACCCAAAAAAGACATAGAGTATCAATGTATTATGACAAAAAATGTTGTTACTCTCATCTCGTGGAGAGAAATTTGCTCTTTGCTTTTTTAATGGGTTAAAAATAAGGGGGAATATGCCAAACACCCTTCATTGGGTTTTTTATTCTTGATAAATCCATAATTAATTAATGGTATTTGAGATAAATCCATTGGACTTGAAAACCCATATATACCCCCACTTATTAGTATAATTATTAAACTAAATATTATGGTAAATTAATACCAAATCCCTCCCAAAAATAAATCAAAACCCAAATCAATCCCAAGATCAGATTGCAGAAAACCACCTGCTCCTCTTCAACGCCCCACAGCACGGTTGAAGACGTTCTTATTTTATTTTTTTATTTTTTTTGGTTTTTTGTTTTAAATTGTTTTTTTTTTCTTATTTATATTTTTTCATGTTTTTTATTTTAAATTAAAAAATAGTTTAGTTTTATTTTTATTTTTGTTTTTTCATGGTTTTTATTTTTTCTTATTTTTTTTTAAAATGGTTTTTTTTTTCCTTTCCAATTTTTTTAAATAAAAACCACTCTATATAAACATGAAAACCACTCTGTATAAACATCTATATAAACATGAAAACCGCTACCTATAACAGTTATTTAACATGAAAACTACTCTGTATAACAACTATGTAAACTTGAAAACCACTCTGTATAACAACTATGTCAACATAAAAACCACTATGTATATACAATTATATAAATATATGTACAAAAGTTATTAAAAACCACTATAAAATTGTTGAAAATCACTATAAATTTATCAATGACAAAGTCTGGCATTATGAAAACCACTTCGTATAAACAACTATATAACAAACAAAAATAAATGTAAATTCACTCTTCGTAAATCCACTATTCGTAAATCCACTCTTCGAAAATCCACTGTTTGAAACATAAACCACTACTACGTCCATGAAAAAGTGCAAGTCAATACACCACCACCAACAAGGCCGACAAGGGTGGCTATATCAATCTGAATAAGAAAAAAAAAATTAGCAAATGAAAATCAATTTTCAAAAGCAAACCTTGTTGTCACACCATCGTGTCTTCTTTTTAATCATAATTGTTGTTTCCTCATTAATTTTCTGTTTCAAGAGATTTATGCAAATATAGCACCAATATGACTAATTTATGAAGCTTGTCATGGATAGTCCCAATGCCAAAATTTTATACAAGAAAAATTATCCAAGTTGCAATATTAAAAATAACAATATATATAATCATATTGTACAAAACAATATTTTTATATGAAAAAAAAGGAAAAAGGAAAAAGAAAACTACAAAAAACTGTACATGTTATTGAAGAATGACGTGGTGTGGCCACTGAAGCAATTGAATTGGCTGCAAAGAAAGCACTGAGCCATCCTTAAATACGAGCCTGGTCCAAGCATCAGGTGTATCATGAAATTTTTTCATTAGATCTCATCAAAAACTAAAAACCCCATAAATTGTGTCCTCTCTTACAATAATACACACATTTTCACTTATATCTTACCTAAAGCCTCAAAATATTACTACTACAAAATTTATTTACTTTATTTTTCCCCAAAAGATGAAATAAGAAAGAAAAAGGGTGAGACTCTTGCTGGATTTTTTTGCAGGTAAGTAAATACTCAAACAAAATTAAGAAAATTGAAATTGCTCAAATCAAAGAAAAATTGAGAAAGAAAATTGGGGGCGTATCGGAAACGCTGCGGACGGCTTCGGCGACGCAATACAACACGGAGGATCGAGCGCCCAAAACCAAACTCACGCTACCTGGAACAATGAAAAAAGAAGAGAGGGAAGGAGATCTTACGGGACAGTGGAGAGAAGAGAGAGGGGAGACAACGGAAGTAGAGAAAGAAAAGAGGAGGAGCGGCGGCGGCGGCGGACGCACGGTGAGCGATGGAGAGAGAGGATAGGGCGGTCGGTGGCTGCAATGGAGAATGAAGAGAAGGGGCAGTGGCGATAGATAGAGAAGATGGCTGGGAGAAATAGAAATTAAAACGACAACTTAGGGTTTGATAGTGTAGATGGAAATTATAACTTAATATTAAATAAAAGATTATGTAGAAAAAAGGGTATAATTGTGAAACTATATTAATTTTCATTAATTAAAAATATTTTGGATTTATCATAAAAATAAGATTTTTTTTTGGACTCCTTGTAATTGGAGAAGGCTAGTGAGGGGTGTTTGTGAAATAATCCCTAAAAATAAATTGATCATTTATAGTGCATTCATATCTAATAGCAAAGTTGAATTAAATTTTTCTTTTATATGAAAAAACAGGGAAAAAGAAGTAGGGTAAAGATCAGTTTACCTACCTGAACTATACCCAACGTATAAAATACCCCCCTGAACTTCAAAATGCATCAAAATAGCCCTCACTTTTGTTGGTCAACGTTAAAAAAATTACCGCCATTAGTTTTAGAATAACACCGTTAGTTTTTAAAGTGTTTTTACATTTTTACCCTTAATACTTCATCTCCTTCCTCCCTTCTTCCTCCTTTTTCTTCTTTTCCTAATTTCTTCTCACAGACGTGACACCATGGAACCACATATCTCTCCCCAATTTCACTACTCAGACCAAAGCCCACCTCGATACTCGCACCCGCATCCCCAAACTCAGACTCCACAACCTCGTCTCTGCCAAGAAACGCGGCCCCATCATCTCCATCAATCTCTTCTCTCCGTGGGCCCCACAGGCCGGTGTCGACACCCTCACCGCCGGCGAGTTCCGGTGGTAATAACCCACAGATCTTCAATTTTTAGAGAACAGTAAATATTCAATCTTTGATGGTCATGATTGAAAAATTTGCGAATCATTTGGGTTAGATTTCCTTGATTACATTTTGTTTTGGAAAGATTCAATTTTTGATTCGTCATTTTCCTTATTTTGCTTTCCTATTTTAAGTATACGAATGATCTTTGTGGACTTGATGAAATATGTTACTTTCCCAGATTTCCTTTTCTTTTTTCAAGACTTCCTATAACTCGCTCGAATCATTTCTTCGAATACAAATTTCCTTTTCATTTTTCCGGTGGAAAGTTGTGCATCGGAAATATTGGCGGCGGAGCTGGCAATTTTGGTGGAGGGCGAGGGGGAAGATAAATAGATATATATATATATATATATATATATATATATATATATATATATATATATATATATATATATATATGTATAGATAAAAATCATAAAATAGACTAAGGGGTAAAAGTGTCAAAAGAAATGCAAAAATCATAAAAATAATTATAAATGCAAAAGTCAACACGCCACGTCAGCAAGGGGAGACGGATTTCAAACGGATGGGCTATTTTGATGCATTTTGAAGTTTAGGGGGGTATTTTATACCTTGGGTATAGTTCAGGTAGGTAAAATGAACTTTACCCAAAGAAGTATTGATAAGTCAAATGTGTACCGTTAGAACAATAATGGAGTTACAGGATATATTATTAGAATAATGAAAATTATGCATAAGACTAAAATAATGTAATTAAAATATATGACAATGAAGCGAAACAAATAAGGAAAAAACAAAATTGCAGTTGTACCGAAGGATGAAAAAAATAAAGAGAAAAATCGTAACGATTATGAATTTGATATAACTTATATGGTAGATGAACAAGCAACATGAGTAGGGGTGCAAGTTGGAACGGATTTTCCAATTTCTGCCGGTTTCGATCCATAAAGTTCCGATTTTCGAACAACTTTTTTTATTCCGACTTCCGAAATTCCGATTTTCGAAATTTTCCGATTTTCTTGGATTGAAATTGGAATTATATAAAATAAATCTGGAATTTCCGATTTCCGATCCGATTTAATTCCAAAATTAATTCCGAAAAATTCCGATTTTTTTTCCGAAAAATACACCTATAAATAGTATATATTATACAATACTTATTTTCCGAAAAAAACACCTATAAGTTTTGTTTAAGGATTTTGACATAATGAATTGTTGTTAGAAGTTTTATTGGATATTATCCTGTGCTTATTTTTATTTATTTTTTTGAACTGAAATTTAGTAGTTATTAGTTTTACTTTTATCGACGTGGATGCTCTTATTTTCGAAAAATAATGAACATTTTATAAAATTTTGGCTAAGTTTTGAAATTTTAAAGCTTATGTGATTTCCGATTTTTTTCCGAAATTCCGAAATTTCCGGGCTTTTTGGAATTGGAATGAATTTTTAGATTCCGATTGGAATTGGAATTAGAATTGATTTTGTACTTTCGATTTTTTTTGGAATTTTTCCGAAAAGGCTAATTCCTATCCGATTCATCCGACTTTCACCCCTAAACATGAGTGGTGTGGAATTCAAGCAAATAAACCATCAACTTCTGTATTGATTGATATTATGAATTCAAACTCCAAAATTTTCGGCTCATAATTCATATGAATAACCGTGTAATAGAATCATTGATAATCATTTGAAAAAAAATATTTATATTAAAGTTTTTTTTATAAAAAAAATGACACATGCGAGCCTATCATTTATTAAAAATAGAAATGTAAAAGTTTTGCGAAATGAATAAATGAACAATTAATCTTGATTGCAATCGGTCCAATAAAACACTAATAAAAAATTAAGAAACGGCATAAATAAAGTAAAAATTATGGGGCTAAAATTGATACACATTACAAAATCAATCAAAAATGCTGGGTAATGATATCAGTAGATAAATCAAGTAAATTATAACAAAAAGTACGAACTGTTATATAAAAAACAATTCACAAATGAAAATTATTGAATAACAATTAAAACAAATGCAATCAAAAGAAATTTATATGCTAAACCCATCGATGTAGGATGCAGGATTGAAGCTGGATTCATGAATATTATCTGCAAGAAGCCAAGACAAACATTAAAGAAAAAAATAGCATAATTACATGATAAATCTACATATTTAAACATCTTAAAAAATTTATGGATGCATATATAAAAAAAATAAGTTATAGCACGATAATTGCACGAACTCTAATAAAAGAAAATATATAAAAAAGAAAAATCGCATTCATTATGTAGTTTTTCAATTTTATTTTAGAAGATGTGGAATCGTGTAGGATGAAAGAAATAGGTGTGGGATTTATATAGTTTTGATTATGGTAAACTAATTAGGAATATGGTAGGATTCAAATTTCAAATATAATGCAATGAGCGGCAAATCTATGAAATTCGAAAACTATACCATGTATGGAATGTTGAAGAAAATACTTAATCTGTCAGGTGGCGAGTGGTGCGAATCCGAGGTCGAGTTTCTACAGCGGAAGAGGAGGCTCAAGCAGACAAGCGATAATCACCGCGCACCGTTTTCATTGGAGCTCTATTATATTTGAGGGTGATTGTCTACAGGTTATGGATGCTCTTCGTTGCGGAGGACATTCTCTCACACCGTTTGGTGCAATGGTTGATGGATGTCTGTTTCTTGCTAGATCATTTATTTCTTGTTCTTTTAGTTTTATTAAGAGACAAGGAAACCAACTTGTTTGTGTTCTTGCTTCTCTTACTGTTTCGAATTTTACTGTTTTGAATTTTCTAGAAGGAGATTCTCTCCCTCCATTTTGTTCTTTGGCATCAGGCGCCTAATAAATAAACTCTTTCCTCTAAAATAAAAAAAAATTAATTAAATACAATAATATCATCATTCAATAATACTTTATACCTATTAAAAAAAAGGGAAAATTAACAATAATCCCCATCTAGGAAATGTAGTTGAGAGAAACCACCTCCCAAAAATAATTAGAGAAAACGCCATTATGTACAATTTCAGCAAAATGAATTGTTAATAGGGATAATTAGTGAAACCCCCCTAAAACATTTGATTATATTAGGATGGATATACCCTCATTTTGCATATTAGTGAGAACCCCCCATATTTATATTTTAATTTAGCATAAATCCAAAATTTATATGGTATGTCTATATTACCCTTAAATTACTATATAAAAACACCAAACCCTATTTCTCTAATTCATTCTTCATTTTTATTCCACTAGCCGTCACCTCTCTCGCTTCTCTCCTCTGCCCTCTCGCTTCTCTTCATTTCTCTTCCCTGCCATCGAACCCCATCTCAGCCCAGCGCCTCTCAATTGCCATCGCTCCCCACCATCTTCTCGACATCCCCATCTCCCTAGACTAGGTTTGGCGGCGCGACAACGGCGGAGATTACACTGCCCGACAACATCTCAAAGAGGGAGGTATGGAACAACGTTTTAGGCTTCCTCGGCGGCGATCTGATGTGGTGGATTGGTAATTGGTGGATGACACCGGAAGGTTTTTGTCCTTGCTCCACTTGAGAGTGATTGGTAGGTCGAAGATGTGGAGCGGCTGAGACGCGGCGCGGGAACCCTGACATCCATAGCACACTAACAAAAGCTCTTCGAAATGGCATCGTTTGATTTCACGAAGCATGTAGTCAGCTCTCTCTGAAATGAGGGTTTTTTATTTTGTGGTTGATTTAGATAAATTATAGTTGTTTTCAATTTTTATAGTTGATTTCAATAATTTTATAGTTGATTTCGACAA
Organism: Erythranthe guttata; assembly: GCF_000504015.1. Next base: position 724,361 of record NW_012192993.1, on the reverse strand, counting down.
TTTTGTAGTTGATTTTGATTTTTTTATATATGATCGAGATTATTAATTTGTAGTTGATTTTATTTGGTACACCTGCTATTGAAAACCACTACTTTTTGTAGTCGTTTTACAAGTTTCTTGTAAACCACTATTTTTTGTAGTCGTTTTACCAGTTTCTTGTAAACCACTAATTTTTGTAGTCATTTTACAAGTTTCTTGTAGTTGCTTCGGGAAATAAAGAAACAAAAAAATAGTTGTTTTTAGTAATCTTATAGTTGATTACGAAGAAAATTGAGCCCAAAAAATTATAGTTGTTTTCAAAGAAAAATAGTTGTTTTCGGAATTAATAGTCGATTTGAAAAACCAATAAAAAAATTAAAATTGAAAAAAAAAGAATTAAAAAAAATATGGAAAATAATATATTTAAAAAAACAGTTTTTTAAAAAATAATTATTTTTTAAAATAAATAAATGAATATTATAATGAATATATATTATAGTAATGGAAAGTGAGTAGGAGAGAGGGTAAATTTGGAATAATAGAAAAGTTGGATCTATCACTAATAATGAAAAAGGAACTGGATCTCCCATTATTAAAAAAACACTAGAGGGGGTTATGACTAATAGTCCCTTGTTAATAATTCCTAAGCTACCCTTATTTAATTTTAATAACTTAATTCCCATTTCCCAACCCTACCCATTTCTCTCCCCTCTCTACTCATTTCCCTCACCCAAGCAATCAAATCCGATCGGGCGGAGGACGTCGCGTGTAGAGATATTTGCGTAGGCTTGAACCTTAATCGACTACGTGCATGTTTAGTAGTCGATTAACCTTAATCGACTATGCTCCGATAGTCGATTAAGGTTAATCGACTCCAATTTTTAATTTTTTTTTGATTTTTTGTTTATTGATTCCAATTGTATAAATGAATTATAATGTTTGGATATTTTTTTTAAGATATAGTTGATTCTGCATTTGTTTGTGGTTGTGATTTATTAGTTTTAGTAGTCAGTTCCTTAATCGACTATGCTTCATCATAGTCGATTAATATGCTTCATCGACTCCAATTTTTTATTTTCTTTTTTAATTTTTCGTTTATTTGTTCCAATTGTATAAATCAATTATAATGCTTGTATATTTTTCGTTTTTGTAAAATATAGTTGAATTTGCATTTTTTTTGTAGTTGTGATTTGTTATTTTTAGTAGCCGGTTCCTTAATCGACTATGATTCATCATAGTCGATTAATGTATCTGATAGAGAAAAAAAGTAAAAAAACGAAAAAAAAATATTAAATTTTTTTTAGAAAAAAGAATAAAAAAATAACAATAATAAAAAAAGAAAAAAGAAAAAGGGAAAGGCTGATGGGCGGGGGCGAACAGTGCTGATGAGGTAGCAAAGAAATGGACATAATTGAAAAAATGGGTGACTGAATTAGGTGTGGATTTTTCTGGAATGATGCAAAATAGTTTGGGCCTCTCCCTATTAAAAGAAGTATTGATGGGGTTATATCAAAGAGTCCCTAAAAACAATTTGTCTATATATAGCCAAGTCAACATTGCCAACAAAAGAAAACAATCAATCAAGTAGGGGTGGTTTCGGTACGGTTGCTGAATATTTTGATCAATACCGTGCACCTACCAAAGTATATGGTATTGAAAAATTCGATACCATTACCGTACCAACAAGTGCGGTATACCGTTATTCAGTACGATATATCAGTACATGGTAACTCTACCATTAATTTTAATTTGTTATACTTTGAAGACGATCTTTGTAAAAACACAACACTTTAAACAAGAACATTGGCTATTTATATGATCTTATTCAATTTTTGAAAGCTCCTTGAATATTTATCAAAGTTCAACTTCATTGATTTAGCCACACCTTGCAAAATATGATTGCTAGAGTCATAATTTTTTTTTTCAATCTCAATTTGCAGCCGTACTATTTCAGTGAAAACCAAATGAGATGTACATTTTTTTGTTGCACTAAGCTTCACTGTTGTCTAAATTCTTAAGAACTGTATTTTAACTTTTTTAAGTTTTGACCTATTTATTTTATGTAGTAATTTTAATTTTAGTTAATTATTAAGCAATATAAAATAAATATATATTAATTAAATTATATAATTCAAATTTGCGGTATTGTACGGTATTACCATGGTACTGAAAATACAGTACCGCTATCGTACTGTATAATAGTGGTACGGTACCAATACCGTACCAAATGTAGTGTTTACCAATGTTTCGATAAGTTTTTGATATTGATTGGTAGGTATACTGTGGTATTCAGTAGACGGTAATTATTTTCCAGCCCTACAATCAAGTATAAATATATGGGGTTTTTGTGCATAAGTCCCTAACCAACTATCTTTATTATTCTACGTTTATGGGCTATATCTCTTTCGCCAATAAGCCCATCCCTTTAATGTTTATTATAAATGAAGAAAAAATTTATGTATATGACAATTACCCCCAACCCTTTACACTAAATTCTTAATTGTAACCCCAATTTATCAATTTTGACCACAAAAATTCAATTTTGACCTTTTTTCTTTAACTGTTTTTTTAAATATTATTTTTTTGCCGCCGATTTTCGGCGTTGACTTTTTGATTTTTTTTGGTCTGTTTTTTTCGCCGCCGGATTCTGGTGTTAACCGCCGGTCTCTGGCGTTGAATTTGTTTAGTGGTTTTTGTTTTTTTTTACGCCCGCCGCTAAACGTTGACCGTAAGTGTGCTGTCATTAACGGTAATTAATACCAACAGTAACAGTAAATTAACGTAATTATACTGTCACTGACAGTACATTAATGTTATTGTATTGCCGTTGACAATACATTTATGTAATTGTATTGCCGTTGACAATACATTTATGTAATTGTACTGCCATTGACAGTACAATTAGAGTCAACGACAATATTATTATTTTTTTGGTATTTTTTTTTATTTTGTTTGATTTGTTGACAAATTAACGTAATTATATTAGTGTCGTTGACAGTAAAATAACTGTAAACACAATAATATTACTGTCAACCACATCACTATTATTATTTTTTTGGGTCGTTTTATTTTGTTTGAATTATTCACGGAGTAACATAATATTATTGTCTATTATTGTAATATTAGTGTAAACACAATAATATTACTGTGATTGAACAGTAATATTATTGGTGTTATAGTAATATTACTGTCACTCACAATAATATTAATTATTTTGACTTTTTATTATGTTTACCTTTGTTGAATGGTCAACATATTAATATTACTCTATTACACAATAATAATGACTTTTGTTGTGTTAATATTACTGTGCTAGAGATTAATATAGCAATATTATTGTGTTAAACTTTAGTATTGTTAACTTTACTGTGTTTAACTGTAATATAGCTAGTAAAACTGTCAACCATAGCAATATTGCTGTTTAAACGGGGGCAAAAAGATGTTAAAGAAAAAAAAGTTCAAAAAAATATTCGGAAAAGTCGGTCAACGCCGGAAATCGGCGGAAAAATCAGGAAGGGAAAAAAAATCAACGTCGGAGACCGGCGGTGACGGACGATATTGTCCATAAAAATGTGATTTGGGTCAAAATTGAATAATTTATGAAATTTGGGGTCAAATTAGGTTATATTTGTTTAAATGATGAAATTTGAGCATATTAAAGTGTGAGCGGCTATTTTATTCTTCTACAAACCTCTCGATCATGTGTGGATTTTTTTGTAAAATAGTTTATTGTCTGGACCTCTTTATGAATAAGTACCCATTGATGGCCTTATTTGCAAAGTGCCGTAAAACTTTATCTTTTATAGACATGAGTAACTAAAATAATAATTAAATTATACAAAGAAAAATATCGGTTGAAAAATCCAATATTTAAAAATATAGCATTGGATAAATATTTAATAAATAACATCTAATTGTTGTTGAACCAATTCATCGAATATATTCGTATCGATTGTGGCACCCCTCTCTCGATTACTCTTATTATATGTAATCTCAGCGGAAGACTTTTAAAAATAATTATCGTGGATATAAATTTATGTCAAAATTTTTCTTTTTAAATGAGAGGGAGAGAGGTGACCCTATACTAAACCCTAATCAATCAATTAACACAAATACATAATACATGCAAGACTAGAAAATAACTAGGTATGATGGACCTAATGAAAATTCGGACAGATTCAGTGCAACAACTTCAAAAATTAATTACTCTTAAACTACTCATGCAAATGACTCCAAACTAATTGTTGGGTTTCGGGCACGCATACGCAGCGGAAAACAAAAATTTTACGTGATTTAAACCACTTTAAAGCACACATGTACATGCCCGACAAATTAAATCAATTAATTGCGTACCTTTGCGCTTCCAGCGAAATTAAAAACAACATACATGCTAATAAATTTAACCGAATTTAAATCAATTAACATGCTCGCAATTTAAACCAAATAACATGCTCGCAACGATTTAATCGATTACACATAATCACATAAAATCATACAAACACAAGCATGAAATCATAGTTTAAATTAAACCCTAAAACGAAACTAGGGTTTCGAGTATTTACCTCTTGACGCGTGAGGTAGGAGCGAACGATTCGTCGTGATTACTACGGAAACCAATCCGTAGAATCGGGGCAGCAATGGAGCAGCAGCAGCGGCGGTGTGGCAGCTCACGGCGGCGCGTGTACAGCACGCGCGGTTATGCGAGGCGGCGCGTGGGGCAGCGTGCGGCTTCGGCTCGTGCGTTGCTCCTCGATTCTTCGATCTACGGTCTTCCTCCTCTCGGATTTCACCTCGTATACTTCGATCTACTAAATCGTGGCACTAGACACGAAGTAGTTAGAATAAAACGGAAAGAAAATAAAGGAGAAAGAATACCGAACAAAAGCCGGCCGAGGAACGGCCGTTTCCGGCGACGGAGCGGCGATGGTGGCGCGGTGGTGGCCGCGCGGAAGAGAGGGCGAGAGAGAGAGGGTGGCCGATTAGGGTTAGGGTTTTTGTGTATGTGTGCTAGGGTTATAAATCATGTATTTATAGTCCCTAGCATGAAACCCTAGCGGGCTTAAGTTGGACTGGGCCCAACAGCTTAAGCTCGTTAGTTTCTTTAATCGCTCGTATCTCTCAATTCAATGATCGAAAAATTGTAACGATTACAATTTCCGAGTCATTATAATTTTCTCGTCATTACGAGTGCCATCTCTTATTTTCCAACTTTCCAAAAGTGGAAACCCTAGCTCAGTGGACTTTCTAAATTTGGAAACTTCCCGATTTAGAAAGTTCACTAACATGTTCGCTTATTCTTTTCCTTTTCTTATTCTCATTCATAATTCCAAATTACGAATGTTGGACTCAATCATATTGACTTCCAATTATGCAAAGATAAACTATTTTATCTCTGACCGTTTATTCAAAGATCTCATGTGCACGAGCAGTGTGACCCTCGATGGTTCAGGTGTAAGCTAGCCGTGGGCCCACAACTCTTTGTGGTCAAAACTCGTCCCCTTCGAGTTACAATTAAGATGAAGCTCGTTTCACCTTAATCACCCAACGAATCAAGATTGGCGTCTAGCAACTACGCGTCATGATTCCCTAGATACAAATGAAGTGCCTGCAAGAACCTTCAGATATAGTTAACGTACAGTACGGTCCCTTCGATTCATATGTCCCGATCGAACTAGAGGCATTGGTTCATCGAGACCTCTTTATATGTTCAATAACGGTGCGATCGTTCTAAGTGTTGTAATCCTTACGTGCATGACTTAAAGAATCGAATTCTCTAATCATCACTTAGTCAGCTCTGGCCAGAGACTTAGAATGATTACAAACTTTCAGAACACACAGGACATCCAAGACTATTCTAGCGATCGAATCCCCGACTACAATGCACAGACCTCCCACTAGATTTCGGACTGCACGAACACTGGCCCTTGGGATGGTCCTCGGTGGAACTCAGGGACAGGTCACGATACAGCTGGTCCTCTAGTGAAGTCACGGTGATGTCTAGGTCATAAGGACTAATGGTGTACAACTATACCATAGATATCTCTACTCGATTACTGGGAACCACTTAGAGATTTCTAGGGTGAGGGAGTTCAGTGAACTCGTCAACTTACGAGCACCCACTTGTGCATGCCGATATCACAATACCGTTTACTGATGAGATGCAGTACACATACACTAAGTGCTAGTCTTAATGGGAAAGGCCGATATCCTCATTAGTGGCGTAACCCTTCGACTAGGAACACGTTTAACAGTTATAATACTTAAGTAAATATCTCACGATCCTAACGATCAATTACTAGTACTTGTAATAACTGTAAGGACTATATCTATGCTTGTGACAAAGGGACAAAGATATAGAATGCCAATGTGTTTTATCATTAATACGAATAAAGGTTCGTTTATTACAATAATAAATACGAAAGACCACAGCCACAAGTTGGCTTGTTGGTCACCTACTCTAACACTAATATCATACTATTTAGCATGGGTCTAAATCACCCAGTTAAAAATGTTTTGAAAGATGCTTGACCATTTAGGAGAAATAAATAAAATGGCACATACACTCAATTTAAAATCCAGAACAGGGGAGGGAGTTTTGAAATTTCCTTTTAAATTCTTTACTGATCCAAAACTACCAAATTTTATCCCAAGGCAGAAAAATAAGTTTAAAACAATTTCCAAGTGGAAACATGGCATTTGATTAAATAAAACTCTAGTTATAAAAGAAAACACTAGACTTACCCTGTTATAGTGCAGCAGTGAGAAATAATTCATAACTAATTAAATACTTATCTAATTCATGCAAGCGACCTATCAAAATGATGAGAAGAGAGAGAGATGCAGAGACACCCAAAATGTCATGATTTTCTAAGCAGAACACCTATATGAACATAATTTTCAAACGTCGAGACAAGACACAGAGAAATTACTAGCCTAAAAGCGTGCATGCATATAGTTAGTAAAATTCGCTTTCGTTTACAAAATACTACAGATTACCGATTAAATATCCAAAATAGGGTAATCCTAATTACTATTACACATATTGTCTTTTAATAATATCCACCGATCGGAGAAAGCGATCCATAGAAAATACCTAAAACCGTATTAAACGTTTTTACAAGCATATTATACAAATAAAACCACATCACTATGTTAAGAGCCAACACAATCCACAACCCTCCATATGATCTTTTCCCGATTCTCAAGCTCGATTCCCAACTTCTCTCCTCGGGCTCCAAATCGGGTATACCTACAAACATACAACACCTATAAGAGCCTTTGATGACTCAATGAGAATCTTGAAGTATTATCGAATACATATAACACATTAAGCATACATAGTTATACATATATATTCATTAACATATACATGCAACATAAATTAAAGCAATCATATACTTCCCTTTTCGTCGGAGTTCATCGTCATAGAATTGTCACACGCATAGAGTGAGATAAATTCCCACTTTTATAACCTTATGATCCCAAGACCATAGAGTGAGAATATCCCACCTTTATAACCCTATGCCATGACACGTATTGAAGATTATAGAATGAGAATCTCCAACCTTTATAACCCTACGATCCCAAGACCATAGAGTGAGATTTTCCCATCTATATCCTCAACACCATAATGAGACATGCATGACATGAAAAATCATCGGGAATCCCTTTGGAAGAATCAATCTATCTTTTACAAATCCGTCTATCTACGTGGAATCAAATTACCCCTAGGCCCTACGGTACCGACTCGTCGTACCCCGGTTATTTACCGTAACCTCAAAGGATTTTCCAACATATATTTACCTTTTAAAATCATGACACTTATGCACCCACACATGCACCCATCTACTTACCATTTTCTTATCCTCACACCCAATGATCAACACATAAACAAGAAAGATCACATAGCAAAAACACAAATAAGTTCCACACGGTCATTTAGGCATAAAAATATAACCTATAATCAGATACAAGAAATAACCGAAATCTTAACATGCAAAGACAATCTATAAGCAAAAGTTCATTAAATCTAACATTTTACAAGAATAATGTTCAAGATTTTCATCTTTACATTTTATTCAAGTAATTCCACTAGATCTTAACATGCAAGAGTATTTTAACTCAAGTTTAGTACAAATTTTTAATCTTTTCATCAATCTTCATAGAAATACTAGATCTTAACATGCAATGCTTTAAATCAACAATCAAGGACTAGATTAACACATGCAAGATACCAAATAAACCAAAGAAACAATTTAAGCATTTTTACCCAAAAATTCGAAAGTTTCATAGCTAGGCCACAAATTCATTTTCTTTTCACAAAACAATCAAACACTAGATAAACACATGCAAAGCACTAATTAAACCAAATAAGCAAGTTATGCATTTTCCCCCAAATTTTTGGAAAAACATAAACATCAAGAAAAAACTTATCTTTTCAAAATACTAACATGCAATCATCATCTAAGCAATATAATCACATAATATGCAAGAATCAACAAATAAATCAATGAAAACTGAAAATACTAGTGGTGTTGCATGTTTGAGCAATAATTCAAGAATTCTCACCTCTACTCGTTAAGGGAAGGATTTGTTAGCTCTTTTCTCTCTAATAAAAGAAGAGATAAAGAGTTAGATTATCTCTTAAGAAAAGAAGAAGAAGAACATGAAGAACTTGGATGAAGAAGAGCTTATCTCTTTCGAAAATAAAAAGAAGAATTAAAGAAGAGGAAGAAGGGCTTAATTGGCCTCGGCCGAAAATTCTCCTCTTATTGAAATAGAAGGAGACCTTAAACTTATAGATGGTGAGATTGGAGTTTGAGAGTGTATTTTGGTCTTGGACATTGGAGGTATTTATAGAGTTTTTGGAGAGTTCAAAGCCAATGGAGAAGAAAGGAAAATACATCTTTTTGTGGGGGTGATTTTGCAAAGGTGTGGTGGTGGTTCTTGGGTGGCTTAAGCGTGAGAAGTGGTGGCTATGGTGGTGGTTTGGGGCTGCCGAAATGAAGAAGAAAGGAAGAAGAAGAAGAGCGACCCTTGGTTTACTAAAGTGGAGTATGGGAGTGGTGAAAGGCATGCCTAGCTAGTGAGTAGGAGGACTAGGCTTAAGTATTTATTTTAATGCTCAAGTACAAGCTGTTAATGCATGTCTATTCCTAATTAACATGCAATTTTTTTAAATCATGTGTGTGTGTGTGTGTGTGTGTGTGTGTGTGTGTGTGTGTGTGTGTGTGTGTATGTGTGTGTAGTGGCCGGAAATTGAAGAAAAATGAGGGGAGGATTTTCTAATTTCCTCCACTAATTAATAATCCTAATATGCATGAGGAAAATTTATTTTCTAAAATTGTGTGCATGCATAAATATGATAAAATGCTCACTTCAATTCATATTCAATAATGAAATCTTAGTTATTGAAAAATATTTTATTTTGCAAATTCGAGAACTATTATCTCAAAATATTTCCTGAGCACATAATTTACATAATCACATACTTCATATAATCACATAATTCACAAAATCACAAAATCATATATTTCACATAATCACATAATCATATATATCACATAATCACCTAATCATAAATTTCATGTAATTACTAATCATGCAAGAATTGTTCTAAATTCCAATTTAATAAATTGACACATAGAGGTGGTAAAATAAAATACTAAATATTTTACCGAAAATGCGGGGTGTTACATCGATAAATTTAAGAAATCAATACATAACCAATTGTAATCTCAAGTATTTAAATTAATTTTAGTTCATTAATTTCTTAAAATATATTTCATTCATTATTGTAAAATATATTTTACTTTTTTTTAATATAATTTAATTTTAGTTATTTTTTTTTTATTTTTTTTATGATCCAATAATGATTATATTGCTATGTTTATTGAGTTTTAAATCTTTAAATATAAAATAATTGATGTTGAGGTGGTAAGTATTACAAATGATACTTTAAGGGAATAAGTGTTACACAGGCAAATGATATGCTCGAGTCATCTTTGATGTCATTTCCACACATCTGTTACTCTTTCATGCCGTTCTGATTAGTGATTAGCTCTGCTATTATCCAAACTCTGTGTGTGTGCTCTGATACCAAATGATACGAACCACGCCAACATCGTGACGAGACCCGGTATCAATACTTCGGATATCAAATCCCGGACCGTCGTAAAGAAGGAATCAAAGGTGGAACCGCGACCCGTTGCCTATAAAGAGGCAAGAACCTTGGTATGCGAAGACGCCACAATCGATTGCGGAAGATCGATTGATAAGTCGGGGTGAACAAACGGAATCCACCAAAATGTTCGAACAGTTCTTAAAGAACCAAAGAGAATAAACTCCATTTAATCATCAAAATTCGTCCATTAAAATCAGCCAAATTTGCTACATATTTATAAGATAAAAAAAGACTCATTTTTCACAAGGAAAAAGACTCTTACCTAATCTATAATAAGAAAACTAATAAATAAGAAAATTCTAGCCATAACTAACTCTAAAATAAAATAAATATATTAAACCTAATATAAAAAACGTAATTTAATAAAATCTAAATTCCAAATATCATGTCGACGACACGAACATTCTTCATAACTCGAGTAGACATTTGGATGTGCACGTGTCTTCACTTGAAGCTCCATTTTTGACCTTTTCCACTCCGAATCTCTCTCGTATCAAAACAGCAAAGTTTTAGATTTTTAAGTTGGCTTTCCGTAGCAATTCGAATCACCTTAATTGGACTTTAGATGGGAAAGTTATAAGCCAAATAGTGTACTCTGCCAGAATTATACGAGACTTTTGGGATACATGATTTTTGACTTGTCCAACGAATTTCCCTCTTCCTTGTCTTCCAATTCATCGTGTTGGATGTAATTAGGATCATATCAGGGGGGGATCGAAGATGAAAAAGAAATCTCTACTCACGCGGGCGGGTGTTTTACGAGATGAGGAAGTGGGAGTTCTGCCTCGAATCGTGGCGGTTCAACGATCTAATCGACGAAATCAGGGGCGGTGAACCCTTACTCGATCTATATTGTTAGTAAGGGAATATCATATTTTACAAGCAGAGGTTGACTTTTTCCGTGGCGGTGTAAAATCTTTTTGGAGAAGAAATCTTGTCTCTGTTATCAAACGTAAATCTCCTGTATATAGGAGTTACATGAAACCTAAATAATATGGGATTTTAAGTTACTATCCAGAATAACTTACCTTAAATAGAATAATAAGAAACGCATATACATACAACTCATATATATCACAATACCCCCCTCAAGTTGGCGCATAAAGATTGTGAATGCCCGACACGCCAAGAAATTGATCGAATTGCTGTTTACCAAGTCCCTTGGTCAGAATGCCGGCGAGCTGCTCATGTGGCCGTACATGGGACGTAGCAATATTACCTCGATTTATTTCATTTCGAACGAAATGGCAATCAATCTAAATATGTTTCGTTCGTTCATGAAAAACAGGATTTGCGGTGATGTGTGTGTCTGTGAGAGGGGGGGGGGGGGGGGGATCGAAGATGAAAAAGAAATCTCTGCTCACGTGGGCGGGTGTTTTACGAGAAGAGGAAGTGGGAGTTCTGCCTCAAATCGTGGCGGTTCAACGATCTAATCGACGAACTCAGGGGCGGTGAACCCTTACTCGATCTATATTGTTAGTAAGAGAATATCATATTTTACAAGCAGATGTTGACTTTTTCCGTGGCGCTGGCGGTGTAAAATCATTCTGGAGAAGAAATCTTGTCTCTGTTATCAAACGTAAATCTCCTCTATATAGAAGTTACGCGAAACCTAAATAATATGGGATTTTAAGTTATTATCCAGAATAAATTACCTTAAATAGAAAATAAGAAACGTATATACATACAACTCATATATATCTCAATACTCCCCTCAAGTTGGCGCATAAAGATTGTAAATGCCCGACTCGCCAAGAAATTGATCGAATTGCTGTTTACCAAGTCCCTTGGTCAAAATGCCGGCGAGCTGCTCATGTGTCCGTACATGGGACGTAGCAATATTACCTCGATTTATTTCATTTCGAACGAAATGGCAATCAATCTAAATATGTTTCGTTCGTTCATGAAAAACAGGATTTGCGGCGATGTGCAAAGCTGCTTGACTATCACGATACAGACGCATTGGTTTTTCATGTGAGATCCCGAGAAAATGCAAAAGTCCTTTCAACCAATCCGAATTGCAGTAGGCGTACAGTCGTAAGTCACAGTCGGAACGCAACAACACACCTTGGCCAGGCTGTCCTTTTAAATAGCGAACTACTCACATCGCAGCTTCCCAATGATCTACCTTTGGATTATGCATAAATTGCGCCAATATATGCATCGAATAGCTAAGTTCGGGTCCGGTTATCGTCAATTACATTAGTTAACCAATCAAATGCTGGTAACATTCTGGATCCTCCATAAGTGGGTGTTCTGACAAAACGAGTCTATGATTTTGTTCAATCGGAACACATGCTGGCTTGACCCCTAACAAACCCGTCTCAGCCACAATGTCCAATGCATATTTTCGCTGGCATAGAAAAATTCCATCTAACCGCAACTCACTTCAATGACAAGAAAGTATTTTAGTACACCGAGGTCCTTCATATGAAAGCAACGTCCAAGTTAATTCTTGAGACGAGTCACAGTCGTAGAATCATTTCCTGCAACAACTAGATCATCAACATAAACCATTACACTCAGGCGAATAAATCCCTTGTCATAAGTGAGAAGAGAACAATCCGAGTACGATTGAGAGAAGCCATAGTGCTTAAGTGCTCCTGTCAACTTCGTAAACCAACATCTTGGAGCCTGCCTCAAACCATATAGAGATTTCTGCAATTTTCACACCTTCATCTGATTAACGGAAGCAAAACCGGTTGGCAATTTCATATAAACCTCTTTGCTCAAATCCCCATGCAAACCATTTCACCTGTATATAACTATATAACTGTTTATACAAACAATCAGTAGTGTATATCTGTATATATATAACTGTATATTTACCTGACCCAAGTTCTATAGTCATTTATAGTTATATGTATCCATGACTATACATGACTATATATATGACTCTATAAGTTGAAACGAGTTTCATCTTAATCGTAACTCTAGGGACGAGTTTGAACCACAAAGGGTTGTGGACCCACGACTAGCTTACACCTGAACCATCGAGGGTCACACTGCTCGTGCACTCGAGATCTTTGAATAAACGGTCAAAGATAAAAGGGTTTAATCTTTGTATAATTGGAACTCAATGTGATTGAGTCCAACATTCGTAATTTGGAATTATGAATGAGAATAAAAAAAGGAAAATAATAGACGAACATCTTAGTGAACTTTCTAAATTGGGAAGTTTCCAAATTTAGAAGGTCCACTGAATTAGAGTTTCCACTTTTGGAAATTGGAAATCGAGAATTGGCACTCGTAAATTCCAAAAATGTAATCGTTATAATTTTTTGATCATTGAGTTGTGAGAAACGAGTGAGTAAAGACTAACGAACTTGAGCCGTTGGGCGCGGTCCAACTTAAGCTCGTTAGCGCTTTTATACAAGAAACTATAAATACATGATATATAGGTCTTGCAAAAAACACACAACACACAAACCCTAGCCGCTCTCTCACAACCCTCGGCCGATTCTCCTCCTCCGCCGCCGCCGTCGTCGCCGCCGTTGCGGTCACCGTCGCCGGAATCGCAGTTTCAGTTTTCGTGAATTGCTATATGTAATTGTTTATATGAATTCATGATGTACTGCGGGCATGCTTTGTGATTTATTACTGAATTAATTATACGCATGTTGTTTTTAATTTTCGCTGGAAGCGTCAAGGTACGTAATTAATTGCTTAATATGAGTCAAGCATGTGTTTATGTGAATTAAATTGTTTATTTCATATAAAATTTTTGTTTAACGCTGCGTACACGTGCCTGATTCCCAACAGGTTTTACTCTTGGTTGGTTTGTTGCTCTTCACTTGCTTTTGGTGTCCGAAAGATCGTATACCCGGCTATTTGAACTACTCCCAATATAAAACCAATTGCATTTGGAAACTATCATTTCAACAGACAGATAGTTAGAATTTAGAAATATATAATAAATTATTTAAATACTTCATTTTATTTATACATAATTATTTATATTTATCCATATATTCGCATCTTCTTCGAGGAAGCCATACATTCCCCAAAGAACAGCGTTCACTGTTAGGATGCAAGTCAGTACAACTGATATGTACTGCAAGTTACGTTTCATAAAGGCTCTATACTGTAATAAGGGAAGAAAGAAAAAAGAAAATTTAGAATAAATAAATATAATTTAGTTTTTGAAACAATAAAATATAAACTCACCACGGTGGCTATAGTTGCCCCGTAAACTGATATAGAAGCTAGGAGGCATACCCAGCCTAGAATCATGAGTCTGGAGTCACCTTTCAACGTAAAATACGTTAGAAAGATGATCGCACAAAAGAATGACATCGTAAGTCCCAACATTTTGATATTATCGTACTGCATTACCCTATTGGTAAAGGCTAGGTACCAACTCTCCTAATGAGGGTTGGTCTTTTTTATTTTCCAATCATATATATTTGTAGACCATTACCCTAGACCATTACCCTATTGGTAAATGCTAGGTACCAACTCTCCTAATGAGGGTTGGTCTTTTTTATTTTCCAATCATATATATTTGTAGATCCTAATTACCAACAAATATATTGGAGTGAAGTGACAAGATGTTCTGGGCTATTTTGCCCAAGCCCAATAGACTTACTAATCAGCCCCTTTACCACTCCAACTCAAGCCCACCAACCATATGTTTTGGACCCAACAAAAGCGGCCCATTCTCCACTCTTCACTCTCTAGGATTAGTATTAATAAGATAAGGAATGATGGAGAGAGAGGATGATTAAAAAAAACCCACACATGGAAGAATACACACACTATACACACAAAATACATGCAAATACGATGAGGAGGTCCAAATGTGTATGTGTGTGTGTGTGTCTGTGTGTGAGTGTGTGTTGTGTGCAGCAGCTCTTACAATGCAAGACTAATTTTTGAATCGTTTATTTGTTTATGATGGACTAAGTTGGTGTTTTAATTAGTTAAAACTATATAAATTAGCGGGCTTATAGTAAAATAAAAATTGAAAATAATAATAATAATAATAATAAAGATAAAAACGGCACGTCTTCATATATATTAAAAAATATCTGAATATACACATTTATTCTCATAAAAAAATATATTTAAAATGGGAAGAATAAATTGACGGATAACAAGAATGGCATACAAATGACTGCTGTTTTCAAAAGTAAACAATTACAAAACTAAGACAAAAAGAAAGAAATCGAAAATCAAAAATCAAAAAAGAAGAAGAAAAAAGGGGATTGCGTTAATTCTCAAACAACAAAGCAGTATTTGGAATTGTTTCCAAATGGGGATGTAAATGACATAAATTTTGTGTGGTAGTTGATATTAAGACCCTTTAATTAATGAACTTTTTACCTAAGTTTTTTTACAAGTATGTCGAAAATAAGTCTTCAAATTAGCACTCCTAGACCCTAGCTAATTATGTCAAAAAGATAGAAAAGTAAAATAAAATAAAGATTCAATTTAGATTGAAGAACATTTCCGAGAATTAATTCGTAAAGTATTGGATTTCAAATGAACTACAGTGACTCAAAAATTAGTTTAGATAAGAGTTAAGAGTTTAATTCGGGAGATTTATTTTGTAGGGTATTTTGGTCCTCTACGATTTTACGATGTGCAAGTATAATAAATATATTAGCAATATTTTTATAGTGTGAACATATATTTAATATGTTTATCAATATGGATTAGGGGTGTGCACGGGTCGGTACGGCTCGATTTTTGCAATAAACCAAACACGTATCAATAATATCGGGTTTTCATATTCTAAGAACCGAACATGTCGGTTTTTTTCAGGTTGGTGTTGAATCAGTTTTTCGATTTTAGGTTAACAGTTTAAGTATATGTTGACATCAAAATTGAGATTAAATTACGAATTAATGGCCTAAATAAATTGGTTATTAATTCGGATCTCGGTTAAAAGTTCATAATAAATTTGGGCTAATATCCATTTTTTGAGATTAAATTACAAATTAATAATCCAAATAAATCGGCTATTAATTTGAATCTCAAATCAAAGCCCTTGAAGAGTTTGAGCTTTATATCGAAGTCCACACTAAATTTGGGCTCCGTAAATGTGCGATGTGAGTTAACTCAAAATAAGTACTAAATTCTTATTCATTTGGGTTAGCTATTTGGGCCTATAAAATCTAGCCCACGTGAAGTGGCAAGTGGTCAAGCCCACCGGTCCAAGTTTCAAGTCAAGAAACCCTAAAACCGAGTCTATAAAAGTAGGTCTCAAACATATACGAGGGGACAAGGACACAAGCATCAAGCAAGACATACATCAAGCACTCAAAAGCTCTTAAATCTCGAGCTATTGCCACGACGAAGGACAACAACCGCGGAGGTTCTACACCTTCATCAAGGCACCATATCCACAAGACCTAGAAATCTCCAAATTGATTTCTAGATATTCATATCTACTTCCGCAAATTAACGGAGGAATCAAGCTCTCAATTCAAGAACAAGCTTCGGCCCTTGGATTAAATCTAGGAGAAGAATCAGAGGAATTAACAAAGATTGTAACCCATTTCGTTTTGATTAAAATATATTTATTTTTTCCTATTTTTTCTTGTCTTGTAATTTATTTTGCAGACATTTAAATTTGAGGTTAACAGTATCAATTCGTTTTATTTTCGGTTTTGGTTTAATCTATCGGTTCAAATCGGTTTGACATAAAACATATATTGATTACTAGTGAATTTGGACTTTTATTACATTTGTTTGAGAAAATTAACAAATAACAATCCAAAATTAACTAATAAAAGACATGTCACAACCCAAAATTAACTAACAAAAAATATGTCACATGGAGGTGTTCGAAGGATAGAGGCGTGGTAGGGGAAGACGGTAAATAATTGTACTATATATCAAAACGACGTCGTTTTGTTTAAATCGGTTCGGTATGGGTAATCGGTTTGGTAATTTTTTTATTCTCCATACACAAACAAATATTTTCGTTTTTTCAAAAAAAAAAATTTTTACCGTATAAACGGTTTTAAGTCTGGACAGTGCAAATCGGCTCGGTTTTCGGTTTTCGGTTTTCGATTTCTCAGTTTTTTTTGCTCACCCGTAATTTAGATTTAGAATTTTGTCTTGTGTGTCTAGAATTTTCATATTTATATCTTTAGTTAGACTAATTGATATATTGAAGTTTTCGAATATATTAAAAAATGTAATATTCCGTGTTTAATCATAATCTCGAAAAAGTTCACAAATTACATAAGTCTAATAAGTCCCAAAATTTTAAACTTTGTATAAGTTTATTGAAACCTAATTATATTTCTAAATTTTTTTCATTTATGACATGATTTAATTTGGAAGTTCTTCGTAGAGAACTATTTTCTAAAAAATTAGTATGTATTTTCTTTTTCTTTCGCCTTTGAAATAAGTCAGTGTCGTAGTTAATTTGCTTACATCATGTTAATGCATCACTGAAATTAGTAAAATTCATATATCCACGTGATATCCAAAAATATATGAATATACATTTTATTATTTTCAATAGTAAAAAATAAAAATAATAAAAAAAAAAGAAAAAGAAGAAAAAGGAAAATATGCATAATTGGTAATTTTTCAAAAACGAAGGTCCAACATTTTAATCACAATAAAAATAAATCTATATAAAGATAAATTGTGTAACCAAAGGCACACTAATTTTTAAGGAATATTTACCGCATTTCTTATTATGTAAATTATATTCCATTCATCATATCATAAGTCGGAAAATATTGTTTTCCCTCTATATTAATTTCCATAATATAATTTTGCTTTTATAAGCAAACTTAAATAATAATAAATGGGAATATTGCTCTTATTTGTGGAAGTTATATCTAAGTAGCTTTAACATTCTTAAATGTACAACACGTTAAAATCAACAATAAATTGAATTTATTTTCTGATTTACTAATGTAATTTAAGTAGCTTTCACATTCTTAATGTGATCTACACCATAATAAATTGACACTCTTCGAGCACAACTAAGGATCAAATCAAATTATTGATGCTTGATTCATAATATGTTTTGAAAAAAAACATTTTAGTTTGGTTATTAACATAAGCAACTAAGCTACCAACCCTCATTAGGAGAGTTGGTACCTAACCTTTACCAATAGGGTAAAGGTCTAGGGTTTGAGTCTCCTCCTCCCCTACTTTCCCTTGTAATGGAGTTGAATTTACTCAAAACAAATAAAAAATAAATAACCAACTAAGCTTAAATATATATTTTTCAAGTATGAATAATGAAGCTCGATTCGAGTTCGAAACCGATTAGAAAAAAAACTAATAACATAATATTCAAACAACATTAAGGCAATTGAGTTTGATTCGTGTTCTGCTGAATTAAAACTCGTTCGAGCTATATTCAGCTATTATCAAATTAAACTAAAAAATAACTCTATAAGTTTGATGGCAAATGATACAAAAACAACTCTAAATAAGTTTGATGGCAAATGATACAAAAAAATTTCTTTTTTTATTGTAGTCACAAGGTTTTTAATGTGGTAGTTGGTAGGATTTAATAGTAAATGGGGTGGGTTAAATTAGACACGTCCACGGGCCCGGTCCCGACCCGCCCCGTTGACCATGGACCCAACCAAGTATGGGTCGGTTATGGGTCCCGATTATTTGGACCTGAGACCCAACGGGTCTACCTGGTCTTTTTGGTCCAAAATTTGCACTTGTGGGGGTTTGAACTTGGGAAACTACGAAGAAATGGACAAGTCTTACCACTGACCAACCAACATATTTAATAAATATAGACGATAAATATATATAATATAAAACGCTGGTGTAAAATGATAAATATGTTAAATAAATTATTGATTTTCATATTAATTTTATTAAATAATTTTAATTAAATTATTAACAAATAAATATAAAAAACTTTAAAAATAAATATATAGAATCACCGTTCAATCCTTCAAAACATCTATTATTAATTATTATATCAATATAATCTCAACTATTGAAAAATATAAAGTATTGAATCAATTCAATAAATAAACAAATGCCTTGTCTTAATACAAACTCACTTATGTTATTAAAATTGATAGTGTGAAAATTTTGAATGAAAAATAAAATAAGATATTTATTTAAAAAAATAGATTATAACTCATTTCAATTAATTTAAATCGATTAACCTCAATTATTGACAAGAACATATTAAAATTATTGATTATTTTATCATAAGATAATTATTTAATAATATAGATGATATTTATTTTAACAAAAATTGATTATATCTTATTCTAATTAATTTCTTACTTTAAAAATAAAACTATATATGACGAGTATAATCAAAATATTATGATGCGATTTCTCTTTCAATAATTGGTTTACTCTGTAAAAATCGTAAGAATTCAATCGTAGATCATATGATTTAATTATTTTATTTTATATATATATTTTATTCAAATATTAGAATTGAATCGTAATATTTAAATATGTTAAGCTCAAGTCCTTTCAATTTTTATTTATTTATTTATTATATTATATTTCTAATAATTTAATTAAAATTATTAATAATAATTAATTTGATAATTAATAATCTATTTAACATTATTTATGGGCGAATGGCAAAAAGGTCCATCACATGGGACTTAAATGCACATTGGTCCACAAAAAAAAAAACATTCTCTTAATTAAACCCATCCCTATGTCTTTAGTCTAAAATACCCTCCATAATATAATTCTTATTCCATTCATTATACTCTAACTTCCTTAATACTATCCATTGACCCCGGATTTAAACAAATATATCACATTAACCCCCAAAATATTTTTTTCAGAAAATAATTTTTTTTTGGAATTTTATTTCTGGCCAGATTCTGGCGTTGACTTTTTCTTTTTTTTTTTTGAAAACTTTTTTTTTCCTGAAATTTTTTTCCGGCCGGTCAACCACCGTTGACCGGTGGTCTCCGGCGTTGACTTTTTTTTCGAATTTTTTTTTTCTTAGAAAAAAATATTTTAATTAATATTATTGTCTTGACTACTAAATTACTGTCTCAGACAATAATATTTCTGTTTTGGACAATAATATTATGAATATTATTATTTTCCCGAACAGTAATATTATTAATATTATTGTCTAAGACAGTTAAATTATTGTTGGAGACAGTAATTTAGCTGTCAAGGCAGTAATATTAATTGAAATAATTTTTTTAAGAAAAAAAATTCAAAAAAAAAAAAGTCAATTAAGAGTTAAATTACTGTCAAAAAAAGTTAATTAACAGTTAAATTACTGTCTCTGACAGTTAAATAACTGTTGGAGACAGTAATTTAGCAGCCAAGACAGTAATATTAATTAAAATATTTTTTTAAGAAAAAACAAAATTATTAAAAAAAATAAAAAGTCAACGCCGGTGATCTGGCGGTCAACGACAGTTGACCGGCCGGAAAAAAATTTCAGGAAAAAAAAAGTTTTCAAAAAAAAATAAAAAGTCAACGCCGGAGACTAGCGATCTCCTGTGGTGGCGGGTCAAAATTGGGGTCAAATTTGAAATTAGGGTTCAAATTGGTTAATTGATGAAATTGGGCAAAAGTAGGGTGTAAATCATGAAATTGAAGTTGAATTGAGTTTCAACTTTCAATGAATTGGGGATAATTTTGGTATATATAAAGGGATTTTCCTTATTTGCAAATAAGTTTGAATGAACTGAATTTATTTGAAAGTCAAAAAAGTTGGACGCCCCTCTTTTAATTAAGTGCCCTTGTCATGGGCCTATTTACCATTTCTCCTATTTATTATAATTATTTTACACCTTTTATTTATGTTATATATATTCCTTGTTAGAATAATCCTAACTATAAATATATAAATATAAATAACACTGTAAAACGATGATAATAATTGTATAACTAATGTATTATAAATTAGTAATTGTCATGTTCACTATTATTAATATCAAAAATCTCGACTAATAACAAAGGCATATATAGTGAATTTTAAAAATAAAATTATGATTTAATTTAAAAGAAATATTGAATTTTGATTTTTTTTGAATTTTGAAATTTTGAAAAAATTCTCAATTATTATTTTCCCTTATAAATACCATAATCCAATCTTCACAACTTTTATTTGTATTTAGTTTATGTCGCAAGATCTTAATCCTTTCAGTTTTTTTCTAAAATTATTTAGTGTTTATATTCAATTTTTTTTTTTTTTTTAATTTAAAGTTAATCTCAATTTTTTTCAAGTTTCAATTTTTTTTTTCTCTTTCTTGTAAAAGAAATAAAAAAAAAAATTAAAAAAAAATGAAAAACCGGTTTGGACCCTGTCCCTCCCCGAACCCAGATGGACTCGGGTGGGCCCGTCCCGGACCCGGATCCGCCTCCCCTCGGGTCGGTTTCGGGTCCCCTAAAAGTCGTACTCGTACCCGGTGGGTCCGACACGGACCCGAACCCGACCCGCCCCGTGGTTGTGTCTAGGTTAAATGCACTTGGAAACTGTAGTAAGTTTTTGTTATTTTCATATTTTGACACACAAACACAAATATAACGCAGATTAATTGAATGTAGTGGGTTTTAATTTCGAATGCTTACATACAAGAATTAGCTACAACTACTCTCTAATTGAGGAGCTAATTATTATTTATTGAAGATACTATATTATAAAACAATAAAATAGAGCTCGAATAAAATTGTATTTTGTTTCCTCTTTTATGTCCCTAAACTAGGAAGGTAACATACTTTTTATTTTTAACTCTTGATAAGAAAATTTTTGAATATAGGAATTTAGAAAAAGTAAAAAAAACAAAGAACGAAACGAAAGAAAAAGAAAAGAAAAAGTGGAGAATTGAACAATTCCCTTGATTTGCTCTTCATTATTTTTCACGATAAAAAAAAAAGTACGAGTGAGCACGTATAATCACATAATATTCACGCGTTCTGCACTTGATTTGCACGTGAATTTGGTTGGGGAGTCGAGAAAAATAATTTATAATTGATACAATTTTCATTCATAAATCCTAAATAACTAGGAGGAACTACAATACGATGTTTTTTGAAACATAATATAATATATGTATCATTACCAGTGCAAAGATTTTCGTTGTTTTTTCATGGTTTATTTCGTATGAGATGACTCTTGCAATGCATTATTTATTGGAATGGAAGGTAAACATGTTTTGCATCAAATAATTTATTTTTTGATGGATAACAAGCGTTTTATAATGCTCCTAATTATTTTTCAAATAAACTTCTAAATTCTTTAAAAAGCAGGAAAATGCTAAGATGTAATTCGTTTATTATGAATTAATTGGCTAAAATTCGCAAATTATTTAGAATTGTACATCGAATTGTAACAACTTCCACCCCTAATTGTCACTAAAGAAGACTAAATTAAATTTCACAAAGAAATAGATAGGAAATAAGTGTGCAATAACGTGGCGTGACTCAATTTCAAATTTCAACAACTAAGGTCTAATAGACCTATATTTATTCTACTGGTTAATTCGATTAATAAAACCACTAACTCATCACTAATTAATCTATATATAGCTAATTATTTTTTCTGCTGATCAGTGCATTAGCTGTTAAACCAATTTATTTTTGGAATGCCATAAAATAATTATCGTTGCTAAATATGTGAATGAAGAAATTTATGTGCATATATATATTCCTTGTGGGCACCAGGTCCGGGTACGTTACCCTTAACAAGGGGTTGAGTTACCATAATTTATATTTCTCCATCAAATACTTGTCGGGCCAAGGGATTAGGGCTCTGAGGTAGAGAGATATCTCTATATATATCTGTATATATATATATATATATATATATATATATGGAGAAGTAAATGCAGATGTATTTGATCATTTTTTAATCTCACTTTACACATTTTTCATCTCTTTAATTTTATTGTTCTAAATAAAATTTCTATATTTCATTTTTATTATATCTAAATTTAATTAAATTTTGGGTTGTTGAATTTCAAAATTTATGTTAATTCTTTGAACTTTTTGAATTCTTTAACTTTATTGTTCTAAATAAAATTCCTATATTTCATTTTTATTATATATAAATTTAATTAAATTTGGTGTTGTTGAATTTCAAACATTATATTAATTCTTCTAACTTTTACAATTAATTTGGGGGAATTATATAAACTCAAAATTTGTTCACATATTTGTCTTGACTTGTTTTTAAAATAGAGGTTTCTACGTAGAGTAAAAAGTTTTTGGGTGATTTTTGTAGATTAAAAACATAAAAAAGGGTGATAACATTCGAGTTTGGAAAGCTTAAAAAATCTAGAAAAACAAGCGTATGCGGTAGACAATAGTCTGAGTCATGTTCAAAATTGAAAAACTCATGTTTTAATGATACAATATTGTTGCAAAATAAAGGTTTCAAACGAAAAAGATGAAGTTAGCTCTTATTGAACCATTATACGGTATCTTAGGAACCACAATTTTTGTATTACTTTACCTTGCTCCGCTGAGTCTCTCCCTCGTTTCTTTTTGTATTTTTCCAAATATATAGATTTCTTTACTTATAATGTCTTAAATATATAATTAATTCCATAAACGCCAATTTATACACTATTGT
>NW_012192993.1:651144-673849 GCF_000504015.1 Erythranthe guttata | reverse complement strand
AAACAAAATCAAAAATAAACTAAAAATTGTAGTCGATTACCATAATCTCATGACTTCTTGATGTAAAGGTGGCGGAGGCGGAATTGTGTGGGGCCAAGTTTTTCCGAACCGGGATGACAAGGGGAGCTAAAGACACAGCTCTCTGACATGCGATGGATTTTGGCGTTTCGAGGTCGTTTAGGTCCTCAAAACGACATTTTTGCTATTTTAGGAAAGTTCTAAATAATTCAAAATTAATTCTAGAAAATTCGGATTTGAAATCCGCATGTTGGGATGTTTTCAATTTTCGGTATTGTACTAGGTTTAGGAGTTATTTCATTTTTTTGCCTTTTTTTTTTTGGTAATTTTCTCATTTTCCTAGTTTGATTAGGGCTTTTCGTTTTCTTTAGTATAGATAGTTGCTCTAGGGTTTATTTTTCAACATATTTATTAATCAATAAAATTTCTAAGTTTTCTCTCAACTATCTGATGGATTCCAGAGTTATCGTGTTCTATAGAATTAATTCGTAGAAATTAATTCTATTTTTGCTTCCGTTCTACGTCACTTCTGGGACGAATTGTACCAACGATTATACTTGATAGAAATAACATTTAGAGCTGTAATATTTTCAGAACAATAAATGGCTATGTGTCTATCTAAATTTATACTAATTGCATTACATATTCCATAAAGAAAATTATATGTACATTCTCACCACCCACATCACATCCACCACCCCAACCAATTTTCTCATTTTTTTACAAAACCATCACAACCCCACTTCACCACCTTCCATCCCCACCCAATTTCCCCTTATTTTTTTCTTTATAAAACCGCCACAACCCCCGTTCACCACTTCCCTCACTTGTTTCCCATTTTTTTAATAAATCAAAGTTGGAAGTCGTGTTTACTTTACAGTTCAATTATTTCCTAAAATCCTGTCAAAAAAATTGATTCCTCTGCATATAATTCCTAACCCTGACATATAAGAACTAAAAAAAAATCAAAAAACATAATTAAAATATATCCACTATAATCCACTATAATCTAAATCATAATTAGAGTTGAGGTACTTTCTATGTTCTAACTAAATGGATCTTTTCGATGAAAAAAATTAATTGGACTTATTTTAATGGTCTAAATTATTCTTAAGAAATTGTCCTAAATAAAAGGCTTTGATAACATTATCTCTTTTATTTTCTTTTACCAAGCAGCGATTCTTAAAAATTACTTATTGAGCAATACACTTTTCTTACGACAAATTTTCATCCTAGATCACGTGTAACCAAACAAATCCTAGATCTGCATCTATATGAAATATGCACCCAAATGCAATCCCCAAATCCGATGGCACAGTGATAAGCCTCTCAAACGACTTTTCAGTGATTTATGGGGACCTTATCCTGTCCTATCTCACAAATTATATTATTGATTTTTTGTTGATCTAACATACCAAATATATTTGGCTATGCACTCTCGACACCAAAAAAACGTTAATGTTGGAAAACGGCGGCTGAAACAGCAAATAGAAAAAAAAAAATCAACGCCGGAAACCGGTGGCAACTTTTTTTAGGAATTTAAAAATAAATAAAAAGAAGTTAAAATTGGATTTTTTTGGCCAAAATTGATTAAATGGAAGTTAAATTTGGGTTACAATTAGGAATTGGATTTAAAGGGTTGGGGGTAATTTTGTCATATATAATTAATTTTGCTTTTATTTATAATACATATTAAAGGAATGAGCTTATTGACGAAAGTGATATAACCCGTGAACATAGAATAATAAAGATGGTTGGTCATGGAACATATCTTGACATTTGTGATCTACAATGAATTTAAGCTAACATTTTTTTTGTCCGAAGATTGTTTGTTGAAATAAGACCATTATCACATTAAAGTAAAATAAAAATAAAAATAAAATAAAAATAAAATAAGTAATAATACTAATAATAATAATAATGATGATGATGATAATTTAAACAACAACAACAACAAAGACAACATAGAGTAACCTATATTGGATGACTCTAGAAAACATGTTCATTACATAACGAATGAACTAACAAACGACTGTAAAGGTGTATTTCGTAAATATATGCACTCTTGCAATAGTTTGTAAATTACACGAAAAGTGTAGACCATAAAAGACAAACAACGTGTGGTAACTTTTTTTTTTAAAGCTACGCATAACAAGTTTAAGTGGGATAGCATTGACAAAAATATTTGAACTCATATTAGTTGATTAGGTGTTATCTTACTGCACGAAAAGAACTAGTGCAAATCCTAGAAACCAAATTACATACAACTTGGTCAATCGTTTTTTGAAGAGTTAACTATCAACTTGTATATAAATTGAAAAAAAAAATTAATTGCATTTTGATATAATGTAATAAAATCCAATTATTTTATCGGATCTCGCGATGTCTAACAAAAAAAGTACCATAAAAAGCAAAATAAGCCATGATAACATAATTCTGGTAGGTCGATCCGACAATTTATTGGGAATACCAAATATCAAATAAAATCCAATTATTTAATTAATCATGGCTAATATCCCCAACCAAAGGAGGCCTAGCAATGTAGTATTATCTCATTTGATTGATAATATAATCACAATTTATTAAACAATTTGATTTATTTGATATTTGATTAATTTAATAACTTTCCCAGTATATTGCAGAATTGTGTATTAGGCCCCCTTAATCCAAAAAATATATTGTCAAATATCATAAATTTATTTGTTTATTAAATCTTATTCCAAGTAAGAAGAATCCACAGCTTATTTATTTGAAGATTCTGAAATAACTCGCTACTAGGCGTACTATTGTTGTTGGCGGCGGGGCAATGCTACACCCGGAGATAATAATCGGGTGCCTCTCTTATTGACATGTGCCATTTTAATTAATTTTGCAATTCTAATTTTCATTATTAATCTTAATTATTTATTTACTAATTTATAGTTAACAAAATCCCTAAAATTAAGGTAACTTAGATTTATTTTCTATTCCACGACTCCTCTACTTTTCTTCACACGACAAAACATTGAACGTTTCCTTTTGTTTTTCCTCCTGAATTCGACTTCTTCCTCCATTGCTGCAGTTGGAAGAAAATTTTAAAGGTATAGTTGAACTTGTTTATCACACTATGAATAAAAGATTCTTGTTGATGACGTACAACAAAAACGTCATTGGCTACATCATACATCTGAATCAGTTCTATAAAATAGATTACTAATATTTTTTCATTGTTTCTAACTTTTATTATGTAAATATTTAGGAATGGATCATAATTTACTATCTAATGCCAATACTGCGAATATAAGCTCAAAGCAATGTATATCTGCACAATTTTCAGAGTCAGACAATGCAGAGGTACGTAATGAATCATTGGTTGAAGAATTTGAACGCAAATTAAGCGTTGGTCAACAAATGAAAAGTCTTGAAGATACATATTTGTTATATTGTGAATATGGACGTATCGAAGGGTTCAATGTGAGAAAAGGAAAACATGATTACTTTCATGATAATAGTAAAGAACTTTACATGAAGGAATTTGAATGTTCTTGCAAACGAACAAAGGATGAGAAACGTAGTACTAAAAATAAAGAACCGATATACTTAAAGAATGAAACAAGATTTGGTTGTGCAGCAAGACTTAGGATTGGAAGAAAAAAGAATGAAGAATGGAGAGTGACTATTTTTGATATTCAGCATAACCATGACATGGTCTCACCCGACCAAAGTTATATGTTGAGATCGGCTTGTAGTATTTCATATGCTAAAGGAAATACACTCAAAACATTGGTCGATGCTGGATTTTCGATACCCAATGCATATTCTTACTTGCAACAAGAATCACATGGGAGAGAAAATGTCGGTTTTCTTAAAAAAGATGCATACAATTACATTAATCGTATCGCAAAAGATCACAGACAAGTTGAAGATGGTGATGCTGCTGAGTTGATTCGGCATTTTAAAAATAAATCGAACAAAGATATATTGTTCTACTGGGATTTTCAAGTTGACGAAAATAACAGGATGTGCAATTTCTTTTTCAGAGATGGTTGGAGTCCGGTCGATCATGAGGCTTTTGGTGATTTTGTTTCATTTGATACCACGTATAAAACAAATAAATATAATCTGATTTGTGCACCTTTCACGGGCATTAACCATCATAAGAACAATGTGATGTTCGGATTAGCTTTTATGTCTCATGAAACAGAGTCATCTTTTCAGTGGTTATTCAACACATTTCTCGAGTCTATGGGTGGAAAGTAGCCAGAAACTATTTTCACAGACCAATGTCAAGTAATGATAAATGCTATTGAAGTTGTATTTCTGAATTTGCAGCACCGATTGTGTCAATGGCATATCTATCAGAATGCTCCTTCTCACTTTGGTAATTTGAATAATAATTCAGATTTTAAGAATATGTTCCATAAGTGTATGTAATTTTGTGAATCTGAAGAAGAGTTTGAGAATATTTGGAGTAAATTGATTGCTGATAATAATCTTTATGACCATTCTTGGTTAAACAATATGTACAAGTTGAGAAATAAATGGTCTACTGCTTTCAGTAAATATAGATTCAGTGCAGGTCTTAAAGCTACATCAAGAAGCGAGTCCACAAACTCTAGTTTGAAATTTGATGGTAAGAGGACCGATACTTTGTTCGACTGTGTTCTGAGGTTTGAAAAGATTCAAAATGAATGGCACCAAGATGAAAAGGAAAATGGTTTTAAATGTCGTCATGGGATGCCTACGCTTGCTGTAAAAACTAATTGTTTGTTGAGAGATGCTTCTTTGATTTATACTCACACGATGTATTATATGTTCCAGTCAGAATTGATCAACTCGCTGGGCATTTATTTTGATGGAGAGGCTTCAAATAATGACACTTTATTCGTGTTTAAAGTAAAATCTCAAGGAAATTCAAACCGAGTTCGAAAAGTTGAATTTGATTCGAGTTCACATGAAATAAAATGCACGTGTCAATTATTTGAGTCTATTGGTATATTATGCAAACACTCATTGTTAGTTTTTAAACAAATGAATGTGCATAAAATACCTATGAGGTATATAAAAGTGAGATGGACAAAAAGTGTGAGGGACAGAATTCGCTTCAATGAAGAAAGTTCTTGTGCAGATTGCAATGAATCTCAGACAGTTTATGTGAACCATGCTATGAGGTTTTGTTATGATCTTACAATGCGAAGTAAAGCCCATCCCGAAACTAGAAATTTGGTGAGAAGTGGGCTGGAGGGAATTTTTTCAAATCTAAATCCTTTATTTGATAAGTTGGGTTTAGATCATGCAATTAAAAAAAGTAATGATATGGCGCCACATGATTCCAAGATTAGAAGTTTAGATGGTGTGGAAGAACCTAATGTTATAAATGATGAGTTGGTGCTTAATCCTCTTTATGTGAAGTCAAGAGGAGTCAATAATGCTCGATTGTCAAGCCATTGGGATACAAAGAGTAAAAAAAGAAAACGAAATATTGATTCTTCAAGTAAGTTTTTTGAAAAAATCTTCACAAATTTTTTTATTTTGGTTTCATGAAGTTCCGTAATTTTTTTTGTTTGTTTGAATTTGCTAGAGAGGGTAACAAAAAGTGCTTACAAAAGAGCGCAGTCGTCACAAGTGTCTATAAATGTACAACCAAGAGAAGAAGCTTCCAGTGTTTTTCCCTCACAAGGATCTATTTGTGCGCCATCCTCACAATATTCTACTATTTATCATTCTCAAGATATCTCATTTGGCTCACAGCATAGTGAACATCAAGCTAATTGGTTTCGCAATCTGTCATATCCGACAATGCAAATGGTGAGTTTTTACTTACATCAATTTACATGAATATATTTTGCATCTTATATATACTTTATGCATTGGATATTTAGGGACATGGTGCAATGATTAATTTTGGTCAGCCTTCTTCAAGTATGTTCCAATATCGGGATCTTTTGTTGTCACATGTATGCATTGTAGTTTCGCTAGGTTCTGAAATTTCAGTATAATTATTTTGTATGAAAATGTATGTATGTAATTCTTTTGTGTATGTTATACTTATTAGTTATGTTTGATTTCATAGAAATCAACAAATAATATGAATGATAGCAGCAAAGAGAGACCCTCTAATTTTCAGTAAGAATTGTATAGATGTGTGGCGTCCGAATTGCAATAGTTTATGTCCTTTGTTTCTTTGGCAGCTTTGTGTTAGTTTCATTTTATTTTGAAGCTTGTGTTAGTTTATTTCCTCTGTTTTTTTTGGCAGCTTTGTGTTAGTTGTTTTATTTTTATTTTATTTTGTATTTGAGATGAAATTGTGAAGACTACAGAAAAACTGTTTGTTTTTGTCTTAAATGAAATTGTATGAATTTGAAACATTTTAGTTGTGAAATGACTCTAGTTTCTTTCTTTCCTAAAAAATTAAAAATATATGAAAATTCTCATATGAACTAGAATTGCATTTTTCACTTCACTAGATGAACTTTCACAATTTCATTTAGTACAGAAGTTCTCCACAATCCATGAACCACCAAAGGGGCATTGTTACCAATCATTTCTAAAAATCTTGTTGCTTCGAGAAGGTCTGAAAAATGTTCTATTTTAACCTTGAGTAATTTATATATCAAGGTATGCAATGACTACCATGTGCAATATCAAATCAAATATTAGCCCTTCTCTAGTTCTTTTTGGTCAAGAAACACAAATAACTTTATGATAGCCTGCCAAATACAAACTCGAAGAAGGAATTGGAATGAAAAACTTGGGTACAAAGACACAATAAGATTTGAAAATGATAGACTAAATGCTCTGAATCTATACAATACATTACTGAATAAATTCTCACAAATTTTAAACATGATCATATATAAACATAACTTTCACCATTTAGCTATCTCAACTTCAAACAACAACTACAATCCCAACGATTTGGGCCTAACATCGGTACAGAAAAAAAAAAGGCTGCCTCACGAAAAAGTTGTTGGCTTCTACTCTTATGTCCCTCATTTCGCTCTTCGATTCCAGGAAGCAGAGATCCAAATTAATCTTGGCGGCAGATTATTCCAATAAATTTGGGGAAATTCATAAAATCAGAGACCCAAATTAATCCAACTTTCAAGTGAAATAAATGCAAATATATCTCAAATAATCTTCTAAATATTGAGATTTTTGTACGAAAAAAGTGTAAGAAAAACTATTTTTGTGCAAGAGAGAAACAAGCAGAGAAAAAATAGTGAAATAAAGATGGAGGAGATGCGTCTGGAGAGAGAGAGGGGGGAGAGAGAGAGAGAGAAAATAATCTAAGTTACCTTAATTTTAGGGATTCTATTAACTATAATAATGAAAATTGGAATTGCAAAATTAATTAAAATTAATTTAAGTGCCACATGTCAGTAGGAGAGGCACCCGATTATTATCTCCGGGTGTAGCATCGCCCCTCCCGATTTTCGATTATTGAAGATCGAGAAAATCCGCCAAGTTTTTGGAATTAAAAGATTGGCAAAAATTTATTTCCATGTTTATTTTTGGGAATTATTTAGAGTCCTGTGTTTTTAATATTCTTATTAGGACTTTGATTTATTTAAACGGATCTTATTCTAGTTAGGTATCTTTGTACTTATCTAGAATATAGTTAGAAATTGGCTAGGATTGTACTTACCTTGTTTAACGATTTCTTGGAGATCAAGTAAGGATTTGGGTGGAAAAATTCGTGCATATATAAAGCCTCACAAGTCATTGAAGATCTCAACACTTGTATTGGAGAAAAACCTCTCATCGTATTGAAGTTGTGCTAGGACAGTCTGCGGAGAAGGATTGTGCCATAGTTGCGTGTGCCAACATATACAAAGTTGTTGTATAGATCTCGGGAGAGGTCATTCGCGTTTCTGAAGAGAGTTCAGGCTTGAAGAAGGTTCAAGGTTCGCGGAGAGGAGTTGTTGTGGAGAAAACACGAAATTCGAGATGTGTACAAGAACGACGTAAAAATTAAAGAGGGAGTATTTATCATTTTTATTAATTCCTATTAATGTACACTGTAAATCTAAACTAGTGAAATTGTGTTTGCAGGTCCTCGTGGTTGTAGGACACATTTGTGTCTAAACCACATTAAATTCTTGTGTTCTTTTATCTGCTTTTAAGTAGTTAATTACTGTAACAACACGAGAACTATAGTTGCAACATAATACTGTCTTAACAAGTAATATGTCTCAACAGAACGAGTACATTTTCATAGGCATATAAATCAAGAATTGCCATCCCAAAAAATCTATGAAATGTGAATTCAAAAAAAATGGTGTTCAGCTTGATTAGACAAAATCGAAATGAAAAAAATCAAAAACCATTATAATTTCATTTTCTTTGAAAATGTAGAATTCGAACCTGAAACTGAAATCTTACTGTCCCATTAATCGTAACATTTAAATTGATTAAACTCAAGTTCTTTCAATTGGTAAACTTTATTAAAAAAAATGAACACATTAAGCTTAACTTGACAACGATGTATTAATCTTTTTTTTAAAGAATAATATTTTATTAGGCATAGATAGCCAAAGGTTGAGAAAGGATCAATCCTTCATTACAGGTAATTCCAAAATTATTGGCCAAAAAATGAGCAAACTGATTCACACAACGTTTAATAAATGAAAAATAGCAGGATGAAAAACTTTTAGATATAAAAACATACAATCTTCAATGTAAACTCCGTACAATGCCAATGATGAGTGTCCTGTTGTGATATTGGAGAGATAGAAAGAAGAAGGTGGGCCTACGAATAAGGTTCTCACAAGGAGATTTGGAGGGGACTTGGCTTGTAGATTGCTATTATCCTCGTTCATCATCTTTATCCGAATCCATGGTGAACGGTATGTCGATAATCCCAATTATATGATTATGTTCTTAAGATAAATTTGATTTCAAGATTCTGTTATTATGGTTTTCCACATAAAGTTAAATAAAAGTCTTTCAATTGGTATCAAAGCAGGCTTTTGAAATCGATTCATCTTAGAACTCAAATATGTTATACGTTAATTATAGCTTTTTGCATTAATTAAGGCTATCACTCAAATAAAATAACGAGAGTATTATTAGTTTTATATTTATGAAATTTACTAATCTTGTAGTTGCTAAAGTGACCTAGATTAGTAAAATCTTATAAATATAACAACTATATCAATGTTTAATAATTTAGATGATATTAAAGATTATAATGTTCTCAAATTGCAGTCATAATTAAGAAATTGAGACTAGCTCAAAGGATAGTCGATTTTAATTAATTATGAACTCGGTAGGGTATCATAATTTGTATTACTTGTCAATTAGAAAAGTTCTCCTAAATGTAACATGACTAATTGACGAGTGAGATAAATTATGTTAGACCCTACTTAGGTGTTATAAATGATTATTTACGCCAACATAGAGTGAACAGTAGGTATACTATAATTCACCCAAAGGAGAACTTGTAGTGATATCGATAGTTCATGTTATTTGACTCAAGGTCTTATGTGAACATCCTTTTATCTTTACCTTATTATATTATGCTAAATTATTTCAGCTGCTATTCCTACTTCGTTGTACTTGGATGCTTCTGGTATTAAGACTCTTAGTGGGTCAAATTTCTTCGAATGGTATGAACAAATTCAATTCACCTTGGGTGTTATGTATTTGGACCTAGCATTGCTTACTGAAAAACCTGGGGAATTAACGAATGATGACAGTGAGGAAGAAGTTAGCCTAATTGAAGCCTGGACCAATTTCAATAGGCTTAGTCTTATGCTTATTAGAATGACCGTTGCTAATAACATTAAGACTTCTCTTCCTGAGGTTGCCAATGCTACAGAACTATTAGCGGCTATTAAGAATGTTTTAAATCAGCGGACAAGTCGCTAGCAGGGACACTCATGGCTTAATTGATTACCATGAAATATGGTGGTGATAAGGGAATTCAGGAACACATCCTGAATATAACTGATAAGGCTGCCAAACTTGGAGCTCTAGGCATGAAAGTGGAAGAGTCCTTCCTAGTGCAATTTATCCTTAACTCACTTCCATCAAAGTTCGGCCCATTCAAAATTCACTATAATACTCAAAAAGACAAGTGGAATTTTAATGAGCTGACTAGTATGTGTATTCAAGAGGAAGTGAGATTAAAGCAGGAAGGAAATCACTTTGCACTGCTTGTAACTCATGGAACTATGAAGAATAAAGGGAAATTTATGAAGAGTGGAAAGAAATTTGCACCAAACAAAAGATATGAACCAGGTAAAAGTAGTCAGGGTCATGGAAAGACTTTTGTTGTCACCTGTAACTTTTGTAACGAAAAGGGACACGTAAAGAAGGACTGTGAGAAACATAAGGCTTGGTTCAAAAAGAAAGGAATTCATCTTTCTTTTGTACGTTCTGAATCAAATATTATTGAACTTCCTTCTTACACTTGGTGGCCTGATTTTGATGCTACAACTCATCATAAATTCATTACAGGGACTTAGTACTCGGAAACCGGAGGAAAGTGAAAAGTACATCTATATGGGGAACCGTCTCAAATCTAAAGTGGCATTTGTCGGCACTTATCGCCTCATATTAGAGACGGGCCATAAGATGGATCTTGAAAACACTTTTTATGTGCCTTCGTTTTCTAGGAATTTAGTTTCTTTGTCAAAACTGGATGTTTGTGGTTATTCAGCTTTAATTGGTTGTGGATAACTCAGTTGTATGTTTGATTCAATAATAGTTGGTTCCGGTATTTTTATGTGATAGTTTATATATAATATCGTTGAATCATGAGTCTGAACAATCATTATTAACCAGTCATTTAGATGTTGGCGTCAAGCGAAGCCTAAATAACGAAAATTCTTCTATTTTGTGGCATAAACGTTTGGAGCATATCTCCAAGGAAAGAATCAAAAGATTGGTAAAAAACAGGAATTTTGGAAAATCTAGACTTTACTTATTTTCAAGTTTGTGTGGATTGTATTAATGGTAAGCAAACCAATCACAATAAAAGAGATGCCACTAGAAGTAAAGAGCTTCTTGAGTTAATCCATACAGATATCTGCTCACTACATATTCCATGTTTTAGTGGAGAAAAGTATTTTATCACCTTCATTTACGATCTATCTCGTTATTGTTTTCTCTATCTAATTCATGAAAAATCTCAAGATGTTGACATGCTTGAGGTGTTTGTTACGGAATTTGAAAGATAATTAGATAGAAAAATTAATGTTACACGATCAGATTGGGGTGGGGAATATTATGGTAGATATGATGAGTCGGGACAAAATCCTGGCCCATTTGCTAAATTCTTATAAAAGCGTGGTATTTGTGTTCAATACACAATGCCTGGAACACCACAACATAATGGACTTGCTGAACGTCGTAATCGTACTCTTATGGATATGGTTAGGAGTATGTTAAGTAATTCAACTGTACCCATTTCACTTTGGAATGAAGCCTTGAAAACTGCTATGTATATCTTAAACCGGGTTCCCAGTAAGGCATTCCCAAAAGCTCCGCATGAGTTGTGGACTGGTAGGAAACCTAGTTTAAGGCTTCTACATGTTTGGGGTTGTTCAACGGAGGCTAGAATGTACAATCCAAATGAAAAGAAATTGGACCCTAGAACAATTTCTGGATATTTTATTAGTTATCCACTAAAGTCAAAAGGGTACAGATTTTATTGTCCTAACCATACTACGAGGATAGTTGAAAATGGAAACACCAAATTCTTGGAGAATGGTGAAGTTAGTGGGCGTGTTGAAGTAGAAATTGAGGAAATTAGGGTGGAAATTTTATCATTTTATTTCACTCAAGATAAAGTTACTCTTCAACCTATACAGCAGGTTGAACAAATGTATGACCACTGCATTCACCACTCACCATTGGCAATACTGTAGAACCACTACAACCGGTAGCTTTGAGAAAATCTCAAAGAGAAAGGAAATCTGTCATATCCGACGATTATGTGGTGTATCTACAATAATTTGATTTTGATATTGGTATTCAAAATGATCCAATTTCATATTTACAAGCCATGAAAAGTAAAGGTTCTAGTAAATTGAATGATGCTATGAATGAAGAGTTGAAATCAATGGATTATAACGGTGTCTCGGATCTTGTCAATTGCCTAAGAACAATAATAAAGTCGGTTGTAGATGGGTCTTCAAGACCAAACATGACTCTAAAGGCAATATCGAAAGATTTAAAGATAGACTAGTGGCCAAAGGTTTCACTCAAAAAGAAGGCATTGATTATAGAGAGGCATTTTCTGTAGTATCTAAGAAAGACTCTCTTAGAATTGTTATGGCTCTTGTAGCTCATTATGATTTAGAGTTACATCAAATGGACGTGAAAACCACTTTTCTTAATGGGGATTTAGATGAAGATATCTATACGAACCAGCCTGAAGGATTTGCAAAACAAGGAAACTAACACTTGGCTTGTAAATTAAATAATCCATATATGGACTTAAACAAGCTTCTAGACAATGGTATATAAAATTCAATGATACAATTACTTCCTTTGGATTTAAGGAAAACACTTTTGACCAATGTATATATCTAAAGGTCAGTGGAAGCAAGTTTATCTTTTTAGTCTTGTATGTAAATGATATTTTACTAGCAAGTAGTGCTCTTGGTATACTTCACGAAACCAAGAATTATCTTTCAAAAAATTTTAAGAAGGTTGATATGGGTGAGACATATGTAATTGGGATAGAGATCTTTAGAGATCGATTTCGAGGCTTGTTAGGATTGTCTCGAAAAGGATATATCAATATTCAATCGAATTCTTTAAAGATTTAATATGCAGTTTTGTTCAGCCATTAATGCTCCTATCACGAAAGGTGATAAATTAAATGGAAAGCAATGTCCAAAAAATGATTTGGAAAATGAGAAAATGAAATTGATTCCATATGCATCAGCAGTTGGAAGTCTGATGTATGCACAGGCTTGTACTAGACCAGATATTAGTTATGCAGTGGGAGTACTTGGTAGATATCAAAGTAATCCTTGAATAGAACATTGGAAAGCAGCAAATAAGGTTAGGAGGTATCTTAAAGGAACAAAGGATTACACGATTACTTATAAGAGATGGGAATTAGAGGTTACTGGTTATTCAAACTCGTATTTCGCTAGTTGTTTAGATAGTAGAAAGTCCACATCACGCTTTGTATTTATACTAGCTGGTGGAGCAATCTCTTGGAAGAGTGTAAGCAAAGTATTACTGCTTCTTCGACAATGGAGGCCGAGTTTGTAGCATGTTTTGAGGCCTCGATTCATGCACTATGGTTGCGAAATTTTATCTTAGGGCTTAAGGCTATTGACTCAATTGCTAAGGCGAGGTAACCCAAAACGACAACCAATGTTTTTCCATATGAAGTGCATGACCTCGTCTTCTGTTATCTTTGATAAGGCTTCCACCTCTACACACTTAGTAAAATAATCAATTGCTGCAATGAGAATTTTTTTCCACCCTGTGGTCTGCGGAAAAGGTCCTACCAGGTCAATACCCCATTGTGCAAAAGGGCATGGGGCACCCATGATAGTCATCTTTTCTCCCGGTTTGTGTATGAGAGGTGCAAACCTTTGGCATTGCTCGCATTTTATAACGTAGCGGTGTGCGTCTATCTTCATACTAGGCCAATAATAACCAGCTTGATGCAACTTCTGTATGACCGTTCGAGCCCCGGCATGCTCTCCGAATCCCCCCCCCCCCCCCCGGTGCACCTCGTTAAGCACATACTCTACTTCATTTTTCCCTAGACACCGAGCATCAACTGTTGTGAAATTCCATTTGTACAATATCCCATCTCGAACATAGAAATGCCGCGCCTTATATGCCATGCGATTCCGCTCTCTTGTTTGGCTGGCCCTTTCCTTCTAAATTATCCGAACAATGGAGTCCTCCAATCATTGTCATTTTCCTCTATTACCATCACTCCTTGAGCTGGCATGGGTGCTATTAAGGTGGATATTTTCCTTTCGATGCAATCTGTAACTGAGGATCCTGTTTTTGCTAGAAAATCAGCTCGTTTATTGTCACTTCTTGGTATTTGGCGGATAGTGGATACATCGAAAGTGTCTTTTACTGCTCTTGCTTTAGCGACATATTTATGCATTCTATCGTTCTTTATCTCGTAGTCTCCCTCTAATTGGTGTATAATGAGTTGTGAGTCAGAACTCACTTGTAACATCCTGGCACCAAGATCTTGGGCGAT
The DNA here is from genome assembly GCF_000504015.1 of Erythranthe guttata. The sequence goes on along the minus strand of NW_012192993.1, from coordinate 659,655 downwards.
TTCCATACCTCGAATAACGGCTTTGTATTTTGCCTCGTTATTGGAAACCCGTGGTAATTTTATGGCGAATTTGAGCTCGGCTCCCTTGGGATCTATAATTCTAATCCCGGCTCCTGCTCCTACTATTGTAGAGGACCCATCTACATAAGCCTTCCATTCTTTTTCCATAGGTATTCGAGTGGTCTCTCTAATAAAATCGACCAATGCTTGCCCCTTGACCGAGGTATGGGGCTGGTATTGAACCTCGTAGTGTCCCAACTCGACCGCTCATCTGATAATTCTTCCTGATACTTCTAGTTGGCCCAACGTCTGGCGTTGTGGAAAACTTGTGCGGATCACGATGGTGCGCGAGAGGAAGTATGTCTGGAGACGTCATGTGGTTATGACTAGTGCGTTGGCGATCTTTTCCACTTCAGAATACCTCGTTTCTGCACTTGTGAGTATATTGCTGACATAATAAACTGGCAACTGCCTTTTCTCCGTTTCTTTAAAAAGAACCGAACTAACAGCATCATCCCCCACAAAGAGGTATACAAAGAGTATTTCACCTTGTTCTGGTGTGGTTAAAATGGGTAACTTGGATAGCGATACCTTGAGGGCCTCGAAGGCGAGTTGGCATTCTACGGTCCACTGAAATTGTGTTTTTTTCCTCAGGACCTTGAAGAACGGCATGCTTCTATCGGCCATGCGCGAGATGAAACAAGCTAATGCTACAATCTTCCCTGCAAGTGATTGTACTTCCTTTACCTGGGAATAACAACATATATTCATTTACGGACCTAGGGGTGCCATTCTGAGGACTGCCTCTACCTCAATACCTTCCTTAGTAACCACGTAGCCTAAGAACTTACCTGCCTTTACCCCGAATGCACACTTTTTCGGATTCAATTTCATGCCAAAAAAGACGAGGTGTGGCGAATGTCTCTGAGAGGTCAGCGACATGCGTCGATCGTTTTTTTCTTTTCACGAGCATGTCATCCACATATACTTCTATGTTTCGTCTGAGCTGGGCTCTGAACATTTTATCCATTAGTCGTTGATAAGTGGCGCTTGCATTTTTTAATTCGAACAACATTACTACGTAACAATAAGTGCCGGTTGCCGTAACGAAGCTTACAGCGGGCTGGTCCCTTGGATTTAGCGGGATCTGGTGGTACCCTTGGGAAGCATCCATCATACTAAGGAGCTCGCAACCGACTGTAGAGTCGACGAGCTGATCGATGCGGGGTAACGGATAGTCATCGTTGGGTCAGGCTTTATTAAGATCCCGGAAATCTATGCACATCCGCCACTTACCACTTGCCTTCTTGACCAATACTGCATTGGATAGCCACGTCGGAAATTGAATTTCCCGGATATGCCCGATATTCAAAAGCCGTTGGACTTCTTCTTCTATGATCTCATCCTTCTCGATCCCGAAATGACGTCTCTTTTGTTTAATTGGCTTGCACTTGGGTTTGAGATTTAACCTATGAGTTGTGATGTGGGGCGCAATACCGACCAAATCACGCGGTTGCCACGCGAAGATGTCCAAGTTGGACCATAATAAGGCAATCAGTTTTTCTTGGAGAGCGGGTTCCAGCTCTTTGCTTATTTTGGTTTGTTTGTATTCTCCAGGGACTAGGTCAACTATCATCAATTCGGCCATCGGCTGCTCGTGTGTGACCTTTTATTTGGGATCAATCCTAGGTCGCTTCTCGTCCCCGAAATCCTCGCGCATGAGGGTGTCACGCCTTCCTTTTTCTTCCATCTTTACCACCTCCATGTAGCAAGACCTAGACTGAATTTGATCACCTTTCACCTCGCCGACAATACCATTGAAAGGGAATTTGAGCTTTTGGTGGATGGTCGAGGAAATAGCTCGGAAAATGTGCCTCATAGGTCGCCCTATGACTATACTATAAGAGGTAGGTGACCCCTCTACAATTATAAAATTGACGGTTTGTGTTCGAGTGTTTGGTGCGGTGCCTATAGTAACTGGCACCTTAACTTGTCCAATTGGTACGAGAGAATCACCTGTGAAGCCATATATCGGGGTAGTGACCGGGAATACTGGGAGGTGAAGTTCCATTTGCTTGAAACAAGCGTAAGAGAGGACATCGATAGAACAGCCCGTGTCAACAAATGCTCGGGCTGCGTTATATCCACCTACATTGATTGTGATGAGGAGGAGGTCACAATGCAAGTCGTCAATATCCACAACATCCTCTGGTCCAAACGAAATGGGAGGGTACTCGTTGCACCTCTCCTCGGATATGTGGCACAGTTCGTGGCCATTCTTGATGCTACCGAGGTGGCGTTTTCTCACCTGATATGTGTTTCCCCCATGTGGGTCCGCCTGATATCATTTGGATGTACCACCGTTTCGGCGTTGGTGGGGTACTCGTGCCGTGTTTCCGAATTGAGCTTCTCGCTTTTGTCCACGCGGGGGGTCTATGTTTAAGAAATCTCCTATCTTGTTGTCTCTGATGAGTCGTTCCACTTCGTCCTTCAAGTGCGAGCATTCGTTAGTGGTATGACCATACTCATTATCAAAACGATAAAAAGTGCCTAGGGCGGAATTTCTGCAGGGTTCTTCTCAAGCGAAACGAGGCCACCGCAGGTCGGATTGTTTTTCAATGGTGCATAAAATACTAGATATGGGGGCGGTGAGAGGCTGATACGACTGATAGCGAGGTCCATTAGTTTCTTCAACTGCCCGAGCTGCAGCAACATCTTTCCGAGGCAATACGGTGTCTTTACCTTTTCGTCCTTCATTCGGTTTCGGTATCATGATGTGACTGGATTTCTCTATCTTCAGTTGCGGGGCCTCTTCTAGATTGATGAACTTAGAGGCTCGACTTAGCAAATCATCAAAATCACGCGATGGTTCGAGCACCAAAGCTCGGAAGAACTCATCATCCCTTAATCATTGGGATAACGAAGCGCTTAATGTAATTTTGTAGGCTCTCTTTCCTTTTGTCGGATGCTAAATAAAGACAATGAGGTCTTCTTACACTTCTTGGAACTAGCGAACTGGTTCATAAAAGCCTTGGCAAATTGACTGAAATAATGTATACTTCCATGTGGCAACAAACCAAACCAAGCTTGAGCTGGCCCTGCTAGGGTGGTAACGAAAGCTCGGCATCTCACTCCCTCCGTGAGTTGGTGAAGGGAGGCCGTATTGTTGAACCTACTCAGGTGTTCAGCTGGGTCCGAGGTACCGTTATATTCAAATTGGATAGTTCGATAATTCAGGGGTATTGGGTCGTCATCGATGTGTTTAGCGAAAGGGCTGATTGCCTCAGGGACACGTTTTAACCCATGTTGTAGCGTTTTCAATTCATTTATGTCCTTCCGCAGACTGTTGACCTGGGTTCAGACGTCTTCCCTTCCTCCTTCCTTACTTGCCGAGTAGCTATCACATTCATTCTCAGCTCGCCCTTCATGCACATTTTGCTTGAGATCTCGCTTCGGTCTATTTTCCTGGGGAGGCGGTTGTGAATAATGATTTTTTATGGCTGTAGTAATCATTGTTTTGACCTCTTCCTTAGTGTACATGCGCTCGGTCGTGGGAGGTGGGGTTGATGGCCTTTGAGGGGCATACTCGGGTTGCAAGAACTCGAAGGAGTGACAATCTGAAATACGAGGAGGGTGACTCCCTTTACCAGGTGTGAGCATGCTCCCACTCGGCCTATCGATCTGGGTCCGCAGTGACTCAGTAGGGGGTGGTCCTTCACGTGCTGCCAAGTCTAGCTCATTTTGCAGGTTTCGGGCGGTGATGTCTTCATTCTCTATTTTCTCTACGTCTTAGCTTAGATCCGGTCCTCCGGGGGCAGATAAGAATTTTTCCCAGATGTTATTTTAGCAAGAAAACACGTTTTTTCCCACACACGGCGCCAATTGATTCGTCCCTTGAAGCTGCTTCCGTGGAATAACATCAGATCTTCCTTTAGGGATGGTACCTGCAACGCCGGGAGGGGGTTCCCGGCAGAGAAGCTCCGACGATCAAATCAGTTAAAGGTGATGGTGATCAACTGCATATATGTTCTTAGATTTTATATATTGTGTCTTATAAAGAGAAAAAAGACTCCATTTTATAGATGAGAACCCCTCATGCCTTGGCCCCCAAGGTTTCCTTATTAGGGTTTTTTCGCAATGGTTTCTTGGGCCTTAAGTTTACAATTGGACCTTGTGGAAGTATCTAATGGGTATAACTCGTCTTTCCACACCAAAGTGTACTCCGCCCGAGTATTTGTATATCGGGTACGGATCGTCGCATCCTTATTAGGTCAGATCTCGATTTGGTTCCCCGACTTGACCAAAACCCAAGTCGTTTCTTCGAGGTGACCTAAACCGGGCGAAGTAGTCTATATCATTCAGCTTCATTTTCTTCTTTTACGCTGCACTGATTTTTTAAGTGGGTGTTTTTTAGTAAAACTTGGATCATGTGTTCAGTTTTAAGATGGAACTTGGGTCTTTCTAGCGTTCGATCCCTAAAATCTACTTGAGGTCAGGTAGGGTCTCAACGGCTGCCATGTGTCCCAAAACAAATAAATATTTTAATTTTTATTGTGTATTGACCTATAAACCCTGATTATTAAAATATCATATTTAAATAATAAAATTATTAAATTTACCTGGAGTGACTTTAGTACCCTTTATATCTTTTATCTATTATAAATTGATTTAATATTGGATTAGTGAATTTCATTAAAACTTCCTTAAGGAAAAAAATCTTAAAGTGGTTTTGCTTGAGAAGCTCCCTAGAGGTATATAAGTTGGAGCCAGCTGGAAAAACCCTCGTTATGATGGCGATCGAAGCTTGGTCACCCTCGGTCCACTCCCGCAAAATAATCTAGAGTTTTCGATTATCATAATTCCTGATTTAGCAAAAGGGTAACAAATATGTTTATCTTATAGTTGTTTTGATACAGAATACAATTGATTTTTTTTAATCTCTATAGTTACTAATGCTTGCTGTGTAAGTGGGAATGAACATAAAAGGCAGAGAATTTCGTCTACTTCGAAAATATTTAGATTGCAGTTGAAATTTGCATGTCAAATCTCGATGCATATTCATTCTATTTTTTTAATAAAATCTTTAATTTTAATATTTCAACATAAAAATATTTTTCAGCGTACTATGAATATATAAATGGAAAAAAATGTAAATAAAATTGTAATGTAATAATTGCTTAAATATACTATCATTAATTTGAGTATATTATGCATTTTAAATATTTTTTTCAACTTAAAATCGTAATTTAATTACAACTTCAATATATTAAAATATAATATTAGTTTGAATATATTATTTGTGTATTAATATTTTACATTAATATATTTTTTACACAAAGATTTCTGATATTTTAATATTTTAATTTATTTCTTTTTATTCGCAAGGTTAATATGAAGTGTTTTTTCTATAATTATTTTACTACATTTCAAGAAAGAAGAATCCTATGCGGATTATGTATCTTTATATGGATCACTATTGGAAAAACTTCCTTGGCTCGGAGTGGATGATATATTGTATTTGCATATCACATTATTTATTTTGGTAATAATAATTTTATTTCATATGCAACAATATTTGAGATAATGTTACTACATTTTTATTTATTTGATATATATATACAACATTAAATTTTAATCATATTAAGTGGAGTAAATATTTTCTTTAAATATTAGCGTAATGTAATATTCGTTGTAATCGCTATTAATATATTATAACATTAGACATATGATATCATACCTTTTTATGTGTAACGACATAAAACTATAATACGATTTATATCTTGCCATTTCAGTATATTATTTTTTGAAGTATATTTAATTTTAATTTATTTATACCGATATGATGTTGAATACATTGTCAGTGAAAAGAAAATTACAAAGAATAAAGAAAAATGTCAATGTATCCTGAAGGGAGTATTTCCATTTCCATTTCCATTCAGAAAAAAAAATCTAGGAACTATGAGTACGAAATTTACGAGTAATACAATAGATATTGAAGGTTAGTTTGACTATGATGATTGTGCTTCATTACAAATATGTATCTCATATGTAAAATTAATTCTACTCCGTATGCTTATGATGGATTACATGGTCTCCAAAGAGTTCCAAGCATGTCTTCAAATTTGTACTATGAATCAAATAAAGAAATATATTATACTAATACAGAAAAATTTAGGAAAACATCAATATTCATACAAATTTGATAATAGAAAACAATTCAAAAAATATATGAACTTAATTGTCATAATATGAAATTAATAGTTATATAAATGAGCAATTAATAAAGAAAAAAATAATAAAAATAAAAACAATAATTACCGATATTCATATATAATTTTTGTTTCATATATTAATATTTTAAGTTCCGAACAAATATAAAAAATAAGTCTTTCATCTTCCAAATAAATATATTCATCTAACACTCATATAGTCATATTTTATAAAGCTATTTGTTTTTGTTCTTTTTATAGCATTACGTAGTAAAATTTATTTTCCAAACAAATAAGTTGAGATGTACCAAAAATAAATGCAATGTAGTATCTTTATCTCTTAAGATTTGAGATATATGGATGAAAAATAGGAGATTGATGTTGGAGGGATTCTACCCTATTATGTTTCAATTTTGATGATGATTGAAAAATATAGTTAGAAAGTTAAAGAAAAATATTTAAAATTAATAATTGCAAAAATATCATTAGGATTTCTTAAGTTGCCCTAGCGTTTCTTTTATATATATAAATATATTAGTATTAGTGTTAGTATTAGGATTAGCATTAGTATTAACATTAATATTAGTATAGTATTAGTATTAGTATTAGTATTAGTATTAGGGCTCGTTCGGTTACCGTTATAAGGTTCTACTGACTAAATAGTAGGGGCTAATAACATGTCCGGTTGGTAAGATTCACATTTTTTCAAACCCGCTACTAAATTCAAAGCCCGCTATTAAATGCTACTATTTCATTAAATTAGTAGCACCCCTCCCCCCTGAGATTAATTTAATAGGGGGTGACTAAAAAGGAAAAATACAATTTTATCCTTAAAATTATATTTTATTATTGTAAACTAAGTGGTTTTATAGACAATTCATATATAATAACTGATTTTAACAAATTTAATAGAAAGTGTAATCTAACAAACCGAACATGCTACTAACTAAAAAATTAATTAGTCAATAGGGAGTTAATCCAATCTCATGTAATCCAATCTAATCCAATATAGGTAACCGAACGAGCCCTTAGTATTAGTCTTTGTATTAGTATTAGTAATATTATTAGTATTAGTATTATTAGTATTAGTATTAATATTAATATTAGTATTAGTATTAGTATCAGCATATTAACATTAATATTAATTAACATTAGTATTAGTCTCATTAATAGCGTCAATGTTAGGATTATCATTAGCATATTAGTATCAATATTAGCCCTAATATTATATTTAGCATTAGCATACGCATATTAGTATTAATTTGCATTAGCATTAACATTAAAATTAACATCCTTTTTAATTCATATAGTAATTTATAGAGGTATTCGATTTACATCATTGATATGTTTTAGTTCGTTGATTTAATTCATTTTGATCATAGAATTGATCCCCGTGCATCGCCTGGGTGAGGTACTAGTTATAATTATAAGAGAAATAAACCCAACAAATAAAGAACCTGCCCGCATGGGTGTAGCTCAACTGGTTCCGGAGGTGGTAAGTTGGTGCAACAAATAAAGAACCTAATTACACTAATTTGTACACGGGGGGATCCAATTATCCCATTAACAACACGTCCAAGTTAATTCCGTTGGTTTTATTAAAAGTTTGTTGTTTGGGGGAAAATTAGGTATTCCGTATTGACCTATTTTATTTTAATTTAATAAATAATTTTAAGTGAAAAGGTAGATGGATAATTACTCCAATTATTATTTTATACATTTTTAAAGGAAACTCAAAATTCTACAATTTAGATCTAATCTTATATATAAAAGAAAGAAACGCTAGGTCAACCCTAAGAAACCCTAATGTCATATTTGTAATTTTTTTTCAATTTTTATCAAATTTTTATCTCCTTAATATTATTTTAAATATTATTTTTGAATTTTATCATATTTGTATCCCCTTAATATTATTTTAAATATTATTTTTTATTTTTATCAGATTTTTGTCTCCTAAATATTATTTTTTATTTTTATCAAATTTTTATCTCCTAAATATTATTATAAATAATATTTTTTTAATTTTATCAAATTTATATCTCCTAAGTCCTAACTATAATTTTAAATATAATTTTCAACTTTTAGCAGATTTTTATCTCCTAAATATTATTTTCGAATTTTATCAAATTTATATCTCCTAAATAATATTTTAAATATTTTTTTCGAGTTTTATCATGTTTTTATTAGTTTTTTATCTCCTAAATATTATTTTCGTTTTTTATCAGATTATTGTCTCCTAAATATTATTTTCGATTTTTATCAAATTTTTATCTCCTAAATATTATTTTAAATAATATTTTGA
>NW_012192993.1:625575-644367 GCF_000504015.1 Erythranthe guttata | reverse complement strand
CCCTAGGGGGGCCCCACCTCCCACCCTTGGGGGGAAACCCCCCCCCCCCCCCCCCCCCCCCTATTCCATACTCATTCATCTAGATCCACAACCAATTTCCAACATTTTTAACTTTCAAAATCGTGATTTATGCATCTTAGACTTTCTAATGAATCACATAAAGCTTACATGATCTATCCATGTTTACTTTCACATAAACAAGCATCAAAGTAACAAGTACCACAATAATTATACTTCACATCTTTAATTACATCATTGAACACATAATTATATAAACATAACACTTCACATTTCATTTCATAAGTACACATAAACATTCAATATCAGATAGTAGCACCAAGAAGGGCATTTTGCACTTTAGCCATATTATAATCACATAATCATATAACCATGTCATTCATAGCATATCAATATCACTCATATCATGAATTATGAAAATTATCACATACGACATTACTTTACTCTAATCACTTAATACATACACCTTCATTTCAAAAGTGCAACATATCATAACAAATAATATACGAAAATAATCAAGTATTCGAACTCGTCATAGAAATCAATTAATCATATTTCTAAATCATGTACTTGCTTCTTAACACCATTCTACACTAGTATATTATAATTCCTTCTTAGGACATACAACATGATACCTACACTTAGATCACTAGGCCATAACTTAGAGGTTTCACCTTCATTACTAACATATTTTTCCTACCTCAGATATTAGAACCATGATCACAAATCATGCTTTGACAAAAGTAGTCATCTTAAGAAAATCCAACAGTTTTGGTACCCTAAGTTTGAACTCCACAAATCAAAAGCCTTTGATTTTTTTACAAAATACTCCTTTATATGTCTTAAAACCCACTGAGAAACAGTTTACAAATATTATTATCCGAATAAAAGATATAAATAAATTTATAAGGTGGTACAATTTTGAAATTTGAACAGAAGAAGTGACTTTAGAAATTCATTACTCTTTAACCGTTCCTCCAAAACTTTTGAAATTTTAACATCATATACTATTAGAAGTCATATATACCCCAGAAAATCAGTTTTAGAAAATCTTGAGGAAATTAGGATAAAGAAGTAAAATGGTACAGTAGTGCAGTTTAAAACTTAGAACAGGGGAGGGGACTTCGAATATTTCTTATACATGATCTACTGTTTCAAACACTGCCAAATATTATCTCAAATGAGTTATATAAGCTAGGGTTCTGTTACAAGTTGATTCACTAAATTTTAAAAAAGGAAAACATTAGATTTCATTACTTATTCTAAATTGACTCTAGTTTCGTACAGTTTCGGTAAATAAATCATAACTTATTTGTTTCTACTCCAAACATTACAAGCCACATATCAATATGACAATAACAGAGAGATATTCCAGTTGTAAAATTTCATAGTTTTCACAAACCAAATCATGGGTGAAACATGGGTTAAAGTCCGTACCTACAAATCTGTAAAGTTTACATATAACCTTCTATTTCAAGATCCTAGACTCAATTATATTAAGCACATCAAATACATTTTAGTTGCGCAAATAGAGAATAAAATAAAAAATATTCATGTAGACATTAATGAACATTAATTCACATCATTTCACATAAATAGTATATGTAGCAAATTGAAAAGCAACTAATTAAATTCGAAAGTACAACACATATTCATGCAAAGGAGACGAGAGGAAAAATACGGAAATCGGGTATCTAAAACGCGGGTTGTTACATATTTCGTATGAAATGACACTTGAAATAAATTTTTTATTCATTTAAACGTGTGTGAATCGAATATAAATTTGTTTTGTCGAAAACACGAATTGTGAACCCTAACAATTTCATTTTTACATGTCATATTATTATATTAAATATTTCAGTTAGGTCTCAGAACGTAACATTAACGAATTAATATTAAACAATACCATATTCCTTTTATTTTGAATGATTAATCATTCTTGAACCTCGTGAGAAAAATAAGTACGAATTTGCACGTATAATCACATAACACATATGGAACTTATATTTGCTTTTCGTTCTCTATCCTTCTTCTTTTCCACACCTAATCAAACTATGCAGTCAACATCACTCTATCCAAACTACAACTAGAAAAAGAAATTAATAATAATAAATAAACAAATAAATAATTAAAAAAAATATTCTAACCTGTTTAAACAGTATCGACAGTTTGTATCTTTCCAACAGTCTCGACAGTCTATGGTGTACTGTAGATCACGTACACTACAATCTGACTGACACCTAAAAGCAATTTGTATTCATGCAAAAACAATAACTAAGTATCTAATTTTTTTTATTTGGATTTATTTTGTTTACAATTTTTCTACCCAAATCTTCGTATCTGATTTGGCAAAGCCATAGATGCCCCATATAACAACATTACTGTCAGGAGGACGCACATCAGTGTGATAGGTATGCCCTGCACACTGCGTGTTCTAAAAGCTCTAACCTATAACAAAAACGGTATATATATGAACTAATTATATAATAAATTAAATTCAAACCGATAAACTATATATAATATTAATTTTACCAGGGTGGATAGAGTTGCCGAATAGACTATGATAGATGATCTGAAGCATATCCAGCCGACAACCAGGATCCTCAAGTCACCTTTGCACGTAAAGTACGTGACAAAGGTGATAGTGCAAATCAATCTAACGAGGATGCCCCAGATAGTTATAGTAAAAACTACAAAATGAATTTAATTTGTAACTATTAGCGATGTGCTAAATAATAATTATTTTGACTTTTGTTGTAACTATTCTGAAGAATTTCGGAACTTACTTGATCATAATGCCCCGAGTAGTAGAAAAATACGACGATGTACGTCATCTCGAATTGCAACCAATGTTGTTAATGATAACCAACATGGTTGAGTTGACCTAAGCACACCATAACATAGCCTGATGGGCGACGAAAATAAAGCAACGGTGTACGGAATCACCATAATATCATATTCCTATTACTTTGAATCATTATTCATTCTTGAAACTCGCGATAAAAATAAGTACGAATTTGCACGTATAATCACATAATATGGACGAGAACTGCACTTGATTTGAACGTGAATTTGATTGGAATGTCAAGCAAAACAGTTTATATAATTATTATTATTTTCAATCATTAACCCTAAATAATTAGGAGTGACTACAGTACAACGTTTGTTGAATCATAATATCATATATATATGATTACCAGTGCAATAATTTTCTTTGTTCTTTTTTCATGGTTTATTTCGTATGAAATGACACTTGCAATACATTGTTTATACAACTGATGATGTGGATGAAAATATTTTTCATACAAAGGAATTGCGCCTTTACATAATCACCTTGCTTGTTCACGCATTGTCATATAATCCATATAGCATTTTCTTTAAGCGATGCGTATTTGGAATGATCTATCAGAAGCTCATATTATTATTAAAACAAGCATTGAATTATATAATAGAAATTTCAATCTTCTTCAAGTTGACCAGGTGGCTGTTGTTTGGAGAGATGGTGATGATGGTGGTGTTTAGCTCAACGCGATATACATGTATATATAGGTGTTGGCCATCGTTGCAATATCAACTACTAATATGGGTGCTACGATCCATTACAGTATCCGTTACTATTTTCATACGGAGAACCGAGGTGGCATGCAGGAATAGAGATGCTCCGACCTACCGGGCCAGGTCAGCTTGCAAATCCTACACATCATTGAGTCTGTGAAAATATCATCGCTCCCACGGTTGCTGGATCAGACACGAAATTGCGTAGTGTTGAGGAAAGAGGTTTGTATTTATTTCAAATACCAACATGTTTCTTTATTTTTTACTGTATGGCCAGCTAATGTTTTTCTTCTTCTATGTGTAGTGCTGATGACAAACTTAACAAAAAAACATAATGTATCATGTCGTCAGTATTACTGTTACAAAGCTCAGATGCGGCCAGGTCGTCGTTCAGTTGTTTTGCACTTCAGTCGGTTGGGGCAACAATTTACTATTTATTTGTACATTAAATTGGAGACTTCTCAGTTGGGTTACTACAGATCTGAATAATTACAACGTGAAATACGTATTGAATCCAATAAAGGTATTTTTGACAGCCTTTCTATTGAACCTGATATTCAGTCTTTTGATACTGGCAAGAGGGTGGTTTTGCCGTCTTCATTCAGTGGTGGACCAAGGGACATGCGGAGGCAGTACGTGAATGCTATGGCTTTGGTTGAACGCTTCGGAAAGCCCAATATGTTTTTAACTATGACCTACAGTACCGCTTGGAACGAAATTCAAGACAATTTGCTTTCTGGGTAAAAATGATGCAGGTCTATCCAAGAGCACAAAGGAAGACGAAGTCCAAGTGCCGAGTGGACCTATCACAAGAAGTCAAGCTAAAACTCTTAAGGAGAAGGTCAATACATATTTACAAGAATTAATGAAGAATTCGAAATTCCAAGATGAGAGAAAGATAATTTATTATGAGCATTCAAGTGATGGAGATGAACGAGCAGGCATGGGCTGATTTTGGTCAACTTAAAGGAATTAATTTCGAGCCCAAATTAGAGCAAGAGATTTGAAGTTAGAGATCAAGTTGAGGCTTAATTTTCAGCCAAATAGTTATTATTTTCATTTTTTATTAGTTATTAGTTGTTAGGAGTCTTTGTTTTAATTAGTTTTCTAGTTTGATAGGAGTTATTGCTTTCCTAGTTGGATAGGTTGTTATTTCCTTTATTTGAGATTGTTTGGGAGTCTTTTTAGAGGTTATAAATACCTCCAGTATGTCATGCACGAAAATCAACACTTTGATCAATAAAATTTCGTGAGTTTTATTCTCTCTTATGTTCATAAGAACTTCTTCAACTTGTCGGAGTATTCTGTGGCGTTCATCGACTTATCAAACAATATGTCACAATTGTTTGTGGCGTCTTCATATACCAAGGTTCTTTCCTCTTCATAGGAAAAGGGTCAATGTTCCACCTTCATCAAAACCTCTAGTGGACGATTCGGGTTTGATATCGAAACATGGATATCGGGTTTTGTCACATGATGACCCTTTCGAATTTAAATCGCATTGCGGTGGACCAAAAATGAAGAAGATGTCGATTGTGGTGAAAATATAAATGAAAATAAGATGCAGTTAATGTAATGAGTTTTGTAAGTATAATAGAAAGTCGTACACAAATTGATGTAATTTGTATAACTTAATGAGATTTTTTGCTTATTCATTTCGGACATTACATTGCTTTTCTAATCGATCGATTTTTTGATTTTATGTTGATTCTTGATGTAGCACCCCGCATTTTCGGTAAAATATTAGTATTTTATTTTACAACTTCTATGTGCAAATTTGTTAAATTAGAATTTAGAATAATTCTTGCATGATTAGTAATTACGTGAAAATTAGGTGATTATGTGAAATATATGATTATGTGAATATGTGAAATATATGATTGTGTGATTATGTGAAATATAGGATTATGTGACTATGTGAAATATATGATTATATGATTACGTGAATTATGTGCTTAGGAAATATTTTGAGATATTATGTCGGAATAAATAAATATTTCTCGAACTTGTAAAATAAAATATTTTCATGAACTAAGATTCTATTCTTGCATATCAATTTAAGTGAGCATTTTATCATATTTATGCGTGCACTAAATTTTAGAAAATAAAATTTATTTATGCATTTAAGGATTATTAATTAGTCGAGAAAATTAGAAAATCGCCCCTCATTTTCTTTAATTTCCGGCCACTAACACACACACACACATGATTTAATAATTGCATATTAATTAGGAATAGACATGCATTAGAATCCTTATACTTTGAGCATTAAAATAAATACCTAAAGTCTAGTCTCCCTACTCACTAGCTAGGAACACCTTTTTCACTCCCACACTCCACTTTAGTAAACCACGGGTCACTCCTCTTCTTCCTTTCTTCTTCATTTTCGGCAGCCCTAAACCACCACCATAGCCACCACTTTCTCAAGCTTAAGCCACCCATGAACCACCACTGTACCTCTTCCAAAATATTGCAAAATCACCCCCGCAAAAATATGTATTTCCCTTTCTTCTCCATTGGCTTTGAACTCTCCAAAAACTCTATAAATGTATCCAATGTCCAAGATCAAAATACACTCTTCAAACTCCAATCTCACCATCTATAAGTTTAAGGTCTCCTTCTATTTCAACAAAAGGAGAATTTTCGGCCAAGCTTAGGAGTAAGCTTCTTATTCCTCTTCTTTCTTCATTTTTTTCTCGAAAGAGCTAAGTTCTTCTTTTTATTCTTCTTCTTTTTATTAAGATATAATCTGACTCTTTATCTCTTCTTGTATTAGAGAGAAAAGATAAAAAAAATCCTTCCCCTAAAGAGTAGATGTGAGAATTGTTGAATTCTTGCTCAAACATGCAACATCACTAGTATTTTTGGTTTTCATATGATTTATTTGTTGATTCTTGCATATTATGTGGTTATATTGCTTAGATGATGATTGCATGTTAGTATTTTGAAAAGATAAGTTTGTTCTTGAAGTTATATGTTTTTTTTTTGAAAATTTGGGGAAAATTGCTTATTTGGTTTAATTAGTAGCTTGCATGTGTTAATCTAGTGTTTGATTGTTGATTTGTGAAAATAAATTGAATTTTTGGCTTAACTATGAAAAATACATAAGTTGTTTATTTTGGCTTAATTAGTAGTTTGCATGTGTTTATCTAGTGATTAATTGTTGATTTGTGCAAAGGTATTGAATTTTTGGCTTAACTATGGAACTTTCGAATTCTTGGGGTAAAAATGCATAAATTGCTTATTTGGTTTATTTGGTATCTTGCATGTGTTGATCTAGTGTTTGATTGTTTATTTAAGGCCTTGCATGTTATGATCTAGTGATTGATTGTTGATCAAAGGCCTTGCATGTTAAGATCTAGTGATTGATTGTTGATTCAAGGTCTTGCATGTTAAGATCTAGTGTTTTCTATGAAGATGATAAAAGATTAAGAATTTGTACTAAACTTGATTAAAAGACTCTTGCATGGGAAGGTCTTGCATCTTTCAAAAATGTTTTAACTGAGTGACTTAGACTCATGTTAGATGGTATCGTATTATTTGGGAGTCATTTTCATGAGTAGCTTAAGAGGAGTTAAATTTTGAAGTTGCTCTATTGAGTCTGTCCGAATTTTTATTAGGTCCATCATACCTAGTTATTTTCTAGTCTTGCATGTAGTATGTATGTGTGTTAATTGATTGCTTATGGTTTAGTATATGAGCTCTCACCCTCTGATTTATAAGAAAAATTTCGACGTAAATTTATATCCACAATAATCATTTTCTTAAAAGTCTTCCGCTGAGATTACATATAATAAGAGTAATCGTGAGAGGGATGTCACACATTGGGTGGTATCAGAGCAACGATCTCGGAAATCTCCATATGCCCTAAAGATCTTCACGATTTTCAAAGCACGACTTCTACTGAGCACTCGGGCAAGTATATGTTTTATGTGAAATCTTTATGACTAATGTGAATTGTTTCTATATGTTTAAATTATTAAAATCTCGGGAGCAAGAACTCACAATCAATCTCGTACCATCCAAGACCTCACCGCCCTCGCCCGAGAACAAAATGAACAAATCAACCGCTTTGTTAACCTCCAAAACCGAAACCCTCCTCCACCTCCCCAACCTCGAAATACAGCCCCACAAGCCCTCTACGAAAATGCATCCTACCGAATTCTACGGCGGCCCTAATCCAACTGTTGCTGAAGAATGGATCAAATCCCTTGAGGTCATCTTCGAGTACATGGTGATGAACAACAACAGCCGAATCCATTGCGCACTATTCTTGTTGAAGAACAAAGCCCGAAATTGGTGGGAAGGCGCAAATAGTGCGATCGGTCTAGCAAATACCACTTGGGAAGCTTTGAAAGTTCTTTTCTTTGAAAAGTACTTTTCCAAGAATGTTCGAGCACAAAAGGTTAAGGAGTTTCTCGAACTCAAACAAGGAAACCTAACCGTTGCCGAATTCACTCGCCGCTTCAAGCAAGGAAGCCTCTACGCACCTTTCATATCCAAAGACGCCACTGAGAAGATAAATCACTACCTAAGGGGCCTCAACCCGATAATCAAGCGTGACGTTCGACTAACCTCTGCTTCCACTTTCCGCGGAGTAGTGGATAAAGCCTTGGAAGCCGAACAAGACGAGATGGAAATCCGACAATGGAGACCTCCTCATGATGCCTCTTCTTGACCATGGAAGAAACCGAACCTCAACAACGCCAAGGGAAAGCAACCGGTCATTCAAGCGACCGTGACCCCGAGCAACAAACCCTTTTGCCGTAAATGCAATCGAGAGCACTCAAACAATTGTATTGCCGGGACCAATCACTTTTTTCGATGCAAGAAGCCCGGACATATGCTCCGAGACTGCTCAATCCCCCGAGGCAAGTGCCGGGACGATTATTCGCCATGACTAGAGACCAAGCAGAAGTCGACCCGTCAATGATCGCAGGTATCGTTAATGTGTATAATAATTCTATGTATACCCTCATCGATTCTGGATCAACTCACTCATTCATCTCAAGTACCCTCGTTGCCGAACTCCGTCTAGTCCGTAGTCAAGTCGATGCCTTGTTTAGCATACTTATTCCTTCCGGTGATGAACTTAAATCCAAATTCATCGTCAAAGATTGCCCTATTGAGATTCATAACCAAACCCTAGCCTCCGATCTGATAATTCTACCCATTAAACATTTCACAATAATTCTCGGAACGATTGGTTATCAAAATTCGACGCCCAAATCAATTGTGCTCACAAAACTGTTCATTTCTCCTTACCGAATGGAAGTTTTTTCGAATTCCAAAGCTCGTACAATCCGTCGATTCCTATCATTTCCACCATCAAAGCGAGCAAACTTATTCAAAAAGGACACCTATGTCATTTGGTCGACATAGTGGAAACTCTCAACGAAGATGAAGCTGACCTTTCCAAAGTGCCAATCGTTTGCGAATTCCCGATGTCTTTCCCGAAGATCTCCCTGTTCTTCCGCCCGATCGCGAAATCGAATTTGAAATTAATTTGATCCCCGGCTCCGCTCTTATCTCTAAGGCAACTTATCGCATGGAGCCATCAGAGATAAATGAACTCAAAGACCAAATTCAAGATCTTATCAACAAGAAGTTCGTCCGCCTTAGTTTTTCTCCATGGGGTGCTCCAGTACTCTTCGTGAAAAAGAAAGACGGAACCCTCCGAATGTGTATCGATTACCGTGAACTCAACAAGGTCACCGTCAAAAACAAATATCCCTTGCCAAGAATTGACGACCTCTTCGACCAACTTCAAGGCTCCACGGTCTATTCAGAAATTGACCTTCGTTCCGGATATCATCAATTGAAGATCAAGAAGGAACATATTCCGAAGACCGCGTTTCGAACTAGTTACGACCATTACGAACTTGTAGTGATGTCGTTTGGTCTAACCAACGCCCCAGCCGCCTTCATGGATCTTATGAATTGAATCTTCCGCAAGTATCTCGATTAATTTGTGATCGTATTCAACGACGATATCTTAGTCTATTCACGAAATGATGAAGAACATCGGAACCATTTGGAAATGGTACTCCAAACTCTCTCAGAGAACCAACTCTATGCGAAGTTTTCCAAATGTGAGTTTTGGTTAAGACAAGTCCACTTTCTTGGTAATGTAATTTCCAAGGAAGGCATAGCCGTCGATCCAAGCAAAATTGGAAGCCGTTTGTAATTGGTCAATCTCTCAGAATGTCGGTGAAATCCGAAGTTTCCTCGGCCTTGCGGGCTACTACCGACGGTTCGTTCCGAACTTTTCCAAGATAGCCGCTCCACTCTCTCGTTTGAACGGAATGGAAGTCAAGTATCAATGGACTCCCGAATGCGAGTCTAGTTTCCAAGAACTCAAGAAACGATTAACCTCGGCACCAATCCTCGCTCTACCCGATAATACCGGAAACAAAACGGTCTCAGAGCCGTCGTAATGCAAAACGGGAACGTAATTGCCTATGCCTCTAGATAATTAAAAGATAACGAGAAGAATTATCCGACACACGACTTGGAACTCGCGGCAGTCGTGTTCGCCCTCAAAATTTGGAGACATTACCTTTACGGAGAAAAATGTTCAATCTTCACCGACCACAAAAGTCTCAAGTACTTCTTTACTCAAAAAGAGCTCAACATGAGGCAAAGAAGATGGCTTGAATTAGTCAAGGACTATGATTGTGAAATCATTTACCATCCCGATAAAGCCAATGTTGTCGCTGACGCTCTTAGCTGAAAATCCATGCTCGCCTTGATCATTAAATTGCCGCTTGAATCAACTATCAAGTTCGCTCAAGACCATGATGATCAACTTCTCAAAATCCGAGAAGGCTTAGCATCCGGTCAAAGTCCAAATTTCTCTATGATTTATCTAAGGTATTGCATGTTAAGATCTAGTAATTGATGGTTGATCTAAAGTCTTGCATGTTAAGATCTAGTGATTGATGGTTGATCTAAAGTCTTGCATGTTAACATCAAGGACACATCTTTTGAACTTTTACCATTTAATCAAAACAATTTTGATTCACTTTACTTCATGATTATGATCAAGTAAATAAATGAAATTAATCTATACATAATTTAATTAATATTACTCAATATTACTTATTGAAACTCATGAAAGTTCCAACAATAAATAAATAAATATATATATATATATATATATATATATATATATATATATATATATATACTTTTTTTTCTTTCTAATTAATATATTTTTTCGATCACAACTCCTAAAATATGTTGAATTTAAAAAACAAAATTCTTTTTAAAGTACAAGAGCTTTCAAATGAAATATTAGTTGATTGTATTCTAATCGTGTCTCGGTCAAACTTTATTTTTTATTTATGATATTTTTAATTTTCCCAATATTTCAATTATTTTTATAAATACTTGAGTAACGTAAACAAATGACAAAGTTACACTAAAAATAAAAAATTAAAATTAAAAAGTAATTCCACAATTTATTATGTTAGATAAAATACAAAGTACTACAATTTGAGGTGCTAAACTTAAATTATATGCAAAATTTCATATTATAAATTATTTTCTATATTCTTTACAAAGCATTATTTTGTTTTTAAAGTTAAACATGTCTATCTTATCCATAAAAGAAGAAAAAAATCACCCCATGATCTCTAATAGTTATTAAGCTACCTTAAACATTAAATAATATTTTTTCGTATTAAAATAAATTGAGATATTTTAATTTTATATAGCTACAATAATATTACCATCACATAAATTTTCACATTTATAGAAGGATACCTGTTCCTCTCTAAATTCTTTTTTGAACTATAAGTGGCCTTGAAATGTAGTGGTGATGTGACCGGACTCTCTCGTTTTTTCCTTACTTTTTATGCGATTATTCTCATTCTTATGTCTTCTCATTAGTTTGGGCTTCATGTTATACCCGTGTTATTTTATTTTTGATAGGTTTTCTTTTTTTGACAGTTGCATTTTTAGCCATTTTTCGAGTTGTGGCATACTACACTCTTTAGGTAATTATTGTTTTTTGATCTATAGACAGGTTGGGGGTCCAGAACCCTGATCGAGTGTTCGTTCTTCAAAAAAATATGATACACTCCACCAATTTTTGAAAAAAAAAACATGAAACAGAAGAAAACAACAGCAATGGGACTCTAGGGAACGAAAAGGAAATATCTTCTCTACCATGTTTGCCGCTCGTTCACCACCTTTCATCGCCGGGAACCGCCGTCTAAATCTCACCACACTAAGTCATCCTTATCTGTCGTCTTTCTTTCATAAATAACGAGAATGTAGAGAGGAAATGGTGAAAGTTCTCCAGTACCGAAAAATGTATTAAAAATTGGTACTAAGAATTTGGATGCAATTCAGTGTAGGGGAAATTTTTTGCCAAAAATCAATACTGAATTTCGCAGAAGAATTCATTACCGAAAAGGTCGTCTGTCGGAAAGGATGAAAATTAGGGGTGGATATCAATTCCAGCGGCAGACGAGGATGAGTAAGTATTGAATTTTTTTAATGGCAGCGAAAAGCTGTGGTGGATGGCGACGAAAATGGTGGAGCGTCTTCCCTCTTTTTTTCAATTTCAAAGAAAGAGATAAATTAAAGACAATTAAAAAAACCGCTAAAGAGAATAACTACGAAGCAAGTAATTATCATTCAGAATTTTGATAATGACGAACATGCGTAAACATTAGAACAGTTGTTGGAATAATTTAAGGAAAAGATTAATAAAAAAAATGTAAAATGGTCATCTCTATATGTAGGCAAAAAAAATGTATGAAATTATTTATGTATTTTACTATTAAGTACTAAATAATTTTAGATTACATATTATTCAAAATAATTATCAAAACTTTTCACAGCTTTTACCCTTTCGATTAATAAAAAAATTTATTCTTACCTATTATATTTCTATTTAATTATATTAGATATTCTTTTCCGCTGAACATATCAAATGATAATAATGGAGACAGTCTGAATTTGGGGGAACTGTGAGGGCATAAAATTGTTTTTCTTACTTGTTCTTGTTTTTTTTTTTCTTTATTTAACGGAAATATTTAAGTTGATAGATTATAGCCTTATAGGCTATTTTATGTTCTTATGTATAATTATTCAAGTATCGTAGCGACAATGTTAATTTCTTAGGTTTTGGAATTCAGAGTATACTGTTTGGGGCAACAGGACAACAAGCAAGGAATAAATTTTGTTTGAGATTAATCCATATACAACATATTATAATTTATATTCTTGCTATATCTAAGTTATGTCGCAATTTATTTGTGCTACGTATTTTAGTAGAATAGTTTTTTTTTTTTTTTTTTTCGTACTCCAGTATTATTAACATGTAGTTTGCGAAACATTTTAGGGCCTTTTGCATGGAACAACAATGTTGCTATGCTATAAAAGACCAAATTGTTATTACTTCTTCGAATTGGTTTCTTTTCTTTCTAAATAAGGTCTCGAAAATGCATTTAACGTGACAAGGTTTGCGTTGTAATATAATTTACGACAAAGACTATTGTACTAATATGTATATTTCCATTTGACTTCGAGTGCTGACATTGTCTTTAATTTTTCAATTTGATATTCATTGTTCACATTGTCACACACGTGCAACACACGTGCACCTGCCTAATGTATCATAAAATTCACTTTCGTTTAAAAAATACTACAGATTACTGATTTAAATATCCAAAAGAGGGTAATCCTAATTACTATTACACATATTGTCATTACAGATCGGAGGATGCGATCGATAGAAAATACCTAAAACCGTATCAAATGTTTTTACAAGCATATTATACAAATAAAACGACAAGACTAGGTTAAGAACCAACACAATCCACAACCCCTCCATATGATCTCCTCCCGATTCTCAAGCTCGATTCCCAACTTCACTCCTCGGACTCCAAATCCGGTATACCTACAAACATACAACACCTATATGAGCCTTTGAGGACTCAATGAAAATCTTGAATTATTATCGAATACACATAGACTATATATATATATCGAAAACTTGACATATATATATATATAGTCTATAGAGAAAAAACTTAAAATTCGGATATGTCAAGTTTTAGAGGAGATGAATTCTTTTTTTATTCATGTGCTCGTGTGAATTTACGCGAGCACTTGGCAAGTGCTCGCGTAAATTCACACGAGCACATTAACAATATTTTTTTTTTAATATTCTCTCGTGCGATTTTACACGAACATGTGACACCTGCTCGTTTAAAATCACACAAGCTATTTAATTTTTTTAAAAATAATTCTAAAAAAATTGTTTTTTTTTAACCCACTCGTGTGATTTCACACGAACAGAGAAGGTATGCTCGTGTGAAATCACACGAGCAGAATGTCTCTGTTCGTGTGAAATCACACGAGCAACACAATTTTTTAAATTTTTTTTTTTTGAGTTTTATTCTTTAGTTTTATAATTTGCTAACTACATTAATATAAAAACAGAAAGTATACATAGATGTAGATGAAGATATGAATCATTCGAGCTACATGATTACAGTGAATTTTTCACAATTTCGACTGCATTTGATAGTAAAGATGCACTAGTCGAGTGGGCGATGAATATGGCCATCAGTCAAGGACATGAGATTAGGCGACAGTCTTACCACGAGGGCCGATAATATTTGACTTGTAAAAGAGCCTATAAGAGACGAGGAAAAAATGCAGAGGTCAAAACAAGCCGGAAGTCCGGTTCAATAAAGTGTAAATGCCCTTTTGCGCTATGAGGTAAAGAGGGGTCGTGATGGATTATGGCGCCTTACCATCAAAGATGGCAATCACAATCATTTTCCTCATAAATATCCACAAGGACTACGTTCGCTAAGTCGCCTGAGTGAAGAGCAACGAGAAGTGACAAAGATACTGAAAAAGAGGCATGTGAAGCCGAAGGAAATTTTGCATCATCTGAGAGAGATGAATCCGGATACGGTTGCGGCCTTGAGAGATGTGTACAATGAATCACAGAGAATTAAACGAGAGAAAATGAAAGGAAAAACAGTTATACAACATCTGTGGTACGAACTAAGTGAGAGTGGATATAACAAATGGCATCGAACAAATCCAGCTGGTGATGCAGTGCAAGACGTTATGTTTGCGCACCCAGATTCAATAAAGCTTTTGCAGTTATTTCCATACGTCATCCTGATGGATTGCACGTACAAGACTAACAGGTAATAATTATTTAAATGTGAATTACATTTATTATATTATATATATATATATATAAGAGTTGACTAAATTATAATTACCTTCATGTAGATATGAAATGCCTCTTTTGGAGATCATTGGGGTTACTCCCGTGGGAAGGAACTTCACTATTGCCGTTGCTTTTATGTCACGTGAAGATGAGGACATTTATGCATGGACATTGCGATGTTTGCGAGACATATTACCAATCGGGATAGAACCAGAAGTGATACTGACAAATCGTGAGTTGGGCCTACTGAAAGCATTGCCAAACGTGTTTCCACATTCGCATCACATGTTATGTTTATATCACATAAACAGAAACGTTGAGGCAAACCCGTCAAAATTCTTGGGTAACACCAAGTTGGGTGTACTGTTCCGGATGACGGTGTGGGCAAAGTTAGTCGAATATGAGACTGAGGAAGAATACGAATGCAACTATAGAGAGGTAGTTAGATTGTACGGGCAATATCCGAAGTTGATAACTTACATCAATGAAACGTGGTTGATTTATAAGGAGAGATTTGTTAAGTGTTGGACCAACAACATCGTTCATTTCGGTAACACGACGACTAACAGGTATATAAATTGATTTTACTATAAACTCGTTACGTACAATCTTTTATGCACATGTTACATTTATTCATTATTTGAGTGTTTTCTCGAAACAAGGTAGAGAGTGCACATCGTGCATCGAAGCGTTGGATCCAAACATCGACTGGAGCTATGGATACAGTTCAAAATGCACTAGATGCGCAAGTTGACCTTCAAATTAATGAATTGAAGGTGAAAAACGAGAGCAGTAGAACAGTCAGGATGAACAGTAGTTCACTGCCGTGCTTCGGTGCTTTGGTATGTAACGTATCACACAAAGCACTGGACCTGTTAGATAAATAGTACGAAAAGTTGGAAGAGAATCCGGATAGTTGCAACTGTTACCTAAGCCGAACCCACAGACTCCCGTGTGCGTGTATGATTGCAGTTAAAATTGCTGAGGGAGATACTTTTTATCCGCAACAGCTACATCCATTCTGGAGAACATTGGTTGTCGAGCCGAAGTCGGATCCATGGGAGGACGAGGAGGAACCATTTGATCGCACAGTTGCAATTAAGAAAGTTCTTCTCGATGAGTTCGAGAAGTTATCAAACAAAGATTACATGTCCCTAAAAAATGCGGCCAACTATTTACGGGACCTAAATAATCATTCTTCAACGCATTTACAAGAGCCGTCATTTGTGAAGGCCAATGGACGACCTAAGAATAACTCGACGAAGAGGAACTTGTCCGGATATGAGCACATGATGAATCGGAAATCCGAAGTTAAATCTTCTTTGGGCTCTAAGGGTCGCAAAACCCCGACCGAAGGGACGCTAGAGTCAAAACTTAAAGCTGGTACGCCAGAGTCAAAGGTTAAAGGTCGTCCTCGCGGACGTACTAAATCGACGGAAGAATCAGTTGTTACTGCCGGGGACCGGGTCAATTTCTTTTCCTTCCTTCCTCCGTTTCTCGCACAGTCCGTAGCCTCATATGTTAATGTGAGGGCCGATGGAAATTGTGGCTACCGGTGCATAGCCGAAGTTGTTTACGGCAGTCAAGAGAGATGGCCACAAGTCAGAACTGACTTGGTTGAGGAGTTTATGGAGCGTTACAATCTATATTCTACTATTTACGGTGGGGATGAGGGGGGTCGCAATACAGTCGATGATTATATCTTGACATGCAGTCATGAGAGCGGACCGGCGCCACGGACGAAATAGATGTCAAAAGATATGGGGTTGGCGATCGCTACAAGATACAACGCAATGATATTAATATTCACTGAACAGGGTAGCATCACTTATCTACCACTAGTTGGGAACCCCGTGTTATCACGTATTATTCCTATGTCGCTACATAACGATCACTTTATGATCATACGAGTATCGGTTTCATGCCCTCTTCCACGTCTCCATCCTCAGTGGAGGTATTTTGCAGCTCCCAATTTACTACCTCTACGAGATTTTTACGCAGATCGACTTGCTTTTTGGACGACGTTGACTTCTAGGCATAGGTAGTACTGTATTATTGTAATTTTGTTGAACAATTACTTGATTTTGTAAATTAATAATTGTTGAACTACTAGTTGAGCGTGGAAAGTGACTTTGTATCCCGCGCCAAACAAACCGCGGTTATGTGGCAAGTTCGATTCAATTATTGGGAAAGCGATAGTCTTGACTTTTCCAAACTGCCGCAACGCTCGGTCGGGCATGTACGGCTCCACTATATCCATGAACTGTATCGTGCCGTAATACATGCTCCGAGGATGCAAGTAATGTCACCGGTACCATACGGGGTCCAACAAACATAAGCATATTTTAAACTAATTAGAAAAATCCGTAACTCTACTATAGACATAATTAGAAAAATTATTACTCACATCTCTTTCGGTCATGGCGTCGAGTTTTTTCCGGTATTCCTGCAGCGTGGTTTTATTGCCTCCACCATGGGCCCACCTTCTGCATCGAGGCTCAAACTCGGCATATGAACGGGAAAGAGGTGGTCGAAAGCAGGGGAAATACTCAAAGATCCAGCACTGCAAACAAAAACCAATGAAACGTTGTTGATATTAACTACATAGAAGTTTAAATAAATAAATAATTACTAATAAAGGTACACGTACCAGAAGGAGAATAACACATCCACAGAGACTGTTCATTCCAGCGCGGGTGGCAATACCCAATTGGCGGTACATGTTTGCTAAGCATGCCGAAGCCCACGAATACTTGCCGACATTATCGAGATCGTTGGTAAAATGGATCCACCACGGCTTCATGTTACACGCTGTTTTTTCTACAAACCAAACCGACCCAAGCAGAAACATCAAGTAGCCCTTCATCTTCTTCTCGTCTGTGGTGGAGGGAAGGGTCAACTGATCTCTCACCTGAACCCAACCAACTCCCTTGTTTCGAAACATCTCATTGGTGTCCATCAGACTGACACCCAATAGAGATGCAAGACTCTGTGAGCACTCTTCTACCGGGCGAATTTCAGACACTGGCGGTCCGTCCAGCCGCAACGCCAGGATGAAAGTGACATCGTGGAGCGTGATCGTCATCTCGCCCCATGGCATGTGGAAACTGTTCGTCTCCGGCTGCCACCTCTCCACGAAAGCTAGCATGAGGTTCTTGTTCATCCTCTTCAGAAAGCAGTCTCGTAAGTGGTAAAGACCTGTTGCCTCCAGCCTCGCAATCATCGTGTTATCCTGCGGGCCGCGGTAGTCCTCGAGTGCTTTGCTCCTCGACTTTCACCTTGTAGTTTCACGGCGCTCCTGAAAAATATTGCATGTATTGTTAGCTAAAAAAAATGAATAATATAAGAATTATGTAAAGCACGTGTTGACAGAAAACTTACATATCCTTCCCAAATGTACATCGCTATATGCGACTTGAACCATCGCATAAACTCGTAATTTTGTGGCCCTCCCTCGCACGGACCCTCCAAGTACGCCGGACCAGGCAGCTGCGAAAAGGGTAAGCCACGACCACCTCTACGACCCTGATATACATCTGGCTCAACATCTTCCTCCGTCTCCTCGTCATTATCCACATTATCGGGATTGTTGTTGTGGTCATCATCGTCGTCGGCATGTGGCAATGTACTACGAGCTAGCTGGAGGTCGCGTGTAGGTCCAGAGGGTCCGGCTCCAGCTGCAACAGCTTCTCGTCTCAGTCTCTCTTCTTCCCGCTGTAACGCTGCTTCTCGAGCTAACTGCTTTCTTCTACGGGCGGAAGCAAGGACATCTCGGTCTCCAATGCGATCTGGATCTTCCGGATTGTTCCCCTTCCCGCTTAAGGCTTTCATTAAGCTCTTGCCTTTACCGGCAACTTGACTCATAAGACTTTTCCCCCGGCCTCCTGCCATCTACAATTAAAAGTAAGCACTTTATTAATATTTCATATAATAAAAAAAAAAGCATTTAAATAATGAAATGAAAAAAATAAAAACAAAATTAAATTGTTGTGCTCGTGAAAAAACATGGC
>NW_012192993.1:609845-623902 GCF_000504015.1 Erythranthe guttata | reverse complement strand
TGGGAGTCATTTTCATGAGTAGCTTAAGAGGAGTTAAATTTTGAAGTTGCTCTATTGAGTCTGTCCGAATTTTTATTAGGTCCATCATACCTAGTTATTTTCTAGTCTTGCATGTAGTATGTATGTGTGTTAATTGATTGCTTATGGTTTAGTATATGAGCTCTCACCCTCTGATTTATAAGAAAAATTTCGACGTAAATTTATATCCACAATAATCATTTTCTTAAAAGTCTTCCGCTGAGATTACATATAATAAGAGTAATCGTGAGAGGGATGTCACACATTGGGTGGTATCAGAGCAACGATCTCGGAAATCTCCATATGCCCTAAAGATCTTCACGATTTTCAAAGCACGACTTCTACTGAGCACTCGGGCAAGTATATGTTTTATGTGAAATCTTTATGACTAATGTGAATTGTTTCTATATGTTTAAATTATTAAAATCTCGGGAGCAAGAACTCACAATCAATCTCGTACCATCCAAGACCTCACCGCCCTCGCCCGAGAACAAAATGAACAAATCAACCGCTTTGTTAACCTCCAAAACCGAAACCCTCCTCCACCTCCCCAACCTCGAAATACAGCCCCACAAGCCCTCTACGAGCAATTCTTGAAAATGCATCCTACCGAATTCCACGGCGGCCCTAATCCAACTGTTGCTGAAGAATGGATCAAATCCCTTGAGGTCATCTTCGAGTACATGGTGATGAACAACAACAGCCGAATCCATTGCGCACTATTCTTGTTGAAGAACAAAGCCCGAAATTGGTGGGAAGGCGCAAATAGTGGGATCGGTCTAGCAAATACCACTTGGGAAGCTTTGAAAGTTCTAAAAATTAACAAGGCCTCCTCGTGTGGATTTACACGAGCTCAGTGGATGCGCTCGTGTAAATTCACATGAGCAGGCCAAAGTCCTAATTCACTCGCTGCTTCAAGCAAGGAAGCCTCTACGTAACAAGATGATCGTAAAAACGAAAAAATTACCTCCGATCTGTTGACGATTTGCACGGGCTTTGCGAAAGAAAATCGAAAGGTTGAGAGAGTTTTTGAGTTCACTTTTTGTTTTTTGAAAAATGGTAAAAAATGTGCCTGACTGTTTAATATGTGCCTGCACAAATCATTTCAGTTCTATTAATAAACCCACTAATTCATCACTAATCTATATATAGCTAATTATTTTTTCTACTGATCTCATTAGCTGTTAAACCAATTTATTTTTGGAATGCCATAAAATAGTTATGGCTGCTAAATATGTGAGTGAACCAATGTATGTGCATACAGGGTCGTCCCACCTATATAGGCAAGTTGGGCCTTTGCCTAGGGCACCAACTTCTTCTGGGGGCCCCCACATAGTAAGTATCTATTTTATATATATATATATATATATATATATATATATATATATATATTAACATATTAATGAATATTTACTTTCAATAAATGGCTGACTTTGAAAAGGAAAAAATTGAGGGACCCCATTCCATTTAATGTATAAATCCAACGTTCATTTGGACTTATTCCCTAATAATAAAGAGAATAATCAATGAACATAACGTCCACATGTATCTAGTCCCTATTTATACTCTTTTCAATATCTCTCCATATCCCATGTTTTTTTTCATTTTGACTCTCTCTCTCTCTCTCTCTCTCTCTCTCTCTCTCTCTTCTTTCTCACTTCTCATCATACACGTTTATTTGTAGTTATTTTATTTTTATTTTTAGTTTCTCTTTTCTCTTATAAAAACAACAGGTAAAATAAATTGCTAATATTTTTTCAATAAATTGTTATTTTTTTTTAATAAATTGCTAATTTTTTTTTTGTTTTTGTTTAATGCAGATAATTATTTGGTGATGGCCTAGTTTTAATTTTGTTGCCATTCAACTTGCTATATTGCCAGGTTCTATCGTTTCTTGTCATTGCTAATCAATTTTTGATCTATTATCTCGAGTGGTAGAACATATTTATCTAGATGTGAAAAACGAAAAAAACAAGTAAAAATAAAAAAAAAAAGATAATGCAGTTCAAAGAGGAGTTATAGAAAAATTATTTGGTAAACATAATAAAAATGCTAGAAATGTAATTTCTATTAATGTTCAAAGTGATGATCTGATTAATGCTCAAAACAATAATACTATTGATGTTTAACATGAAAATCCAATTGATATTGAAAAAAATAATCCTACTATTGATAAGAGTGAAATTCCTGTGCAAGAACAAAATGAAAATTTTGTTAATAATAATGCTAGTGATCTCAATGAAATTGAAGAAAGTGAAAAATATGTTGATAAATTTGATGCGGCTAATTGGATTAATATGAATGCAAAATTAAGAGATTTTCTAGTGGAAAAAGGTCCTATTAGAATTACTAATGTAGATTATCCTAAAGATAGTGATGGTAGACATTTCTGTGTTTCAAGTTATATTCGAAATTTACCTATGATGATAACAATTGAAATTTTTTAAGTCTAATCGAAATGATTGCTGAATTTGATCCTATTATGCAAGAATATTTTAGGCGTGTTAAAGATGGGGAAATACATACTCATTATCTTGGGCATAATATACAAAATGAATTGGTGCAAATGCTAGCTTGTGAATTAAAAAACAATATTATTAAAAGAATTAATTAAAATGGCTAAGTATTTTTCTGTTATACTTGATTGTACTCCGGATACTAGTCATCAAGAACAAATGTCTCTTATTTTAAGAAGTGTGAATATATCTACTACCCCAATTAAAATAGAAGAATATTTTGTAGACTTTTTTAAAATAGATGATACAACGGGAAAAGGTATTTTTGATGTACTTTTAAATATAATAAAAGATCTTGGACTTGATATATATAAGTGAGAGGACATGCATATGATAATGGTGCGAACATGAAAGGTAAAGAACAAGGTGTTCAAAGAAGAATGTTAAATATACACCCTAGAGCATTTTATACTCCTTGTTGTAGCCATAGTCTTAATTTAGTAATTTGTGACATGGCTAATTCTTGTCCTAGAGCTATATTTTTCTTTGGAGTTGTACAACGTATATACACTATATTTTCTATGTCTACAAAGAGATGGAAAATATTGATGGACAATGTAAAGAAGTTAACGCTTAAACCATTGTCACAAACACGGTGGGAAAGTCACATTGAAAGTGTAAGAGCCATTCAAAGTCAACCAATCGAAATTAGAGATGCTTTAATTGAATTGGGAGAAACTAGTTTAGATCATGAAATAAAGAGTGAAGCTAGATGCTTAGCCACTTATGAAACTGAGAATTTTGAATTTTTACTTGGCATGAATATTTGGTTTGAGTTACTATATGCTGTTAATTGTGTTAGCAAAAATTTACAATCTAAAGATATGCACATTGATTATGACATAAAACAATTAGAAGGTATCGTATCATTTTTAGAGGATTTTAGAGTCAATGGGTTTGAATCTGCTATTAATGTTACTAAAACAATTGCCTTGAAAATGGGAATTGAATCAATATTTCGCGAAAAAAGCGTGATTCATAGAAAAAGAAAATTTGATGAGAACCGAAATAATCATACTATATTATCACCAGAGGAGTCATTTAGAATAGAGTATGTCTTATATATTGCAGATCAAGCTATTTCTTCAATTAAAGTTAGATTCGACCAATTTAAATTTTATCAAAATACTTTTGGATTTTTATTAAGTATAAAAACTTTGAAGTCTTTAAATGACAACACTTTGAAAGAAAGTTGTATAAGTCTTGAAGCTTTCCTAAAACACAACTCAATGTCTTTTTTTTTTTTTTTTTTTTTTTGGCCAAAAAAGATTTTATTATTCCATTATTTGAACAAATGGGGCCTCGTTAAAACCTTGTGGGCCTACACAAGAAAAAAGAGTACCCCTACAATGGCAATAAAAAATCGGAAGAACCACTTGATGGTTTATGGCAACCTTTACGAAAATTACGATAACCTAATCTATCCATTAATATTAACCGCTTAATTGAGGAAGGGAGTTCACTAATAGATCTTTGGTAAATCATATATCCACCACAAGCTTGGCATCCGATTCGATAATGATGTTATCGAAACCCATTTCCGTAGACATCTGCAAACCATCGAGAATTGCTGAAGCTTCAGCCCAAATATGAGAACCAGGGCCGTATATATGAGAGAAACCATGAATGAAATGACCATCATGGGTTCGAAAGAGACCACCCCCTGAACATGCAGTGCCATGCAAGGAACCATCCACGTTGCCTTTAATATACCGAGCTTCTGGCGGGATCCATTTAACCCATATACCCCGACCAAGAAACGGAGCTTTAAGTGGAAGCCGAAGAGCTTGCATAACTTGCCTACCGATCTGAGATGTTGGCAATTTAACCTTCGTAATATCGTTTAGAGTAACTAGAGAAGGAAAGATGCTTCGGATAATTGTAGCCGTGTTCATCGGAATATCTTCAAATACGACAACGATTTTTTCAAATTTCCCAACAACCTATCATTAAAATGCCAAGTGCCATTAAACCCTCTTGAGTGTCCCTCCTAAAGTCATGTGTCCAAGCTTTGATCAGGTGTTGCATGGAACTTTAATAAATCGAACATGCATAAAATCATAGCATATTATACAACGCAATTAATTACGCAACGAGCTCTGATACCACTGTTGGGTTTCGGGCACGCGTACGCAGCGGAACACAAAAATTTTATGCGAATTAAACAACTTTAAAACACATAAGCACATGCCCGATAATTAAATCAATTAATTGCGTACCTTTGCGCTTCCAGCGAAATTAAAAACAACATACATTGCGTACCTTTGCGCTTCCAGCGAAATTAAAACAACATACATGCTTAATTACTTAATCGAAATTAAATCAATTAGCATGCTCGCGTTTAAATCAAATAATCATGCTCGCAATAATAAAACCAATTTCATGTAGTCACATAGAATCATACAAGTTTCTTATTAAAACGAACATGCATATATTAATTTAAACGTAACCGAATCGAATGACAATTGATTCGAAACATTACCTCTTGAAGCGTGAGGTAGGCGCACTAAGCAAAGCTAGATTGCCACGGAAACCAATCCGTGCAATCCGGGGCAGCAACGGCGATGATCCGAGCTACGGCAGCGCATGTGATTCACGCGCAGAGAAGATGGCTAGCTGCTCTTCCCACTCCTATTGATCCAACATGTTTGCTGATCTGAAATTACAGCCTTGCTCCGACTTCAGTATCTCCATGCGTATTTACTGGATGAACAATTCCTTCTGGACGATGGTAGATTTATGAGTCGTGAAGCTGCTGTCAAAATTTCACGTCCATCGGATGACCGGTTGATTTATGGCGAATTTTCTCGCTGGGCAGCGCAGAAAATCCGAGAGCAGTTTTTCGGAATTGCCTTCTCGCATCTTCGATTCTTCGATCTTCCTCCTCTTGGATTTCACCTCGTATACTTCGATCTACTAAACACGTGGCACTAGACACGTAATAGTCAGAATAACGGAAGAAAAGAAAGAAGGAAAGGAATACCGAAAGAGATCGGCCAACGGGTGGCCGATTCCGGCGAATTTCCGGCGACGGCGCGGTGGTGGTGGCCGTGGGAGAGGGTGGCTGATCGAGAGAGGCAGCGGCTAGGGTTATGAACGTGTGTTCTCTTAGTTGTGTGTGAGCAAGACCTATAAATCAAGTATTTATATGTCTTGCATAAAACCCTAACGGGCTTAAGTTGGACCGGGCCCAACAGCTTAAGCTCGTTAGTTCTTTTACTCGCTCGTCTCTCTCAATTCAATGATCGGAAAATTGCAACAATTACATTTTCGGAATCATTATAATATCCTCGTCATTACGAGTGTCAACTCTCATTTTCCAAATTTCCAAAAGTGGAAACCCTAGTTCAGTGCACTTTCTAAATTTGGAAACTTCCCGATTTAGAAAGTTCACTAACACGTTTGCCTATTCTTTTCCTTTTCTTATTCTCATTCATAATTCCAAATTACGAATGTTGGATCCAATCATATTGACTTCCAATCATGCAAAGA
This sequence comes from Erythranthe guttata, assembly GCF_000504015.1. Next base: position 617,876 of record NW_012192993.1, on the reverse strand, counting down.
TAAACTATTTTATCTCTGACCGTTTATTCAAAGATCTCATGTACACGAGCAGTGTGACCCTCGATGGTTCAGGTGTAAGCTAGCCGTGGGCCCACAACCCTTTGCGGTCAAAACTCGTCCCCTTAGAGTTACGATTAAGATGAAACTCGTTTCACCTTAATCACCCAACGAATCAAGATTGGCGTCTAGCAACTACGCGTCATGATTCCCTAGATACAAATGAAGTGCCTGCAAGAACCTTCAGATATAGTTAACGTACAGTACGGTCCCTTCGATACATATGTCCCGATCGAACTAGAGGCATTGGTTCATCGAGACCTCTTTATATGTTCGATGACGGTGCGATCGTTCCAAGTGTTGTAATCGTCACGTGCATGACTTAGAGAATCGAATTCTCTAATCATCACTTAGTCAGCTCTGGCCAGAGACTTAGAATGATTACAAACTTTCAGAACACACAGGACATCCAAGACTATTCTAGCGATCGAATCCCCGACTACAATGCACAGACCTCCCACTAGATTTCGGACTGCACGAACACTGGCCCTTGGGATGGTCCTCGGTGGAACTCAGGGACAGGTCACGATACAGCTGGTCCTCTAGTGAAGTCACGGTGATGTCTAGGTCATAAGGACTAATGGTGTACAACTATACCATAGATATCTCTACTCGATTATTGGGAACCACTTAGAGATTTCTAGGGTGAGGGAGTTCAGTGAACTCGTCAACTTACGAGCACCCACTTATGCATGCCGATATCACAATACCGTTTACTGATGAGATGCAGTACACATACACTAAGTGCTAGTCTTAATGGGAAAGGCCGATATCCTCATTAGTGGCGTAACCCTTCGACTAGGAACACGTTTAACAGTTATAATACTTGAGTAAATATCTCACGATCCTAACGATCAATTACTAGTACTTGTAATAACTGTAAGGACTATATCTATGCTTGTGACAAAGGGACAAAGATATAGAATGCCAAGGTGTTTTATCATTAATACGAATAAAGGTTCGTTTATTACCATAATAAATACGAAAGACCACAGCCACAAGTTGGCTTGTTGGTCACCTACTCTAACACATGTTTGTTGATTTGTATTAATGGTTTTTCACAGCACCTACATTTGGATGGGTATGGATAACCTCGTTTTTGCAGGGCCAAATCAACGGGTATAGCCCCATATGCAAGCTTCCAAAAGAAAGCCCCGACTTTGAGCGGAATGTGTGGGTGCCAAATCGTTTTTGTAAATTTCACTCGAGGGTTTTTATGACGAACGAGATCCCAGTATTCGCTCACCGTAAAATTGCCTGAAGTCGATTTCGTGAAAATAAGGCGATCCTCCTCCATCTCATTGATCTCTATCAAATCGAAGATATGTTGCTGCTCCTGGGAAAGAAAACTCCTGCATTCTTGCGGTTTACTTTTGGCCTCTTTGAACGTCATGGTTTTGTGTTCATCGAGGGTCACCCCCTGAATCCATTTATCTCGCCAGAAATCGACGCTACCTTTCCCAACAATCCAGCAAGTATGATTCTCCAAAGTCTCGAAGTGTTTATGCACTTCCTTCCAAAAGTGTCTGATATCGATAGTTTTGATTTATATTATGAACTAAAAGTGTTAAGAAAAGTCATACCTAGTGAAATAGAAAAACCCATTGATATACTTAATCATATCAAAGTAATTGATTCTTATCCAAATACGTGTATTTGTTATCGAAAAATATTTACTATACCTATAACCGTTGCTTCGGCCGAAAGAAGTTTTTCAAAATTAAAATTAATAAAAATATATTTACGTTCAACTATGTCCCAAGAAAGATTAAGTGGATTGACTATTTTATCTATTGAAAAACATTTGTTAGAAGAACTAGAATATAAATATTTAATTAATACATTTTCATCTATTAAAGCACGAACAATAAATTTTAAATAATATTTTTTGATAATTAAAAAGAAAGGGCCCCGTTTTTTTGTTTCGCCTAGGGCCCCCAATAACCTACAGCCGGCCCTGTGTGCATATATATAAATAATATATATATATATATATTATTTATATTACTTATAAAAGTGTGAATAAATTTAAGGTTTCTTCCCTTTTTTGTTCTTACAAAATTACCCCTGCAAAACAATACTAAAAATCGCATTTGAGGGTCAATTAAGTAACTTTGTTAAATATATTAATGTTACTAATAACATTAAACGACACAACATTACAAAGTAGCAATGTTAATAATAATATTTATTTAATAATGACATTAAACTACACAACATTAGTTACAAAGTAGCAATATTAATGTTAATACTTTAGGGATTATTAGTGAAAAACCCCCAACACATTTAGTTATATTAGGATGGATATAAGATCATTTTCCATATTAGTGAAAACCCCCCTCATTATATATTTTAATTTACCATAAATTCGAATTTTAGGGATATCTCTATATTACCCTTAATTATCATTAAACCCTATTTTTCCCCTCACTTCTCTTCACCAGCCGCATCTCTCTCTTTTTCTCTCCCTCGCCACAGATCTGTACCTCCGCCACGCAGCCTCTCCCCCACCCCCGCCTCACGATCTTCTATATTTTTTTCACCCCTCTTCTTCTCTCCCAATAGCCTTTTTATGTGCGAATCCCATGGTCAAGGGCAGTTATGAAGAAGATGACGAAGCTTCTTCTTCAATCCATTTCTCCGCCGTTTTTTGGGAACAACTTCCAGCGTCACATGACTCCGATCCGACGTCGACGACCTCTTAGCCTTCATGACGGTGTAACAACGATGACGACGAGATCCGGATCGAAGCAAACGAGATTATTTAGGTTTGTCCGTCAAATTCCTTCATTATTTACTCATTTTTATTTTGCAACTGATTTTTTTTTTAGATTAATTGTTATGATGTTGTTGTCTTGATTCAATTGTCAAATTACAGTATGATTCGATTTCTATCATGTCTTATTTGTTGAATAATTTTGTGATTTGAGTCTTGCGTTTGTTTAAATAGAAAATCAGCAATTTGTTGATGTTATTACAAATTTTGGATATTATTGTGTGTTCTGATTTGAATTTTTATTGAATTGTTTTGTGCTTGTCTTTATCTATGAAATAGTTGCGGACATCGGGATTATTTTATGCATAGCACATTCAAAATCTACGAAGATCTGTGGAAGAAAACTCATATGATCGGAGTTGTATCTTGGCCCTATCTTTGGAAGAAAACTCCTATCTCAGCCAAGGCAAAGTAGAAGAAATGAATTTATAGAAGTTTTCTCTAAAATTGGAGTTGTTTATTTTGTAGTCGATTATTGTAAATTTGTAGTTGTTTTCGATTTTTGTAGTTGTTTTTTGACAATTTGTAGTTGTTTTTGATAATTTTTAGTTGATTTCATTAAACAACTAGATTTTATTGTTGTTTTCGATATTTTATAGGTGATTTCAATTTTTTTATAGTTGATTTCTTTAATTTTTAGTTGATCTTATTTGGTAAAATTGCCATTGAAAACAACTATTTTTTGTGGTTGTTTTAGAGTTTTCTTTAAGTTGATTCGGAGAAAAAAAGAGAAAAAAAATAGTTGTTTTCGGTAAATTTATAGTTGATTATGAACAAAATAGTCAAAAAGAAAAACAAAATTTTAGTTGTTTAGGAAATATTGTAGTTGTTTTAGAAAATTTTATAGTTGTTTTCGGAAATTTTATAGTTGTTTTCGAAAATATTATAATTGATTTGCAAACCCAACAGCAAAAAAAGAAAAAAATATTTTTTTTGAAGTAAAGAATATTTTTTAAATAAATATTTTTTTTAAAAAAAAAAGAAAAAAATAAACGAAAAGTATAATTAAAAGAAATTAAGAAGTCATTAAAGTAGGGGTAGTGAATAGTAGGAGGGTAAATTTGGAATAAGAGAAAAACTGGATCTATCACTAATAAGGAAAAAGAGGTTGGATCCACCCTTATTAAAAAAATGCTATAGGGGGTTTCACTAATTGTCCCAATACTTCATTTACATTGCCATTCTGATTGAACCTATTGCTTTAATTAGGTCTATTATTTTATACGTTTTTTACTCATGATTATTGACATTTTTCAGGATGAATTTACTGAATAGGCTTTAGTCCATTTGGTATTATTCATGGACTCTTTTGTCATCATCATGCTTTTTTGTCTTAAATTGTAAACGGAAATATATTTTAAATTTTGAATGGTAATTTAAACTCTTACATCATTTAACTAAAGATTTACTATGTTAAAACTCTTACTAAAAAATTCTACTTTTAAAAATAAAAGACAAAAAACACATGAAAAGATGAGAGACATTTTATGTTGGGATTTTTTTTGCATAAATCTCTAATCAATCACCTTTATTATTTTAGATTATTTGTTATATCTCTTTTGTCAATAAGCCCATCTCTTTAGTATGTATTATAAATAAATGAAAAATTAATGTACATGACAAAATTACCCCCAACTCTTTACACCATATTCTTAATTGTAACCCCAATTTAATCAATTTTAACCACAAAAATTCAATTTTGACCTTTTTTTTTTCCTGAAATTACTTTTTCGCCGCTGGTCTCCGGCATTGATTTTTTCGATTTTTTTTTCCAGCCGCCAGTTTCCGACGTTGACCGCTGATCTCCGGCGTTGATTTTTTTAGTGATTATTTTTTTTTCTTCTAAAAGTTTTATCCGTTTTTTAACCCCGGTCGCTAAACATTAACCTTAATTGTACTGTCATTAACAATAATTATACTATCACTAACAATACATTAACGTAATTATATTGTCGTTGGCAGTACATTAACGTAATTGTACTGTCGTTGAAAATACATTTATGTAATTGTACTGTCGTTGACAAGAAAATTAGAGTCAACGACAATATTATTATTTTTTTGAGTTTTGTTTTTCAATTTTGTTTGATTTGTTGACAAGTCAACGTAATTATATTACTGTCGTTGGCAGTAAAATAACTGTAAACACAATAATATTACTATCAACCACATAAATATTATTATGTTTTGGGGTTTTTGTCTTTTGTTTTTGTTTGAGTTGTTGACGGAGTAACGTAATAATATTGCCGTTTACTATTCTAATATTACTGTAAACACAATAATATTACTGTGGTTGACTGTAATATTATTGTTGTTACGGTAATATTAATGTGAACCACATCAATATTATTTTTTTTGGCTTTTTATTATGTTTACCTTTGTTGAACAGTAAACATATTAATATTACTCTATTACAAAATAATAATAACTTTTGATGTGTTAATATTACTGTGTTAGAGATTAATATAGCAATATTACTATGTTAAACTGTAGTATAGTTAATATTAATGTGTTTAACAGTAATATAGCTAATACAATTGTCAACCACAACAAGATTTCTTTCTAAATAGGGGGCAAAAAGATGTTTAAAAAAAAAGTCAACGCTGGAAACCGACAGAAAAAACAGGAAGAAAAAAAAATCAACGGCGGCGACGGACGAAATTGTCCATAAAATTGTGTTTTTGGTCAAAATTGAATAATTTATGAAATTTGTGGTCAAATTGAGGTTAGATTAAATTAAAGGATGAAATTGGAGCATATTAAAATGTGATGGGTTATTTTAGTGTTTTACAAATCTCTAGACAATGTGTGGATTTTTTTGTAAAAATTCTTTTTGCCTGAACCCCTTTATGAATAAGTACACATTACTGAGCTAATATTAAAGTACCCTTTTATTTTTAAGGATTATTTGACAAAACCCCCTTATTAGCCTCCTCCAATTACAATGAGTCCAAAAAAAATTATTACTTTTAAGTTAAATCCAAAACTTTTTTAATCAATATAGTTTCACGATTATGCCTTTTGTCCTATTTAACATAACATTTTATTTAATATTAATTTATAATTTCCACCCACAATATCAAACCCTATGCCCACGTCTTGATTTCTCCCACGCATTCTCTTCTCTATCGCCCCAGCCCCTTCTCGACATTCTCCATCGCAGCCGTCTCCCTTTCATCTCTCTCCACCGGCCACCTTGCGATCTTTGTTCGTCCGCCGCCGCCGTCGCTCCTTTTTTTTTTCCCTCAAGCGGCAGTCCAACACCCCATAACGGCGGAGGCCTTGCATCGAAAATAATTGAAGTGGTTGAAGAATGATTCATGGTTGGTGGTGGTGCGGATGACGAGTTTCTCGATTGTGGGGTTCTGGACAGTGCGGCGGGGAAGATTAACCTGCCAGATGTTGATTCTCTCGACAATCTTCCAATATCTCGGCCTGCATCTTTTTTTTCCATTAAATGTTAGGTTTGTTTATTGGGCAAATTACCAAAACCCCCCTGAGGTAAGCCTAAATAACGAAAATTCCCCTCACGTTCTCGTAATTACGAAAACCCCCCTTGACTAACGGTTGACCGATTTTTTTTAACCGAAAACGTGAAATGTCTATTATATTCTTCTGTTAAATATGTAAAAAATATTCTGAGAATACATTTGTTTGCTGCAATAACATTCGACCACGGAGTTCATAACCGGGGAAATATTTTGAGAATCAACGACTTTGCGCGATTGAATCAATAGAGGGAAAATCTTGGCAGGTGGGTAATCTTGAACAATTGAATCTAAGATGGGGTTTCCAAGTACGGAAAGCTCCGACCCTAACAGTATCCGGATAATCCGGCACCGGTCGCCGATATCAGGCTTGAAATCGAGGGTATTCTGAGCCCAATTGAAGAAACTAAAACATATTTTGGGGTGGGTTTCGATTTTGTTCAAGATTCGGTGGGAATGAGTAAAATTGGAGGAAAACTTGAGGGGTTTGAGAAGCGGAGCCCATAATTTGGTGTGTTGTTGCAGGAGGACTGTGGAGGCTTGTGATACAAACTGGGTTTCGTTGATTCGGATCCTCCAATTCCGGGTCGGGTTTCTTCCTGAAGTTGTGAAGTGATTGGGGTCGGCCGGATTTCCGGGCCGTTGATTTCCGAGCATTTGTTGGTGATGCGGGATAGGAATATCGAAGCGTCCGGCGAAAGGGGTAAAAGTTAAAGGGGCAAAATTGGTATTATCAGAGGAATATTTGGGAGAATCAAAAAGATTCTATCGAGTTTAACACCGTTAGAGCGATTTGTAAGATGTCTGCATACCTCAGGGGGATTTTCGTAATTACGAGAACGTGGGGGGTATTTCCGTTATTCAGACTTACCTCGGGGGGGTTTTGGTAATTTGCCCTTGTTTATTTTATATAAAAAGACACAAATGCATATAGCGGTTTTTTGTAAGTTTATAGTAAATTTTTGTAATGGAATTCGTTAATTACATAGTTATTTTTGTTAATTAAAGAGTGGTTTTCATTAATTACAGAGTGGTTTTTGTCAATTACACAGTGATGTTCGATAAGTTTATAATGGACTTTCATAACGAAATACTATAATCACACAATGGTTTTTGGTAAGTTTTATAGTGGATTTCAATTTGTTAAAACTATTTTATTTTTAAATTTAACTTTAAAAAATAAAAAATCGAAATTAAAAAAATGAAAAATAAACTTTTTTAAAAATAAAATCAAACTTATCTTATGAAAAAATGGAAATAAAAAAAAGAAATAAGAACGAGATTTTTAGAGTTGATTTGAGAGCGTTACTTGAGGCATAAAATCTGAAGCGTGATTTAGGGGCATTATTTTTGGAGAAGATTTAGATGTAGATTAGGGGCTGGATTTGAATATATCAACATAATTTTTCTTTTAATTTATTGGAATAATTAATTTGGGCATATAATGTATTTTGGGTTGATTAGATTATAGCAAATAACAATTTAAAAAATGGATTTATGAACAAATCAAAATTCAATAAGGGGTTTTATCAAATAGCTTAAGGGGTTTTATCAAATAGCTCATCTATTTTAATAGCTTAGGATCCCTAAGAATGTCAAACCAAGTCTTAGGGGTTCACTCAAAATTTTGTTATAAAAATAACTACACAATCAATCACCTATAAAATATTTACACATTTTGAGTTTATAATCTCATATAATGACGTGCTCTTG
>NW_012192993.1:589461-603250 GCF_000504015.1 Erythranthe guttata | reverse complement strand
GTCTGTCTGTGTGTATGTGTGTAATGATAGAGAGCTTGAACGATTTATACATAGATATATATATATATATATATATATATATATATATATTTATAAAAAGATTTTTTTCTTTATTATATAAAAATAAAAATAAAAATATTTTTGTAATTATAATTGAAAATATGAGAATAAATTTTTATATTGTTTTTCTAAACATAAAAATTCAAACTTTCTCATATATATATATTTACACTTAATAATTTTCTTTTAGTTTATTTGAAAAAAAAAATAAAGATATATGTATATATATATATATATATATTTTTATTTTTTTTTTATTTTTATTTATACATATATATATATATATTTATATATTTTTTATATTTATATATAAATATATATATTTTTATATTTATATTTATATATATATATATATATATATATCTCTTCTTATATATATATATATAGCAACACATAAATAACACATACATATATATATATATATATATATATATATATATATATATATATATATATATATATATATATATATATATATATATATATATATATATATATATATAAGAATCTGTAATTTATTTTACATTATTTATATAAGTTTTATAATCATTATACATTGTAGAGTTGTGATATATATGCTTATTGTTAGATAATTTTCAATAATGTGTTGTGTTGTAGTGATTTTTCTTGTATGCTTTAAGGGGGGGTACACATTCGAATGCTATAGGTTGCATTTTTAGACGAGTGGTTTAATGATTTTTACGAATAAAGGTATAATTGACTTTAGAAATTCAACAATAAATAAATTTAAAATTTATAAAAATACATGGTGTACAAAAGAAAATTCGCATTAAAGTCATTATTTATGTTTTTAAATATCAAATATTTGTAATAAGAGTGTTTTAGACAGTACACAAATCATTTCAAATTCAATTATGTTGCTGGGACACGTCGCGCGATTTGATAAGCATATCTCATATAAGCTCTGTTGATGGGATCTCACCGTAGACAAGCCCCAAATTATGTTGCACAATTTGAGAAAATTCCTCTCCTAATTTTAGCCATCTTTCTTTTTTTTCAATTATGCCCTGCCACCTCATTAGCACTATCACAACACTATCACTGCCACATCAGTCGTCGTTTTTTTTTGATATATTTTTTTTCAAATTTTATTATTATTATTATTTTTTTTCTTTTTTTTTTTAATTATGTCCTTGCAACCTCATCGGCCAATTTTATTTTTATTTTATTTTTTTTTTTTATTATTTTAATTATTACTATTATTAATTTTTTTTTTAATTTTTTATTAACTTTTTTTTATTAGGTATATTAATCTATGAAAATATTAATCGACTATGAATCATAGACGAGTAAACAATTGACTACTAAAAATAACAAATCACGACCACAAAAAAATAAAAATCAACTATATTTTACAAAACAAAAAATTTACAAAAATGATTTATTTTTACAAATCGGAATCAATAAACAAAATTCCAAAAAAAAAATTAAAAATTGAAGTTGATTAACCTTAATCGACTACTGAACATAGACACGGTCACGGGTCGGGTCGGGTTCGTGTCCGACTTTGAGGGGACCCGAAACCGACCCGTGGAGAGGCGGGTCTGGTCTGGGTCCAAACCGGTTTTCCAATTTTTTTTCCAAATAATTACAAGAAAGAAAAATAAAAATTGAAACTTCAAAAAAGGTTGAGATTAACTTTAAACTCAAAATTACAAAAAAAAAAAAAAAAAAAAATTAAACACTAAACAATTTTAGAAAAAAAATGAAACGATTAAGACCTTGAGATATAAACTAAATGAAATGAAAGTTATGAAGATTGGATTAGGAGTGAAAATAATAATTGAGAAATTTTTCAAAATTCCAAAATTAAAAAAAAAACAAAATTCAATCTTTCTTTTAAATTACACAGGTTGAATCTTAATTTTTTATATTTCTTAATATTAAATATATATGGATTTGTTATTAGTGGAAATTTTTAATATTAATAATAGTGAATATGAAAATATAATTTATTAAATATTAGTTATATAATATTATAATTATTTATTTTACAGTATTATTTATATGGGATTATTAGTGAAAACCCCCTAAGACATTAAGTTAAATAAGAATGACTACACCCCTATTTTACATATTAGTGAAAACCCCCTTATTCCATATTTCAGTTTAACATAAATCCGAATTTTTAGTGGTATACCTGTATTACCCTTAATTCAAATAACAAACCCTATTTTTTTTCCTCGCCATTTTCTCTCAACCAGCCCCCCACCTCTCTCCCGTTTCTTTCCCCTGCCGACGCTCCCCATCCCCGCCCGACGTTGTCTCACGATCTTCCCCATTTTTCTTAACGCATCTTCCTTCCCTGCGATTCCATGGTGAAGGGCGGCAACTAGCGTTAAACAGACCGCCGCAATCACTCTCCCCTTACGCCTCCGCCTCGCACCGCCATCTCCTCCCCCCTTCCACCTCCGGTTCTCCAATAACTGGGAAATTATCCATATCGATGAGATATTCGCTATAGAAAGCAAGGATGGTGGTGGTTTCAGCCACAACGGCGGCAGAGAAGCTGTAGAAAATGTATCCATATCGAAGGAAGGGGAGAAGGAGCCCCATGGTCAGCCTATTGCTAAGTGCGACCCTAATGTTGATGATTGTGAGTACTGAGTATACTTGAATTTGAGTTTTTATTTCTATGTTTTTGTTTGGGAATATTGGTGTTCTTTTATTTTCTTTCTTTGTTTAGATATGCTAATAATGGTGGTTTGCGATGAGAAAATCAAGAAATTACGAGAATGCTCCAAGCAAACTATTTGATCGATCTTGATGTGTTGCGATAGTCATGTCGTTTTAATTTTGTTAAAATAGTTGTTTTTGTCATTTTTGTAGTTGTTTTTCTGTTTTTTATAGTTGTTTTGTACTTTTATTAGTTGTTTATGTTATTTATTTATATAGTTATTTTTGTCAGCATTATATTTTAACTTTTTTATTACTTTTTGTAGTTGATTTATGACTTTTGTCGGTGTTTTTAATTTGCAGCTGGTGGACTGTGGACTTTTGTCGATATTCGCTCCTATTCTTGCATTATTGTTGGTGGGTGGACTTGTGAAAGAACTACATAAAATTAAAGTTGTGTGTGATACTTATGGTGCTTTTTTTGCAGTTTATTACGATGATTTGTAAATGATTACGATAATTTCTTACTTGAATTTGATAATTTATAGTTGATTTCATTTCGGTAATATAGTTGTTTTCGTACAACAATATAGTTGTTTTTACTACCTTTTAGTTGATGTTAATAAATAGTTGATTTAACAAATAGAATAGTTGATTTTGATAAATGAGAGTTGTTGGAGATATATAGTTGTTTTGATAACAGTTGTTTAATAGTTGTTTTTAACATTAGTTGTTTTAATAATAGTTGTTTTATTGAAATATAGTTGTTTTAGCTGAAGATAAAAAAAATACTATTTTTTTTTTAAAAAAATAAAATAGAAAGTTATAAAAAATATTTGTTTTTAAATATTATTTTTTAAATAAGAAGTAAATAAATAAACGAAAATTAAAATTAAAATATAAAAATAAAAAGTGCATCTAAATATGGTATAATAGGTAGTGAATAGAGGAAGGGTAAATTTGAGAATAAAAAAAAGATGGGTCTCTCACTAATAAAGGAAAAGGAGCTGGACCCATGCTTATTAAAATAATGTTAGAGGGGGTTCTCACTAATAGTCCCTATTTATATTTATATGTTTATAGTTAGAAATATTACAATAAGTTACTTTGCTCGAGCGGTTAGTACTCTATTAAACTACTCGTGTAACCCGGGATCAAGTCCAAACCTAGCATTTTTAGTGACATTTAACATAAACTTCGGGTTGACCCTATGGGTACTCGGGTCCAAAAAATCAAGACCCGAAACCGACCCATACATTTGCGGGTCCGGGCGAGCGGGGCAGTCCTCGACCTTTTCGGGTGGACCCTATGGGTACTCGGTCCCACCCCCAGGTCTCGGGTCCAAAAAATCAAAACCCGAAACCGACCCATACATTTGCGGGCGAGCGGGGCAGTCCTCGACCTTTAGTGACATTTAACATAAACTTCGGGTGGACCCTATGGGTACTCGGGTCCCACCGTCGGGTCTCGGGTCCAAAAATCAAAACCCGAAACTGACCCATACATTGGTGGGTCCGGGCGAGCGGGGCGGTCCTCGGGTTGGGTCCGGTCTAACTGATCATAACTTCTGGGACATATTGTACCAACGATTATGCTTGAAAGATATAACATTTAGAACTGTAATATTTTCAGAACAATAAATGAACATGTGTCTATCTAATTTTATACAAAACCGCCACAACCCACGTTCATCATGCCCCTCCCCTCACCCGTTTCCCATTTTTTTTTTAACAAAACAAAGATGGAAGTCGTGTTTACTTTACAATTTAATAATTTCTCGAAATACTGTCAAAAAAATTGATTCCTCTGCATATAATCCCTAACATATAAGAACTAAAAACAATAATCAAAAAGCATAATTAAAAACAATCCACTTTTAATAAAATCGAGAGAGAAAATAATAACAAGGGCAAATTACGGCCACCCCTGAGCTATGGTCAAATTATGAAAACCCCCCTCCTGTAAGGGTAATTACAGCCACCCCCTCAACTATGTATTTATCTTACGAAAAGACCCCTCTAGAGGTAAAATTAGGGATGTTAATTCAGTAAAATCGGACCAAAATTTCGGTACACCAACATTTCATACCGTTTACCGAACTAAATATACGATTTGGTTCGGTAAATAACCAAATTACATAAATTTTACGTAAAAATATTTAAAAGGAGGGGGGTGGCTGTAATTGTCCAAACAAGAGGGGTTTTTTCATAATTTGATCATACATCAGGGGTGGCCGTAATTTGCCCATAATAACAATAGTAGGTTTATGGAAGAGTATATTGGGTACTTAAAATTGTGAGGATGCTTATATTAAAGATAGGTTTTCTCAAATTATTTTTTTAGGAAGGTTTTATATCACATGATTTTTCCAAAAGAGAGGTCTCCCCATTTTTCCTAAAAAGAAAACCTCATGAATTAATTATATGTCCATTTTCTTGTTGGCCCCTAAGCAATTTTGTTTTGTGTAAGATTTTCTTGAACTCAACTATTATTTGTTTTAATGGGTCCCTTAATAATTTTAGAATGTGTACGTATGGCATTTTCCTTAAACTATGTGATTATTCGCACTTTACCTCATAAATAAAAAGATATGGATATGTTTGTCACTATAATTAGAGCTTATTCAAAATTTGAATAAAAATAGTAACTCAGAGGCACGGTGCAACAATAATTAAGTTCAAGAACAATGTACAAATTAGCATAGACTTTTGGGGTCAGAGTTCTTTTTAGCCTTAAAAGAATCAAACGATTAATCAATAGTTTTTTCATGAATAATAAGATTTTTATTTTGAATAACAATAGAATTTTAATTTTAAACATCGATATACTTTTAATTTTGTACACTAATGCTTCGTTTGCTTACTTATATCGCATATTTAGTAGCAACATGTTTGATTAATTGTATTAGATCAAATAGTGAAATTGTTAAAATAAATAGTATTATATATGAATTTTCAATAACATCCCTAATGTCACAATTGGACTATATTCATTAAACTATGATAAGGACCATATAGAGAAAATATAAAATGAGCTTACAATAATGAATTAAAATCCAATTTTGAATTGAATAAATTTAATTAATCATTAGCAATTATTTACTCCACTAAAAATGAATTATTCTTCTTCGGATCATATTCCCGAAATTAACAATTTGTGTTTTGTATATATCTATTTTAATAAAAAGGGTGAAATAGGACTTTTGGGGTGGTAATTTCAACAAAATGGTCTTATTTGTGGAATAAAAATTAGAGTTAAGGTACTTTCTAAGTACTAAGTTCTAACTAAATGGATCTTTTCGAAAAAGAAAAAATAATTGGACCTATTTTAATGGTCTAAATTATTCTTAAGAAGTTGTCCTAATAAAAGGCTTTGATCCAGGTGAATCGAAAGCCTTCAAAGTCCAAATCCTTTGAAGGCTTTCCATTCACGTGGATCAACAATCGAGTGCAACCAAACACAGTCCGATGTTGCCTTGACCGAATATGTGCAAATAATGAGGGAATTTCACTTTTCCCCCAGGCAAGGGTTCACCACCTTAATAGTGTGGGGTCAGACCACCTCCCTATCTTGCTGAGTCTTGGAGAAGAGCAACACCATCCAGCACGACCCATAAAACGACCTTTCCGGTTTGTGGCGATGTGGATTCGACGCGAGGACTGTGAAGAAATCATTCGGCGTGCATGGGAAGTCGATACAGAGTGTTCAAAAATTGAAGATTTATTGGGCATAAATAACGACTGCAAAATCGCACTGATGAAATGGAGCAAAACTACAATTAGATGTCCTCACATTCAGATCGAGCAAATTCAAAAGAAACTCCATCTCCTTTCATGCATGGACCAGACCGAGGTAACTAGCTAGAGAAGAGATGCGAGTTCTTAGGGAGAAATTAGAAACACTCTACGGGGATTTTGATTTTTATTGGCGATTGGCGCCAAAGAAGTAAAATCCAATGGATCAAGGAGGGAGACCGCAATACCAAAATTTTCAATGCCAAAGCCTCAGTACGACAGCGTATTAATCGGGTGGACAAGATGAAAGACAGTCAAGGCATTTGGAGGGAAAAACGTGAAGATATTGAGGGGATTATCTCGGGCTATTTTAATCATTTTTTCCAGACTACCAACCCAGACGAGCAAGAGATAGATATGGTGTTAGATCAGATAGAGCCACGGGTGCCGATTGAGGCCAATCAGATGTTGTCGCTTCCTTTCACTGCCGATGAGGTAACCCTTGCTTTATCTCGAATGGCACCTCTTAAATCTCCGGGACCCGACGGTCTTCCTGCCGTTTTTTTCACAAAATACTGGCATATATTAGGGTCGGATGTCTCACATTGTGTTCTTGATTTCCTTAATAACAAGCACTTAGGTCAATCCCTCAATTTCACATTCATAGTTCTTATTCTAAAAACCAATAAACCGGAAAAAATCACGGAATATAGGCCCATTAGTTTGTGTAACGTGGTATACAAAATTGGGTCAAAGGTCATTGCAAATAGGCTCAAGCGATTTTTAAGTGACATCATCTCTCTCACTCAATCCGCTTTCGTTCCTAACCGTCTCATTACTGATAACATCCTAGTAGTACGAAGTAAACCATTTTATTAGAACCACAACTAGCAAACGAGTTAATTTCATGGCAGTTAAACTAGACATTAGTAAAGCGTACGATCGAATCGAATGGATTTTTTTGAGGAAAATTCTTTCTCGTTTTGGGTTCTCATCTGAGTTTGTCGAACTTATCATGCTTTGTGTTACCACCGTCTCTTATGTTTTTTTGTTTAATGGTTCTCAGTTTGGGTCGGTTATTCCATCTCGAGGGCTTCGCCAAGGAGACCATGTCTTCCCATATTTGTTTATATGTTGTGCAGAAGTTCTAATTTCGATGATAAACAAAGCGGTAGAAGAAGGAGAACCCCGTGGAATTAAAATTGTACCGACGGCGCCAACTATCTCAAATTTATGCTTTGCGGACGACACACTTCTCTTTAGTCAGGCAACGGAGGGAGACGCTATGAAGCTGAAGGAAATCCTTAATCAATATGCTAGGATCTCAGGGCAAGAGCTCAACTATGAAAAAACAACAGTTTGTTTTAGCTCGACTACACGGGCGGATGTTAAGGCACTGATTCACACTAGATTGAGTGTTCAAGAGGTTGATCGACATGAGAAATACCTTGGAATGCCAGCGTCTATTGGAAAATCAAGGAAAGAAATATTTGGTTTTTTGAGGGAACGACTATGGACGAAAATCAAAGGGTGGGGCGAAAAGCAATTACCTAAAGCGGGTAAGGAGGTCCTAATCAAAGCTGTACTACAGGCAATACCATCTTTTATCATGAGCTGCTTCATATTGCCTGTTGGTCTAGTTTCGGAACTAGAAGCTGCTATTCGGCAATTTTGGTGCGGTTGGGAGTGACCAAAAAATGGTGGGGCTAGCGTGGCACCGACTATGTTTACCGAAAGCAAAAGGAGGCATTGGTTTCAGACATTTACGCAGCTTCAACTTGGCGCTTGTAGCAAAACAGATCTGAAGAGTTCTCACTCAACCGGAATTGCTTCTTTCAAAAATCCTTAAAGCGAGATATTTTCCAGAAGGTGAAATACTCACTGCAGGCTTGGGGCATTGTCCGTCGGCAACATGGCAGAGTCTCATCAAGGCAAGACCATATCTTTTGAAAGGTCTTCGTCGGAGGATTGGCAATGGTAAGGATACATCGCTATGGGCTGACCCTTGGCTCGTCGACGAGGGAAGTTTCAAGATGTTTACAAGAAGACCCATTGAGTCAGCATGGCCGGACAGGGTTGCTGATATTATTGATCAAAGCACAGGTGCATGGGATGTTCCAATTATTGAAGAAATTTTTTGGCCGATCGATCGGGGCAGAATTTTATCGATCCCAGTTGGAAGCCGAGAAGCAAGTGATAGATGGGTATGGCATTACTCAGGCTCTGGAAAATTTACGGTTCGCTCGTGCTACCACAATATCATATCGGGACAAACGCTTACGAGCGGCAGCAATCCTGAGTGCAAGGGTTCGAGTAGCGGCGAAGTTGATAGGAACTGGAACGTGCTCTGGCATCTCCCCATTCCTCCAAAAATTCGGGTGTTTTTGTGGCGAGCTTGCTTGGAGATTCTACCCACGCAAGCTGAACTGACTAGACGAAGAATCTCTCAATCGGCGGTGTGTACCATATGCGGTTATGAAAGTGAAACGTCCCTTCATGTTTTTATGGTCTGTAATGGCATGGAGAGGGTGTGGAAAAATAGTCCGTTCGAGCTCAACGGGTCCAAGCACTTTGGTTCCACGTGGGAATGGATTAAATATCTTCAAATGGTTCTCCCGAAGAATACATTCTTGCTTGCCTTAGTCGTCACTTGGGCAGCCTGGCATCAACGAAATAAGATTGTTCATGGCGATAACGGATTAACAGGCGAAGACCTTGTGAGCTGGTGTAGGAATTTCATTGTCGACTTCCAACGCGAAACACAACTGACTATCATACCTCGACGACCCTCACACATAGCCGTTTGGAATCCACCACCGGAGGAGGAGGTAAAGGTTAATTTCGATGCATCATTCCCTATGGGTAAATTAAGACTTCTACTCAGTCTTCATGGTTGGTCGAAATTGGAAGGGGAATGCATTTGGTGGTCAGTGACTGAATATCCGGGAAGACCGAGGTCGGTTGATGGAGAAGCTCACGCGGCCCTACACGCTTTAACCAAGGCGCAGGGAAAGAGATGGTCGAAAATTAAGCTAGAAGGGGATTGTCTACAATCAATTATGGCACTCAAAGGAGGGGAACTTACGAAATCATCTTTTGGAGCATACATAGAAGATTATTGCAGTATTGCTAAAACTTTTGTTTCATGTCAGTTTAGTTTTGTTAAGCGGTCCGGAAATATTCTAGCTCACCATCTAGCTTCCATGTCTGTTTCTTCTTGTACTGAGGGAGATGTCCTCCCAGCCTTTTTGGCACTATTTAATTAATGAAATTGATGTTTTTCCTAAAAAAATAAAATAAAAGGCTTTGATAACATTAATTTTTTTTTCTTTTAACAATCAGCAACTTTAAAAAATTACTTATTGAGCAATACACTTTTCTTACCAACTTTTCATCCCAGATCCCATGTAACCAAATAAATCCTATATCTGCATGACTGTATCTATATGAAATAGACATCCAATGCAATCCCCAAATTCGATGCAAAAGATAAAACCAATAGGGAGAAAATTTTAATTGCCAAATAATCTGCTTGCGTCATGTTTGCCACACGTCCGTTACTCTTTCATCACGTCCTGATTAGTGATTATCTCTGCTATTATCCAAACTCTCAGAGAGAGAGAGAGAGATTAGCTCTACAATTCCTTCTAGGGGTGGTTAACGATCCGAGTCGACTCGTGAACTCAATGAGTCGGCTCGAAAAGAGCTCGAACTCGGACTCGAGTTTTTCGAGCTCGAGTTTGAGCTCTCTGACGAGCCGAGCTTGAGCCATTTTTTACTTTTTAGTTGTTCGTGAGCTTACGAGCCGGCTCGCGAGCCTTATTTATTTATTTATTTATTTATTATTTTTTTATAAATTATTTGTTATTTAATTAATGTATAATAATATAAAGTATTATAGAAATAAATAAAAATAAAATATAAATATTAAAAAATATATATAATTACAATTTATTTTTTATTTTGTAATTTTTTTTAAATAATTTTTAATAATAATAAAATAATAATTAAAAAAATATTTAAAAAAAAAACAAAATGAGCTGGGCTCGAGCTCGAGCTTGAGCTCGACAAAAAGGCACGCACTCGAGCTCGAGCCAAAAAAAGAATGAACTAGACAAGCTCGAGCTCAGACTCGAGCTCGACAAAATAGACTCGAGCTTGAGCTCGAGCCTGCCAAAAGAGGCGAGCTCGGCTCGTTCACACCCCTAATTCCTTCCACGGTTAATCAAGTGATTCTACACTTTGTACAACCAATTCTATGCAATTAGTTCAATTTAATCCAGTCTCCCAATTACCATTGCAACTTACAGGAGCTTCTAATTTTGCCAATTAAAAAGCCATAATCATGCTCATGTACGGGTATGATCTCTATTCTTTTTTTTTTCATTTACATTTAAATTTCTTGAGAAGGACCCGAATACGGGAGTTCCACCCGAGTAAATATGGTCTCTAATCTCTATGAGTGGCCTAATATCACCCGTCCTGTCTCTTTTACCGCCACCACCAAGAAATTTCTATGGCTGTGGCATCAACGCTTCGGTCACCCAAATATTCGCATATTGCGTTTTATCTTAAATAAAATTTCTTTACCGTATTCTGCCAAGGAAAAAATTGTTTTATGCAATTTTTGTTCCTCAAATAAAGATAACAGTCTTCCCATCTATCAAAATACATTGTCCAGTGATAAGCCTCTCAAACGACTTTTCAGTGATTTATGGGGACCTTATCCTGTCCCATCTATTGATCACAAATTATATTATTGATTTTTTGTTGATCTAACATACCAAATATATTTGGCTATACACTCTTCGACACCAAAAAACGTTAATGCTGGAAAACGGTGGTTGAAACAGCAAATAGAAAAGTAAAAAAAATAAAAATCAACGTCGGAAACCGCGGGCAACTTCTTTTTAGGAATTAAAAAAAATAAAAAAGAAGAAGTTCAAATTGGATTTTTTTTCCCAAAATTGATTAGGAATTGAATTTAAAGGGTTGGGGGTAATTTTGTCATATATAATTAATTTTTCTTTTATTTATAATACATATTAAAGGGATGAGCTTATTGGCGAAAGTGATATAACTCGTGAACATAAAATAATAAAGATGGTTGGTCATGGAACATATCTAGACGTTTGTGATCTACAATGATTTTAAGCTAACATTTTTTTTGTCCGAAGATTGTTTGTTGAAATAAGACCATTATCAAATTAAAGTAAAAAAAAATAAAAAAATAAAAATAAAATAAAATAAATAATAATAATAATAATAATAATAATAATAATAATAATAATAATAATAATAATAATAATAATAATAATAATAATAATAATAATAATAATAATAATAATAATAATAATAATAATAATAATAATAATAATAATAATAATAATAATAATAATAATGATGATGATGATGATGATGATGATGATGATGATGATGATGATGATGATGAAGAACAACAACAACATAGAGTAACCGATATTGGATGACTCTAGAAAATTTGTTCATTATATAACGAATGAACTAACAAACGACTATAAAGGTGTATTTTGTAAATATATGCACTCTTGCAATAATTTGTAAATTACACAAAAAGTGTAAACCATAAAAGACATAAACAAGTGTGGTAACTTTTTTTTAAAGCTACGCATAACAAGTTTAACTGGGATAGCGTTGACAAAAATATTTGAACTCATATTAGTTGATTAGATGTTATCCTATTGCACGAAAAGAACTAGTGCAAATCCTAGAAACCAAATTACATACAACTTGGTCAATCGGTTTTTAAAGAGTTAACTATCAACTTGTATATAAATTGAAAAAAAAAATTAATTGCATTTTTTTTATATAATATAATAAAATCCAATTATTTTATCAGACCTCGCGATGTCTAACAAAAAAAGTACCCTAAAAAGCAAAATAAGCCATGATAACATAATTCAGATAGGTCGATCCGACAATTAAATGGGAATACCAAATATCAAATAAAATTCAATTATTTAATTAATCATGACTAATCTCCCCAACCAAACGAGGCCTAGCAATGTAGTATTATCTCATTTGATTGATAGTATAATCAAAATTTATTAAACAATTTGATTTATTTGATATTTGATTAATTTAATAACTTTTCCAGTATATTGCAGAATTGTGTATTAGGCCCCCTTAATCCGAAAAATATATTATAAAATTTCATAAATTTATTTTTTTATTAAATCTTATTCCATGTAAGAAGAATCCACAACTTATTTACTTGAAGATTCTGAAATAACTCGCTACTTGGCGTACTATTGTTGTTGGCATCATGTTTCCGATTATTGAAGATCGAGAAAATTCGCCAAGTTTTTTGGATTAAAAGATTGGCAAAGATTTATTTTCATGTTTATTTTTGGGAATTATTTAGAGTCCTGTGTTTTTAATATTCTTATTAGGACTTTGATTTATTTCAACGTATGTTATTCTAGTTAGGTATCTTTGTACTTATCTAGAATATAGTTAGAAATTGGCTAGGATTGTACTTACCTAGTTAAACGATTTCTCAGAGATCAAGTAAGGATTTAGCAGGCAAAATTCGTGCATATATAAAGCCTCAGAAGTCATTGAAGATCTCAATACTTTTATTGGAGAAAAACCTCTCGTCGTATTGAAGTTGTGCTAGGACAGTCTGCGGAGAAGGACTGTGCATAGTTGCGTGTGCCAACATATACAAAGTTGTTGTATAGATCTCGGGAGAGGTCATCCGCGTTTCTGAAGAGAGTTCAAGCTTGAAGAAAGTTCAATGTTCGCGGAACGGAGCTGTTGTGGAGAAAACACGAAATTCGAGATGTGTACAAGAACGGCGTAAAAATTAAAGAGGGAGTCTTTATTATTTTTATTAAGTCCTATTAATGTACACTATAAATATGAACAAGTGAAATCGTATTTGCAGGTCCTCGTGGATGTAGGGCACATTTGTGTCTGAACCACATTAAATTCTTGTGTTCATTTATCTGCTTTTAAGTAGTTAATTACTGTGACAACACGAGAACTATAGTTGCAACATAATACCGTCTTAACAAGTAATATGTCTCAACAGAACGATAGATTTTCATAGGCATATAAATCAAGAATTGCCATCCCAAAAAATCTATGAAATGTGAATTCAAAAAAATGGTGTTCGGCTTGATTAGACAAAATCGAAATGAAAAAAATCAAAAACAAATAAAATTTCATTTTTTTTGAAAATGTAGAATTTGAACTGAAACTGAAATCTTACTGTTCCATTATTCGTAACATTTGAATTGATTAAACTCAAGTTCTTTCAATTGGTAAATTTTATTAAAAAAAATTGAACAAATTAAGCTTAACTTGACAACGAC
>NW_012192993.1:573138-589225 GCF_000504015.1 Erythranthe guttata | reverse complement strand
ATATTGAAAAGATAGAGAGAAGAAGGTGGGCCTACGAATAAGGTTCTCACAAGGAGATTTGGAGGGGGCTTTGCTTGTAGGTTGCTATCAACCTCGTTCATCATCTCTATCCGAATCCATGGCGAACGGTATATCAATAATCCCAGTTATATGATTATGTTCTTAAGATGAATTTGATTTCAAGATTCGGTTATTATGGTTTTCCGCATAAAGTTAAATAAAAGTCTTTCAATTGGTATCAAAGCAGGGTTTTGAAATCGATTCATCTTAGAACTCAAATATGTTATACATTAATTTTACGCTTTTTGCATTAATTAAGGCTATCACTCAAATAAAATAACGAGAGTATTATTAGTTTTATATTTATGAAATTTACTAATCTTGTAGTTGCTAAAGTGACCTAGATTAGTACAATCTTATAAATATAAGAACTTTATCAATGTTTAATGATTTAGATGATATTAAAGATTATAATATTCTCAAATTGCAGTCATAATTAAGAAATTGAGACTAGCTCAAAGGATAGTCGATTTTAATTAATTATAAACTCGGTAGGGTATCATAATTTGTATTACTTGTCAATTAGAAATGTTCTCCTAAAGGTAACATGACTAATTGACGAGTGAGATAAATTATGTTTGACCTTAATTAGGTGTTATAAAAGATTATTTACGCCAACATAGAGTGAACAATAGGTATACTATAATTCACCAAAGGAGAACTTGTAGTGATATCGATAGTTCATGTTATTTGACTCAAGGTCTTATGTGAACATCCTTTTATCTTTACCTTATTATATTTTGCTAAATTTATTTCAGTTGCTATTCCTACTTCGTTGTACTCGGATGCTTCTGGTATTAAGACTCTCAGTGGGTCAAATTTCTCCGAATGGTATGAACAAATTAAATTCACCTTGGGTGTTATGGATTTGGACCCAACATTGCTTACTGAAAAACCTGTGGAATTAACGAATGCTGACAGTGAGGAAGAAGTTAGCCTAATTGAAGCCTGGACCAAGTTCAATAGGCTTAGTCTTATGCTTATTAGAATGACCGTTGCTAATAACATTAAGACTTCTCTTCCTGAGGTTGCCAATGCTACGGAACTGTTAGCGGCTATTAAGAATGTTTTAACTCAACAGACAAGTCGCTAGTAGGGATACTCATGGCTGAATTGATTACCATGAAATATGGTGGTGATAAGGGAGTTTAGGAACACATCCTGAATATGACTGATAAGCTGCCAAACTTGGAGCTCTTGGCATGAAAGTGGAAGAATCCTTCCTTGTGCAATTTATCCTTAACTCACTTGTTCGGCCCATTCAAAATCCACTATAATACTAAAAAAGACAAGTGGAATTTTAATGAGCTGACTAGTATGTGTATTCAAGAGGAAGTGAGATTAAAGCAGGAAGGAAAATCACTTTGCACTGCTTGTAACTCATGGAACTATGAAGAAGAAAGGGAAATTTATGAAGAATGGAAAGAAATTTGCACCTAACAAAAGATATGAGCCAGGTAAAAGTAGTCAGCGTCATGGAAAAACTTTTGTTGTCACCTGTAACTTTTGTAACGAAAAGGGACACGTAAAAAAAGGAAACGTAAGGGTTGGTTCAAAAATAAAGGAATTCATCTTTCGTTTTTACGTTGTGAATCAAATATTATTGAAGTTCATTCTTACACTTGGCGGCTTGATTCTGATGCTACAACTCATATCAAAAATTCATTACAGGGAATCCTGAGAACTCGGAAACTGGAGGAAAGTGAAAAGTACATCTATATGGGGAACCGTCTCAAATCTAAAGTGGCATTTGTTGGCACTTATCGCCTCATATTAGAGACGGGCCATAAGATGGATCTTGAAAACACTTTTCATGTGCCTTCGTTTTCTAGGAATTTAGTTTCTTTGTCAAAACTGGATGTTTGTAGTTATTCAGCTTCTATTGGTTGTGGAAAACTCAGTTGTATGTTTAATTCAATAATAGTTGGTTCCGATATTTTCTGTGATAGATTATATATAATATCTTTGAATCATGAGTCTGAACAATCATTATTAACCATTCATTCATAAGTTGGCGTAAAGCGAAACTTAAATAACGAAAATTCTTTATCTTGTTGCATAAACGTTTGGGGCATATCGCCAAGGAAAGAATCGAAAGATTGGTAAAAAACAGTAATTTTGGAAAATGTAGACTTTACTTATTTACAAGTTTGTGTGGATTGTATTAAGGATAATCAAAACAAACACAATAAAAGAGGTGCCTCTAGAAGTAAAGAGCTTCTTGAGTTAATCCATACAGATATCTGCTCACTACATATTCCATGTTTTAGTGGAGAAAAGTATTTTATCACCTTCATTGACGATCTATCTCGTTATTGTTATCTCTATCTAATTCATGAAAAATCTCAAGTTGTTGACATGCTTGTTACGGAGTTCGATTAGATAGAAAAAATAATGTTATACGATCAGATCGGGGTGGGGAATATTATGGTAGCTATGATGAGTCGGGACAAAATCCTGGCCCATTTGATAAATTCTTAGAAAAACGTGGTATTTATGCTCAATACACAATGTCTGGAACACCACAGCATAATGGAGTTGCTGAACGTCGTAATCGTACTCTTATGGATATGGTTAGAAGTATGTTAAGTAATTCAACTGTACCCATTTCACTTTGGAATGAAGCCTTGAAAATTGCTATGTATATCTTAAACCGGGTTCCCAGTAAGGCACTCCCAAAAACTCCGTACGAGTTGTGGGCTAGTAGGAAACCTAGTTTAAGCCTTCTACATGTTTGGGGTTGTCCAACAGATGCTAGAATATACAATCCAAATGAAAAAAAATTGGACCCTAGAACAATTTCTGGATATTTTATTAGTTATCCGCTAAAGTCAAAAGGGTACAGATTTTATTGTCCTAACCATACTACGAGGATAGTTAAAACTGGAAACACTAATTTCTAAGAGAATGGTGAAGTTAGTGGGCGTGTTGAAGTAGAAATTGAGTAAATTAGGGTGAAAATTTTATCATCTTATTTCACTCAAGATAAAATTACTCTTCAACCTATACAGCAGGTTGAACAAATGTATCACCACTCCATTCACCACTCATCATTGGCAATACTGTAGAACCAGCACAACCGGTAGCTTTGAGAAAATCTCAAAGAGAAAAGAAATCTGTCATATCCGATGATTGTGTGGTGTATCTACAAGAATTTGATTTTGATATCGGTATTCAAAATGATCTAGTTTCATATTCACAAGCCATGAAAAGTAAAGATTCTAGTAAATTGATTGATGCTATGAATGAATAATTGAAATCAATGGACTATAATAGTGTATGGGGTCTTGTCGAATTGCTTAAGAATAAAAAAATAGTCTGTTGTAGATGGGTCTTCAATACCAAACGTGACTCTAAAGGCAATATCGAAAGATTTAAAGATAGAATAGTGGCCAAAGGTTTCACTCAAAAAGAAGGCATTGATTATAGAGAGACCTTCTCTCATTATGATTTGTAGTTACACCAAATGGATGTGAAAACCGCTTTTCTTAATGGGGATTTAGATGAAGATATCTTATGGACCAGCATGGACCAGCCTGAAGGATTTGCAAAACAAGGAAACTAGCACTTGGCTTGTAAATTAAAGAATCCATATATGGACTTAAACAAGCTTCTAGACAATGGTATATAAAATTCAATGATACCATTACTTCCTTTGGATTTAAGGAAAACACTGTTGACCAGTGTATATATCTAAAGGTCAGTGGAAACAAGTTTATCTTTTTAGTCTTGTAAGTGAATGATATTTTACTAGCAAATAGTGCTCTTGGTTTACTTCACGAAACCAAAAATTATCTTTCAAAGAATTTTAAGATGGTTGATATGGGTGAGGCAGATGTTATTGGGATAGAGATCTTTAGAGATCGATCTCGAGGATTGTTAGGATTGTCTCAAAAAGGATATATCAATCGAGTTCTTTAAAGATTTAATATGCAGTTTTGTTCAGCCATTAATGCTCCTATCACGACAAGTGATAAATTAAATGAAAAAAAATGTCCAAAGAATGATTTGGAAACTGAGAAAATGAAATCGATTTCATATGCATTAGCAGTTGGAAGTCCGATGTATGCACAGACTTGTACTAGACCAGATATTAGTTAAGTAGTGGGAGTACTTGGTAGATATCAAATTAATCCTGGAAGAGAACATTGGAAAGCAGCAAATAAGGTTATGAGGTATCTTAAAGGAACGAAGGATTACACGATTACTTATAAGAGAAGGGATAAATTAGAGGTTATTGGTTATTCAGACTCGTATTTCGCTAGATGTTTAGATAGTAGAAAGTCCACATCGCGCTTTGTATTTATACTAGCTGGTGGAGCAATCCCTTGGAAGAGTGTAAGCAAAGTATTACTGCTTCTTCCACAATGGAGGCCGAGTTTGTAGCATGTTTTGAGGCCTCGAGTCATGCACTATGGTTGCGAAATTTTATCTTATGGCTTAAGGCTATTGACTCAATTGATAAGCCTTTGAAGGTATATTGTGATAACACCGCAACCGTTTTCTTCTCTAAGAATGGGAAGTATTCAAGTGGATCAAAGCACATGGATCTTAAGTACTTGGTTGTTAAAGCAATAGTCCATAAACAACAAGTGTCAATAGAAAATTTAAGTACAACTCTCAGGGTTGCTGATCCATTAACCAAGGGATTGTGTATAAAGACATATGAGGAACATATTATTAGAATGGGTATTTTAATCCATGATTTGATGAGTAGTGATTATGTGATTGAAACTTAATTTATTTAATCAAATGTTTCTGTTTTCCGGTTTCCAATTATGTGTGCACATA
Source organism: Erythranthe guttata (assembly GCF_000504015.1). The sequence goes on along the minus strand of NW_012192993.1, from coordinate 584,374 downwards.
TTATAGTTGGAATTAATTTAATAAGATCTGTTCTAACAAGACAAAATTAAAAGGGGCTATTATGGATTAGAATAGTAAGGGTTATTACTGGCGTGACACATAGAAGAGAATATGATGAATGAATCATATGACCGTTATGATTCACATTAATAACTCAAACTCGTTCTAGTATTACAATACTTTATTTACCAATTATGGTAATCAACTTAATTTTATTTTCAAATCGTGATCACGTGTCAAATGTTTTGTATGAAGAACCCACCGAGTCAAATAATATGTAAACTTATTTTTCTTAATCGGTTCAGTGGACCAAGTGGGAGAATGTTATTTTTATTTTCATTCATGGTCCACTAACCTTTTGAATTTAATTTATTGAATGTGGGTAATTCAAATATGGAATTAATGCTCATTTATAGTAATTAATTTGTAATTTATGATGGCAATAAACGACCATGATGGGTGAGATTTGTCTTTTGCCGTTATAAAAGAATCGTGGCCCTCTTCTCTCCTCTATAAAAGAATCCATAACGCTTCTCCTCATAACTGACGCAATTTGAGAATTCCATGACTTACAGAATACTTACGTGTCGTGATATTGGAGAGATAGAGAGAAGAATGTGTGCCTATAAATAAGGTCCTCACAAGGAGATTCGGAGGGGGCTTGGCTTGTAGTCTTCTATCATCATCGTTCATCATCTCTATCGAAATCCATGGCGAACGGTTTGTCGATAATCCCAATTATGTGATTATGTTATTAAGATGAATTTGATTTCAAGATTATGTTATTATGGGTTCCCGCATAAAGTTACATAAAAGTCTTTCATGTCCCGCTCGGAGTGCATTAATAACTTGTAAACAGTCCCCTTCCAACACTATCGAGTTCCAACCTTTCGTTCGAGCCCATGATATTGCTACAAGGGCTGAATGTGTCTCACACTCCACCGGTGTGGGCAGCCCCAGGAATCGGCCTCCCCGCGGATCAGTTACGGATCCTCTAAAACTTGGACCCGGTCTTGACCCGACCCGCCCCGTGGCCATGTCTCGGTGTACGTACTTACGTACAACTAAACAAAAAATCCAACAACAATATTAGCTCATTTAGGCCACGAGTTGACTCAACTCGTTTACCACTCCTATCTGCAATGCCAGAACCTTCTTATTTTAAACCCTTAACCATTCGTTCTTACACTATCTCCAAATTTATCCTCCCAATTGTAATTCTTTTTTTCGCCAAATAAAAATGTTAAAGGAACAATTGTGATTTATAACTAGTCTAACCTTTTACATAATCAGTTAAAGTAAGTTTTAAGTAGCTTACATAATCATATAGTGGAATATAACCTTAAAGAGAGTTTAATTAATTTGTATTATTTTAATTAAAATGTTACAAATGTGTATTTATTTCACGCTATTTTATGTTAACAATCTTAAAAAAACAAATGGGGCCTTGCAGATCTGGAAAAAGAGTTATTTTTTTTGTTCTTATAAGAATTTCAACGTAGACAAGGGAAAATCTTGTATATGGTTAATTGTGATGTTACAATGTATATATTACAAGTATTTTAGATGATACCGATCACGATTCTGAGGACTGACTATAAACTCTACAATGATAACTACAAATTAAAGATAAGATTAGTTTGAATAAATTATAAAATAAATATTAAATATCGTCTAACACCCCCTTCAAGTGGAAGTGAGGATTGATAAATCGCAAACGCCCAACTTGCGAACTAGTCGGTCATAAGCGTTGCCTCCAAGTGATTTGGTGAAAATATCAGCAAATTGATTGCTAGAACGTATGTAGCAAGGTCCAATAATGCCGACTTTAATTTTTTCACGAACAAAATGGTAGTCAATTTCAATATGTTTGGTACATTCGTGAAACACTGAATTTTCGGCAATGTGAATAGCAACTTGGCTATCACAATGGACAATTATTGGCTGCGAATGGTTGAAACCAAGATCTGAAAGGAGATATCGTAACCATTGCAACTTAGAAGTAACTGCAACCAATGAACGATATTTAGCTTCGGCTGAAGATCGAGAAATCGTTAGTTGTTTCTTGATTTTTCAGGAAATAGGACTAGAACCTAACATGGTAAAATATCTAGTTATGGATCGATGAGTGGTGGGACTACTAGCCCAATCGGAATCAGCATATCCGACTATATTAAGAGAACTAGATGCAGAGAGGAATACACATTTCCCATCAGTACCCTTTAAATAGCGAAGAATTCAATTTGTAGCATCGAGATGAGCTGAATGAGGGCATTGCATGAACTGACTAAGTATGTTTACGTCATATTAAATATCGGACCGTGTTACAGTGAGATATAAAAGGCGTCCACGAGTCGACGATAGATTGATGGATCGGGAAGAGGAGTACCATCTTGTTATTTTAAATGAAGATGTTGTTCATAGGAAAATTAGACGGTCGAGAACAAGTCATACCATAATCAGATAATATGTCAAGAGCATATAATTTGACATAAAAAAAGTCCTTGTTTAGAACGAGATACTTCGATGCCAAAAAAATAACGAAGGTTACCGAGGTCTTTTATGGAGAAAGATCTAAGGAGAAATTGTTTAATGTCAGTGATAAATATCATCGTTTCTAGTGATAATAATATCCTCAGCGTAAACAATAATAAATATAGAAATATGACCACGAATATACGTAAAAACACTATAGTCTGAAATAGATTGACGAAAACCTCAACGAGTAAGAGTAATTGAGAATTTTTAGAACCTACGATGTTAAGCTTGTTTAAGACCATATATAGACTTATTTAATTTGCATACACTAGGATCCCCTTTATGAGAGAAACCTGGAGAGAGTTTCATATATAACTATTCATTGGGATCTCATTGGAGAAACACATTGTTGACATCAAGTTGGTGTAATGACCAACCTTTGATGGCATCAATGGAAAGAAGAAGGCGTACAATAACTAGTTTGGCTATAGGAGCAAATGTGTCATGATAATCAACTCCTTCGATTTGAGTATAGCCTTTGGAAACTAAACGAGTTATATACCTCTCGATGGAACCATCAAAGTGATATTAAATTCTGTAGATCCCTTTACGATCAATGGGTGATCTGCCCCGTGGAAGTGAACATAAAAACCAAGTATTGTTTGATTCAACGGCTTGTATTTCTTTGGCCATTGCATTGTGCCATGCAACAAATTTCATGGCTTGATAGTAAGATTTTGGTTCTTGATTTTGAATGACTATAGTTATAAAGCCACGATGAGAACGACTTAAATGAAACAAAGATAAATCATTTGCTATCGAACAATATGTGGAGAATGAAATATGATTGAAAATATAATCTTCTATGAGAATTTTGACTGACTATAGAAAAACGTGATGATAAGGGGGAATTAAAAAAAACATCTTCTACTGAAATAGAAAATGATTGCTTGGGATATCAAGCTGTCAGGATATAGAAATATCATTTGAATGATGAATTATATTTGGAGAAATAGAATTATTAGAGGGAATGCGTGGTGGAGGGTAATTAAAAGATCCATAATCACTTATTGGAGTGATGTAAATTGAATTTTTTAATGATGACGATGTAATATCGTGTTATAGAAAAATTGATTCATGAAATATAACATCACGAGAAACATAGATTTGATAAGTTTTAGAATCATATATTCTGTATCATTTTTGATCATATGGATAACCGACAAAAATACCAGGCTTTGCTCGCTTATCAAATTTATGGTTGAATATTTATATTTTGGCAAAACATAAACATCCGAAAACTCGAAATGAATATGAGGGAAAGGTGCATGTTAAAACATGATGAGGAGATTTATATTGAAGGACTCGACTTAGGAGTTTGTTTACTAGAAAAGCAACGGTGAGAATACATTCACCTCAAAAGGAAAGTGGTAAATTTTCTTGGAATAGTAGAGCTCTAGCAACATCAAGTAAATGCCAATCCTTACGTTCTACAACACCGTTTTGTTGGGGAGTTGCGACCCAACTACATTGGTGAATAATCCCATTGTCATGAAACCATTGATGGATGTCATTGGAAAGGAATTCAGAACCATTATCGGAACAAATGGTTTGAAGTTGAGGAAGAAATATATTACCGGTGCCATTGGTGAAATGAGAAATTGTGGTGTTGTATTGATGATTCATTTGATTACAAAAATGGGGCAACATTTTAAAAGTTTCAAATTTATGTGCCATGAGATAAATCCATGTACACCGTGAATACTCGTCAACAATAGTTAAAAAATAACGGGATCCGTTATGCGATGGTATAGAAAAGGGATCCCAAATATCAAGATGAATTAATTCAAAACAATGAGACGAACGAGATAAACGTTGAGGAAATGACAGATGTGGTTGTTTAGCACGTGGACAAACATCACAATAAAATCCTTACTTGCAATAACATTCGGAAAATTCTTAATAATGAAATCAAAACGATACCTAGATGGATGACCAATCCGATAATGCCATAGATCAATTTTACTACTATGCTTGAATGAAAATGATGAATTAAAATTCAAATCTACGTCTACACAAAATAGACCACTTTGAAGACTATCCCGACAGATTTTCTTCGTTGACTAGGCCGAAACGTATATCCAGAAGAAGAACAAAAAACTTCACAATTATCTGATTTTGTTATTTATGAAACACATAGCAAATTGAACTTAAAATAGCAGAATGTGAAAAACATTTGTGAGAACGAGAAACGAAGAACATTTAACAGTGCATGTGTGTATCACAGATGCTTGAGTACCATCAGGTAGTTGAACTGTTATACCTTTACGAATAATAAAATACAAAGAAGAAAATGAAAGAGGATAGCAAATATGATTAGAGGGGCCTGAATTAATAATCCAAGAAGAAGAGATACAAGTCACAACTATACCTGCCAACTTTATCTATCCTTTTCAGATTCTTCTTTAGTCAATAGTTCAAGAAACTTGTTGTACTATTCAGATGTGAATAAACTGGCAGAATTAGCAGAATTATGTACGGAAGAGCCAAATTTCTTCCCCTACTTGTCTAGAAAGCCGTGAAGCCTGAAGTGCTGCAGCATCAACGTTAGGAATTGTTTAGATATGCATCTCTTGTTGTTTTCTTCTTGACAAACTATATTATAGATACATTGAATTGGGAAATGGATCCATCAAGAGAATGTGACTGTTGATAGAGGAAAAACGCTCATGGAGTTCATGAAGAAACTCCATGGCGCGATCTTGATTTTGTTGTTCAATAATTCTGTTAGCATTTCCACAAATACATGGATTGATAGACATAATGAAACTTAGTTCATACCAAAGAGATTTGAGTTGAGTAAAATATAGTGAAACATACTTGCCCCGAGTGGTAGAAAAATACGACGACGTACGCCATCTCGAATATGCAACCAGATGAGCAAAGGCGATCGGTTGGAACTACTCATGCATAATATAACCCTGGTAACCCAAATTCCCTAACTTCGCATGTTACTCTTCGTTGTATAATACCTCGCACTTAACTTTATCAGACTCTTCCATTTCTCTTCATTTATAGCAATTTGCTATTGCTTTTTCTGGTCCCCTAGGTTGGGACTACGTCTCGCGTGAGGCTTATGAGAACCAGAAGAAGGAAACCGTCCAACTCCGAAAGGAGGTCCAAGCTTTGAAAGAGAGCCTGGCACTGGGTGAGTCTTCTAAGATGACGTTGTTCGCTGATGTGAAACGAGAGTAGGAAGAGAAGAAGGTCCTTCAAGCAGAGAAGGACTCGCTGTCGTTTCAGAATGTCGAGCTAGAGGAGAAGCTGAAAGTGCTTACCAACGAGTTGATCGAGGCGAGGTTGAAGGCGTCGTCCAATTTTAACGAGGGCGTGAAGGAGAGGGGCATCAACTCTTCCCGGGGTCATCCGAGGGTTTCCAATTCGTCAAAGAGTTCGTGCGACGGTTCTTTTATCGCCTTTGGCGCTCCACCACCTTCACTTGGGAGGCCTCTAACCTAGCTCGCCACTTATTTTCCTCTGTCGTTGCCGCTTCGGCGTTGTTGGGGGGGGGGGGGGGGTAACTCGTGCCGTGTTTCCGAATCGAGCTTCTCGCTTTTGTCCACGCGGGGGGTCTATCTTTATGAAATCTTCTATCTTGTTGTCTCTGATTAGTTGTTCCACTTCTTCCTTCAAATGCGAGTATTCGTCAGTGGTCTGACCGTACTCATTATGAAAAAGACAAAAAGTGCCTAATGCGGAATGTCGGCGGGGTTCTTCTCAAGCGAAACGAGGCCACCGCAGGTCGGATTGTTTTTCAGTGGTGCATAAAATACTAGAGATGGGGGCAGTGAGAGGCTGATACGACTGATACCGAGGTCCCTTAGTTTCTTCAACTTGCCTAGTTGGAGCAACATCTTTCCGAGGAAATATGATGTCTTTACCTTTTCGTCCTTCATTCGGTTTCGGTATCATGATGTGACTGGATTCCTCTATCTTTTGCTGCCGGGCCTCTTCTGGATTGATGAACCTAGAGGCTCGACTTAGCAAATCATCAAAATCACGCGATGGTTCGAGCACCAAAGCTCGGAAGAACTCATCATCCCTTAATCCTTGGGATAACGCAGCCATTAATACTTCGTCACTCGTTGATGGACTTCCAAGGTTGCCGATGTGAAGCGCTTAATGTAACGGATGCTAAATAAATATAATTAGGTCTTCTTACACTTCTTAGAACTAGCGAACTAGTTCATAAAATCCTTGGCAAATTGACTCAAAGAATGTATACTTCCTTGTGGCAACAAACCAAACCAAGCTTGAGCTGGCCCTGCTAGGGTAGTAACGAAAGCTCGGCATCTCACTCCCTCCGTGAGTTGGTGAAGGGAGGCCGTATTGTTGAACCTACTCAGGTGTTCAGCTGGGTCCGAGGTATCGTTGTATTCAAATAGGATAGGTCGATAATTCGGGGGCATTGGGTCGTCATCGATGTGTTTAGCGAAAGGGTTGATTGCCTTAGGGACATGTTTAAACCCATGTTGTAGTGCTTTCAGTTCATTTATGTCCTTCCGTAGACTGTCGACCTCAGTTCGGACGTCTTGGCTTCCTCCTTCCTTACATGCCGAGTAGTTGTCGCATTCATTCTCAGCTCGCACTTCATGCACATTTCTCTTGAGATCTCGCTTCGGTCTGTTTTCCTGGGGAGGCGGTTGTGAATAATGATTTTTATGGCTGTAGTAATCATTGCTTCGACCTCTTCCTTAGTGTACATGCGCTCGGTCGCGAGAGGTGGGGTAGATGGCTTTGATGACCTTTTAGAGGCGTACTCGGGTTGCAAGAACTCGAAGGAGTGACAATTTGAAAGACGAGGAGGGTGACTCCCTTTACCAGGGGTGAGCATGCTCCCACTCGGCCTATCGATCTGGGTCTGTGGTGACTCAGTAGGGGATGGTCCTTCAGGTGCTGCCAAGTCTAGCTCCTTTTGCAGGTTTCGGGCGGTGATGTCTTTATTCTCCATTTTCTCTATGTCTTAGCGTAGATCCGGTCCTCCGGGGGCAGATAAGAATTTTTCCCGGAGGTTGTTTTAGCAATAAAACAGGTTTTTTTTCCCACAGACGGCGCCAATTGATTCGTCCCTTGAAGCTGTGACCGTGGAATAACAACAGATCTTCCTTTACGGATGCCAGAAAGTTCAGCCGGCATGGTACCTGCAACGCCGGGAGGGGGTTCCCGGCGGAGAAGCTCCCACGATCAAGTCAATAAAAGGTGATGGTGATCAAGTGCATATATGTTCTTAGATTTTATATACTGTGTCTTGTAAAGAGAAAAAAAGACTCCCTTTTATAGATGAGAACCCCTCATGCCTTGGCCCCCAAGGTTTCCTTATTAGGATTTTTTCCCAATGATTTCTTGGGCCTGAAGTTTATAATTGGGCCTTGTGGAAGTATCTAATGGGTATAACTCGTCTTTCCACACCGAAGTGTACTCCGCCCGAGTATTTGTATATCGGGTACGGATCGTCGCATCCTTATTAGGTCGACTCTCGATTTGGTTCCCGACTGGACCAAAACCCAGTTCGTTTCTTCGAGGTGACCTAAACCGGGCGAAGTAGTCTATATCATTGAGCTTCATTTTCTTCTTTAACGTTGCGCTGATTTTTTGAGTGGGTATTTTTGCAGTAAAACTGGGATCATGTGTTCAGTTTTAAGATGGAAAGTTGGATCTTTCTAGCGTTCGATCCTAAAATCTACTTGAGGTCAGTAGGGTCTCAATAGCTGCCATACATATTTTAATTTTTGTTGTGCATTGACCTATAAACCCTTACTATTAAAATATTAGATTTAAAGAATAAAATTAATAAATTTACATGAGTGACTTTAGTACACTTTATATCTTGGGGTAATATGCTAAGAGTCCCTTAAGTGAAACCTAATGTCAACTAAATGATAAACTTAAATTCAATCTTTTAATTAAATCCCTATTTTGAAATAATATATGACTCACATCCCTAATTTTTATTTTATCCTTAGTTTGCCCTTATACCCTAAATATAATATCCCACGTTTATTCAACTCATCAGACTCTCTCTCTCTCTCTCTCTCTCTCTCTCTCTCTCTCTCTCTCTCTCTCTCTCTCTCTCTCTCTCTCTCTCTCTCTCTCTCTCTCTCTCTCTCTCTCTCTCTCTCTCTCTCTCTCTCTCTCTCACTCAATTATGGTAGCTATGGTGGGTGGCGGTCGGAGAGAATTATAGATCTGCAAATTGCAGCGGTGATACATATGAGGTTGAGAGCGGCAGCGGTTGTCGTATATTAGAGCGGATGGTTATGGTGGTAGATGGGCATTGGAGACGGTGGTGTGAGGTTAGTCTACGGTGGGAGGCGGTTGCATCTAGGCCTCTTTGATGGTGCTAGAGTTTTGGTTGACGGCTAGGGTTTTGTGGATTGAAGTTGGAGGCGGCGGCTGCGAATTTGTTGACAAGTAGGGTTCGGCAACGGCAGAGAGTTGTTTTGCGGCTAGGGTTTGGAACAGTAGACCGTAGTAAACTATAGTACACCGTAGTATGCTATTGCACAAGTATGCTATATTGTAATCCGTAGTATGCTATAGTATACCTTAGTATACTATAGTCTACTACAGTATTAACAACAAATAAAATCAAAAAAAAAATATTTAAAATATGTAAATTGAATGTAGAAAAAGTATATAAATATTTTTCGTAATCTTCAATATTATGAAGAGAAAAAATAATTTTTTAATTGTGTAAAAATTGCTAAAATCGAGAAACAGAAAGAAAAAGAAAATTAAACGTGTTTTGTATATAAAAAAAATAAAAATATTGGTTGGAAAAATAAAAATATATTTAATGCACGAGGCCATTTTTTGAATGAATTTTACGAAGGATGTGTAGCAAATGTTTAATTAAGGTTGTTATTTAATTCTAATAAGGTTTGTCACTAGGGACCTATATCTTAAGGCCCCTTATATCTTTTATCTATTATAAATTGATTTAATATTGGATTAGTGAATTTCATTAAAACTTTCTTAACAAAAAAAATTTTATCGTCTCATTATTCTCAAACCCTCAAACCAAAATTATTTGAATTAGTTCATCCTCTCATTTTCCCTGCACATTCATTCTTCGCCATCTCATTTTCCCCGAACACTAACGACCCTTAGTCCCGAATCATGCAAATCGAGGTGCAGGAGACCAAGGCGGCCTTCGGACGCGACTTCGACAGTGCAAGGGGAGACTGTGGGCGTTCGGCGACCGCCGCCCCCATCGCGAAGCCGAGGAAGAGAAGTGGGTCCCCATGATGAAGCTCGGCGGTTTGGTGAAAGACGGTGGTTTTCTTGATGTACATATTGATCTTGTGTGAAGAAGGCAGTGAAATAATTTGAAAGAATCTTAAAGTGGTTTTGGTTGAGACGCTCCTGGAGGTGTATAGGTCGGAGCTAGCTGGAAAAACCCTCGTTATGATGGCGATCGAAGCTTGTTCACTCTCGGTCCACTCCCGCAAAATAATCTAGAGTTTTCAACTATCCTAACTCCTGATGTAGCAAAAGGGTAACTGTTGGGGCTAAATACCTAACACGCAAGTGCACGTATCGCAAACAAGTAGTAAAAGTGGACTCGTGAGAGTCGGATGTCGATCCCACAGGGAATACTCAAATTATCTAATCATAAGTACCAAATTCTAACAATTATGATTTTTATCCAGCCTACGCAAAGTTGTCAACTTTAATCAACTAAATAAATTAAACTAATTAAGAAAGCAAATAAATACGAGAAAATATCAATAAAAAAAGACCTAGGATTTTATCTTCACCCTATGCACGAATTGCTCACCCCTAACCCCTCAATTATGAAATATATGATTCATGATTATTAACCTGAGACACTATATTAATTATAACCCGCTGTCGCGTGTATTATAATTCTATTATCCAAAACCAAATTACTATATGTCTATGCAATCCGATCATGAATAAAACATTAAAGAATAAGTCCCAACAATGATTACCTAAGGTGAATATCTGTATGTTTACGATACCACATGCAATTAACATACTCATCCGGTGAAAACTACTCGAAGGTTCTTTTACTTACCGTCTAATTATCAAAATAGCTCTGTCGAGTCAATCCCAATAATCACAGATAAAGCACATAAATTGCATAATTGCATAATCTCAGAAAACGGGTTCACCATCCCCACATAGGGTTCCAACAAAATCCTAGATTAAAAACTTAGCTACTCGTAATTCTTATGATAAGCAAAATAGAATAAATAAAATAAATAAGAAAAACTATGCTTGAGTCTTCGTTGATCTTCGTTTTTCGTGTTTTGTGGTGTAAAATTCCATGCTTATGGTGTAGAGACTTGTTGCTTTTATAGGCTTTTCTTGATAAGGAAGTAGTGGAAACCTAATAGGAATCAATTTCCGCCACTTTCCCCCATCAGGATTTGTTAGTCGATTTGTGCCATGTTTTAGTTCGAATTTTGGAATGTTGTGTAAATCCGAATTGTAGCCCTTCAAATTAGCTTTCCAATGCTGTCAAAATCACCTAATTCGAAGTTCGTATGAGAGAGATATGCTCCAAATGGTGGACACTGTCAAAGCTGTGGCGAGGTTCCTTTTCCAGTTTGATTTGTTTCCTTATTTACAACTTTTTCCTTTCTTTTTGATCTTTTTTTCCTTCATGGACACCTAATTCTCGTTTTTCACCTATAAAACACAAAATCAATCAATTAAAGCACAAATATAA
>NW_012192993.1:473225-563087 GCF_000504015.1 Erythranthe guttata | reverse complement strand
CAAAAGAATGACGACTCCCTTGTGAGGGATTTCCTCTTATTCCTTATGAAATGATGAAAGGAAGGTCTAAGAGGTAAATCGAAAAGTCTAAGAGGTAAACCGAGAAGGTAAAGGTAAATCGGTAAATTTTCTTAAAGAAATGGTGATTAAGGTATATGTATACTTGTATATGTATGATTATATGATTCCTTGTCTAAGTGTATTTGATATTATATGGAATTCTCATTGAGTCTCAAAGACTCATATAGGTGTTGAATTGTTTGTAGGATTACCCGATTTCGAGCCCGAGGTTCGTGGTTGAAGTTGAGTTCGTGGATCGGGAGAAGAGTTCATATGGAGGCATGGTGGATTGTGGGTGCTCTTAATATACTAATGTGGTTCTATTTGTACAATTTGCTATTAAGGATATTCGACACCGTTATAGGTGTTTATTATCGTTCCCTTCCGCCTATTGGAGGAACTTACTATTGATGCATAATGTGTAATGTGACATAGGATTACGATTACCTATTTTGATATATATTATGATAATTCCTCAAAAACTTATGTAACTTTAGGGCAAGTTTTCCTAAAAACCTTATAAAATGCCCATCGGCTAGTTATGTGTTGTGTTCTGCCTAGTAGTTTAATAATTCGTGTTAATTATCTCTTGTATACATTATTGCATGAAATTTTACAGCATCATAGGTCTATCTGTTAGGTTCATGTTGATAGGTCTTTTGTATTAATTGGATAAGCCACGAATTAATTATGAATTGTTTCCCAACACTGCTCTGAAACAGAGTCATTGTAGTATTTACAACAAAATACGAAGTTTTTGTCACTCAAAAAGATTTATTCCACTTGGGATAAACTCCTAACTTACTAATGTACGTTATTATAGAATTTTTTGATTTTTGAAACAGTAGGGAATGTATAAAGATTTTTCAAAGATCACTCCCCTGCTTTAGATTTTTAAACTGTACAGTTGTACCATTTTAATTATTCCTTTCAAATGACTCAAGGTATTTAAAAACTGTTTTTACTACGTTATTTAGGTCCATATTAGAGCATGTGGTAAAAATTTCAAGTGTTTTGCATGAGCGGTTAGAGAGTTATTAATTTGTTTAATTGATAGATCGAAACTGTCCAATATTTTCTCACTTTGCTAAAACGGGACTTAATCTCTAGTCATGCATGCATAGTTTGTGAAATTGATTAAGTGAATGTTGTTTGGTAATATGTGGACACTCTTACTCTGATTTTAAAAGAAAAATTTTGTCGGAATCTTGTATTTGTAGAAGATGATTTTTTTAAAACGAGCACTCCACACTCATTATTATCTATAAGTCTTCCGCTATCATATTCTAAATTACTAAGTAGGTGTAATTATAAAAGGGGTGTCAGTGACACACATACGTGGTATCAGAGCAACGATCCCCGGAAAATCTCCATATGAACTTAAAGATCTCCGAAATCCTCGAATGACGACATCAACTAAGAACTCGGGCAGGTATGTGTTTATATGTGCACATTTCTTAACTAATGAGAAGTGTTTATTTGTTTAAAGTGCTAAAATGTCGGGAGCACAAACTCGAGCTCAAAACGCCGCTAACGGTCCGAACGATCAATCTCGCACCATACAAGACCTCACCGCCCTCGTTCGAGGACAAAATGAACAAATCCAACGCCTTGTTAACCTCCAAAACCAGAACCCTCCACCCCCACCAACTCAAAATACCGCACCCCAAGCCATTTACGAAAGGTTTCTAAGAATGCACCCCGCCGAATTCCATGGAGGCCCCGATCCAACCATAGCCGAAGAATGGATCAAATCCCTAGAAGTCATTTTCGACTACATGGAAATGTCCGACCGAGATCGAATCCATTGTTCTCTTTTCCTATTGAAGAACGAAGCCCGTCATTGGTGGGAAGGTACTAAAGAAGGAATCGACCTAACGAACACTACTTGGAGCGCTTTCAAAATCTTGTTCTTCGAAAAGTACTTTTCCAAAAACCTCCGAGCTCAGAAGCTAAAGGAATTTCTCGAGCTAAAGCAAGGCAACTTGTCTGTAGCCGAGTACGTACGACGATTCGAACAAGGATGTCTCTACGCCCCATTCATATCCCGAGACGCCGACGAAAAGGCCAACCATTTCCTTAGAGGCCTCAACTCGGTCATTCAACGAGATGTCCGCATGTCTTCCGTAACGACTTTTCGGAAAATAGTCGACAAAGCACTCGAAGCAGACCAAGCCGAGCAAGAGATCCGTCAATCTCGATCCGTTCCACCCGCCACTACTCACAAATGGAAGAGGCCCCACCCCGGACCGAGCCAAAACAAGGGAAAACGTCCAATGATTCAAAACCATGCTACACCACCAGCCCGACCGATTTGCCCAAAATGTCGGAAACCTCACTTTGGACCCTGCGTTCAAGGCACCAACAATTGTTATCGCTGCGGAAAACCAGGGCACTTGATAAGGGATTGCCCACCGCAAAACCGAGCTCCCGGTCGAGTGTTCGCAATGACCAAAGATGAAGCTGAAGTCGACCCTTCGATGATAGCAGGTACAATTTACGTTTTTAACAATCTCGTTTATGCTCTAGTTGATTCCGGATCGACTCACTCATTCGTCTCGAGTACCCTCGCCGCCAAATTCCCAATAACCCCTACCACATCTAGTGAATTATTCACAATTCGCTTACCGTCTGGCAATGACTTAGAATCCGGCCTCTTTTTCAAAGATTGCCCAATCCAAATCCAAAAGAAGCCACTCAATTCCGACCTCATAATTCTCCCTATAGACCATTTCGAAGTAATTCTCGGAATGGATTGGTTGTCCAAATTTAAAGCCCAAATTAATTGTGCGACCAAAACCGTCTATCTTTCTTTACCCCACGGCCAAACAGTGGAATTCCAAGGATCTTACTCACCTTCACTCCAAATCCTCTCCGCCGTCAAAACACTTAAGCTCGCCCGAAAGGGGCATTGTTGTCATTTGGTCGACATAGTCGAAATCTCCAACGAAAATAAACCCGAGCCATCCCAAGTACCAATCGTTTGTGATTTTCCCGATGTCTTTCCCGAAGATCTCCCCGGTCTTCCACCCGATCGTGAAATTGAATTTGAGATCAACCTAATTCTCGGTGCAACTCCTATTTCCAAAGCACCCTACCGCATGGCCCCGTTAGAACTTAAAGAACTCAAAGAACAAATTCAAGAGCTTATTGATAAGAAGTTCGTTCGCCCTAGCTTCTCTCCTTGGGGCGCTCCCGTCCTCTTCGTCAAAAAGAAAGACGGAACCCTCCGCCTATGTATCGACTACCGAGAGCTTAACAAAGTCACGATCAAGAATAAATATCCTCTACCGAGAATCGACGACCTTTTCGACCAACTCCAAGGCTCCACGGTGTACTCAAAGATCGATCTCCGTTCCGGCTATCACCAATTGAAAATCAAGAAAGAAGACATCCCAAAATCCGCTTTCCGAACTCGTTACGGCCATTACGAGTTTGTAGTAATGCCGTTCGGTCTAACCAACGCCCCAGCCGCTTTCATGGATCTAATGAACCGAATCTTCCGGAAGTACCTCGACCAATTTGTAATCGTCTTCATCGACGACATCTTAATCTACTCCCGAAATGATGAAGAACACGAAGAACATTTGAGAATCGTGCTCCAAACCCTCCGAGAAAACCAACTTTACGCAAAATTCTCCAAATGTGAATTTTGGCTACGCCAAGTCCACTTCCTTGGGCACGTGATCTCGAAAGAAGGAATATCGGTTGATCCAAGCAAGATTGAAGTTGTTTGCAACTGGCCGACTCCCCAAAATGTTGGAGAAATCCGAAGTTTCCTTGGTCTCGCGGGTTACTATCGACGATTCGTTCCGAACTTCTCCAAAATCGCTTCTCCACTCACTCGATTGACCCGAAAGGAAACCAAGTACCAATGGACCGCCGAATGTGATTCTAGCTTCCAAGAGCTCAAGAATCGATTAACTTCCGCCCCCATTCTCGCCTTACCCGACAAAACCGGAAACTACGTAGTTTATAGCGATGCTTCCAAGCATGGACTTGGAGCCGTCTTGATGCAAATTGGGAACGTAATTGCCTATGCCTCTCGCCAATTGAAAGATTACGAGAAGAATTACCCGACGCACGACTTGGAACTTGCCGCCGTAGTCTTCGCCCTCAAAATTTGGAGGCACTATCTCTACGGAGAGAAGTGTTCGATCTTCACCGACCACAAAAGCCTAAAGTACTTCTTCACCCAAAAGGAACTTAACATGAGACAAAGACGATGGCTCGAATTGGTCAAGGATTACGATTGCGAAATACTTTACCACCCCGGTAAAGCTAATGTCGTGGCCGATGCTCTTAGCCGGAAGTCCATGTGCGCATTAATCATTGAACCGCCGCTCAAGTCGACTATAAAATCCGCCCAACTCCTTGATGATCAACTTCTAAAAATCCGAGAAAGCTTATCAACCGGTCGAAATCCCAATTTCTCGATCTCCGACGGCGAAGTCTTAAAATTCCAAGGAAGAATTTGCGTTCCGGCAAACAAAGAGATAAAAGAATTAATTCTCGGCGAAGCTCACAAAACCACCTACTCTTGCCACCCGGGTGAAACAAAAATGTACCAAGACGTGAAGAAATTATATTGGTGGCCCGGAATGAAGAAAGACATAGCCAAGTTCGTGTCCGAATGCCTAGTTTGTCAACAAGTCAAGACGGAACACCAACGGCCCGGCGGACTTCTTCAACCCAACCTCATACCCGAATGGAAGGGGGAAAGAGTAACCATGGATTTCGTTCAAGGATTTCCGAAAACTCAAAAAGGTTTCGACTCAATATGGGTGATAGTTGATCGCCTAACCAAATCCGCTCACTTTCTACCGGTCAAGACTACCTTTAGTCTCGAAAAGCTAGCCGAACTTTACATCCGAGAAATTGTCCGACTCCATGGGATTCCTATATCAATTATTTCTGATCGAGACCCCCGATTCACTTCAAAATTTTGGAAGAGCTTGCACGAAGCAATGGGAACCCGTCTAGCCTTTAGTACGGCATACCATCCCCAAACCGACGGTCAATCCGAGAGAACGATCAAAACTCTCGAAGATATGCTCTGAGCTTGCATAATGGATTTTGGTGGCAATTGGGAAAGCCGGCTACCACTCATTGAATTCTCGTACAATAATAGTTACCAATCGTCGATCGAAATGGCGCCATACGAAGCATTATACGGAAGAAAGTGTCGATCTCCAATCCATTGGGACGAAGTAGGCGAGCGAAAATTATTGGGCCCCGAACTAGTCCAACACACCGTCGACATAATCAAAAACATCAGGGAGAAAATGAAGTCGGCCCAAGATCGCCAACAAAAATACGCAAATAAAAGGAGACGAGACTTAGAATTCAATGTTGGCGACCACGTATTTCTAAAATTCGCTCCACTCAAAGGAATTATGCGATTCGGAAAACGAGGGAAGCTAAGCCCTCGATATATTGGACCTTTCGAAATTCTCAATCGAATTGGTACACAAGCCTATCGCCTTGCCCTACCACCACATCTATCTCGAATACACAATGTCTTTCATGTATCCATGCTCCGAAAATACCTTCCTAGCCCCGACCATGTCCTCAAAATCGAACCCGTAGACTTATCTCCAAACCTATCCTTTATTGAAGAACCCACCCAAATTATAGATCGAAAAGTTATGAAACTCCGAAATAAAGAAATTCGCCTTATCAAAGTTCATTGGAAAAACCACTCTCTGGACGAGGCGACGTGGGAACTCGAGGATGAGATTGAGAGTCGGTACCCGGAATTAATCGAGAAAGGTACGAATTTCGGGGACGAAATATCTTTAAGGGGGGAGATTGTAACACCCCGCCCTTTCGGATAACTCGTTTATATTTTTATTATTTTCATAAGTAGATTTTACGTTTACAAGTTTTATGTGCTAATAGGATAATTTATTATGAGCTAGCCTAGTTATACATGCATTCTTGATGAACTTTATGTGTGACTTAAATTATGTGATTAGTTGATTTATGAGAATCGAATATTTGAAAATTTCACACGAAAAATAACTAATTGAAAAATTTCATATTTTAATTAGATTATTGCATTCTAGAATTTAATTTGGATAGTTGGAATATATTTATGCATACACTAAATTTTTAGGGTTAATAGCATTTCGCCACCTGGACTTTGCCCGTTTTTGCACTTTGCCACCTTAACTAAAAAAAGTTGCAAGCGCCCACCCAAACTCAGTTTTTTGACGCACATAACCACCTAAGGGGAATATTCCGGCGAATCTTCTAATTTTCCAGGCACGTGCTATGCACATGCGAAAGTACAAGGGCTTTTTCGTCTTTTTACTTGAAAATATCATAAGGGGGTGAAATTGAAAATACCAGGGACTCAATTGAACTTAATTTTAAACTTTCACAAATCCAAAATTAAGAAGCTCTGTGGCTTCATCTTCCATGGGATCAAAACACCCACCGCCTGGGCCCGGTGAACAACTGATATTGGTAATTGAGGGAATCGGTGTAGATGTAAATAATATGGATAATAACCGGAGCAATCATCGAATCTGTTACGGTATGGACATATCAAGAAGCGGCAGTGAATCTTCGGTGACCAGTAATCTTTCCCCAAATAAACCACCAAAGGGGTCGATTAGATTGGATCGCGACCGTAATGGGAGCCTCGGGAATTTGCTGGAAGAGGGTTCGCATTGTAACGGGGCGGAAGATGTTAACGCAGTGTGTATGATAAAGAATTTGGATAACGGGAAGGAGTTTGTGGTGAACGAGTTGAGGGAGGATGGGATGTGGGAAAAGATTAAGGAAGTGGGAGGAGGATGGGATGTGGGAAAGGATTAAGGAAGTGGGAACTGGGCGTCAACTTACGATAGAGGAGTTTTCGACAGAGATGTGTGTCGGCACTTCACCGATTGTTCAAGAATTGATGAGGAGGCAGAATGTTGAAGATGGGAACAAGGATGGTTTTAGTCTTCGATTTGGGCCCCCAACAATTCGTGGGAAATCGGTTCGCCGGTCGTAAAAGGTACCTCGGCGACGAGGAAGAACAGTGGTACATGCGGTACCACAGGCTATCCGGCGAGAATCCAAAATCCGATTCAATCACTTCCGGGGTTGGGTTCTTCGTCGCTCTCATCCATGGCGAATTTCAGCAGATTGATGTCGTTGTTCATCTTCATCTCTTTATTGGAGATTTTTTTCTCCATTTTGAAACAGGCGTGCAGTGGTGGGTGCTTTTATCTCATGGTTGATGAAGTCACAAAACTTCAATTAATTTCAATTTTGTGAAAGTTTCAAATTAAGTTCAATTGAGTCCTTGGTACTTTCAATTTCACCCCCTTATGATATTTTCAGGTGAAAAGATGAAAAAACCCTTGTACTTTCGCATGTGCATCTCGCATGCGTTGAAAAATGAGAATATTCGCCGGAATATTCCCCTTAGGTGGTTATGTGTGTCAAAAAACTGAGTTTGGGTGGGCGCTTGCAACTTTTTTTAGTTAAGGTGGCAAAGTGCAAAAAGGGCAAAGTTCAGGTGACGAAATGCTATTAACCCAAATTTTTAGAAAAAGAATAAATTCATGCATATTAGATAATTAAATGAGTGAATAAACTTAGAAATAAATTTTTTCCCCACTCTTCTTGTAGTTTTCGGCCATGTGGAGACACACATGGATTTTATTTTCCATGTGTACAATTCTTTAATGTAGAAAGACTCATTAATTGGGAGAATTGAAAGCTTAAGTGGCTTGTACCTTCTTCATTGAGAATGGTACTTCACTTTACCTTTTAATTCAAGACCCACTTTCTCTCTCTTTCCACCTAAGCATTTGAAACCCATTCTCTTTCTTCTTCCTCTCTCCCTAAATTCGGCCATCATCACCATCCCCTCACCAAGACTCCATTTTTACTTAAGCTCAAGCCATAGAACCACCTCCAATCCAACCCACCTAAAGAGGAAATTCCAAGAACACCCCCAAATGCTTGCAAAACTCTATAAATAGAACCCAACACCCAAGTGAATTTTCATCTTCTCCACCATATCTTAAAGCTCTTAAGAAAACATCATTCTCTCTCTTCTTCTCCTCCATTTCGAAATTATTAGTGTAGGAAGCTCAAAATCTCTCCTCATTTCCAAAAAGAAGTTTCTTCAACTAGAAGTTGGGTTATTCAATCCACCAATTCCTTCATATTCTCAAGAGAAACTAGGTGAGAATTTCATATTCTTGCTACAAGTGATTCTTCACCAATATTATTTCTTCTTTCACCTTCTTTGTTCTTAATGGCCGAAAATTTGGGAAGTTATAGTACTTTACTTGTTTATTGTTAGATCATCCATGCATGTAAGAATCTAAGCTTTAAATGATATAATCTTGAAGAACTAAGAATAATATGATAATTTAATTTTATTTTTATGTATGTATATATATATATATATATATATATATATATATATACTAGACCTGCGTGATCTTAAGGAAACTTCGATCCATGGTTTTCGTAAACCTGCATGGTCGAAGAAAGTACTTGATCCATGGTTTATTTATAATCGATATGTGCTATATATATAAGTATATGTTTCTATGTGTATATATATATCGACCTACGCGGTTGTAAGTGTACTCCCTTCGGGTCGAGGAAGCTTGCAATCCATGGTTTATGATCTATGAGTAATAATAATATACGAAGTAAAAACCGAGGACAAGATTAATAAAAATGGAATTTTGTGCGATTGAATTGTTGATGGTTCGAATATTTTGGAAATAAAATGGAATAAATGGAATTTTGGTGCTATACTTGAAAGAAAACTTCAAGTCTGTTGAGATAGAGGGCTTGAACTTTAATTAATGAAACTTGAAGATAGTACTTATAAATAACCGAATGCTTTGAGTTGTTTTGCTATATGTGGAAATATGTGATCTATGTTCTTTGCTTGAGTTGTTATGTGTCTTACTTGCTTTTGTGATTTTGTGACTAAATTATGTGCCTTTGTGAAATATGTGGAAATATGTGTGCTTATGTGAAAGCTAACTTTGAATATGTGAAATGAAGAGTATATACTAACTTCACTTGCACGTTTTTAAAGTTGGAAAATCTTGTAAAACATAGATCGAATAAGCACGGGGTATGAGGGACCGGTACCCCAATAATGAATGAAGAGTGTGTGGTTTGATTCCACTTATGAAACGGGTTCCAAATAAATGAAGGCTTATTGTCTATGGTTTTACTTGATTTTTTCAAAGGATATCCGAACGAAAATGTTTTTCTCACACAACTAATCAAGTTGCTTGAATTGAATGAAATTATGTGCTAACCTCACTTGCACGTTTTTAAAATTGGAAAGTCTTGTAAAACATAGATCGAATAAGCACGGGGTATGAGGGACCGGTACCCAAAAATGAGATGAAGAGTGTGTGGTTTGATTCCACTTATGAAACGGGTTCCAAATAAATGAAGGCTTATTGTCTATGGTTTTACTTGATTTTTCCAAAGGATATCCGACTAAAGAAAATGATATTTCTTACACGTTGTATGAGCACTTGAATGAATGTATGTGCAAAAGAATGACGACTCCCTTGTGAGGGATTTCCTCTTATTCCTTATGAAATGATGAAAGGAAGGTCTAAGAGGTAAATCGAAAGTCTAAGAGGTAAACCGAGAAGGTAAAGGTAAATCGGTAAATTTTCTTAAAGAAATGGTGATTAAGGTATATGTATACTTGTATATGTATGATTATATGATTCCTTGTCTAAGTGTATTTGATATTATATGGAATTCTCATTGAGTCTCAAAGACTCATATAGGTGTTGAATTGTTTGTAGGATTACCCGATTTCGAGCCCGAGGTTCGTGGTTGAAGTTGAGTTCGTGGATCGGGAGAAGAGTTCATATGGAGGCATGGTGGATTGTGGGTGCTCTTAATATACTAATGTGGTTCTATTTGTACAATTTGCTATTAAGGATATTCGACACCGTTATAGGTGTTTATTATCGTTCCCTTCCGCCTATTGGAGGAACATACTATTGATGCATAATGTGTAATGTGACATAGGATTACAATTACCTATTTTGATATATATTATGATAATTCCTCAAAAACTTATGTAACTTTAGGGCAAGTTTTCCTAAAAACCTTATAAAATGCCCATCGGCTAGTTATGTGTTGTGTTCTGCCTAGTAGTTTAATAATTCGTGTTAATTATCTCTTGTATACATTATTGCATGAAATTTTACAGCATCATAGGTCTATCTGTTAGGTTCATGTTGATAGGTCTTTTGTATTAATTGGATAAGCCACGAATTAATTATGAATTGTTTCCCAACACTGCTCTGAAACAGAGTCATTGTAGTATTTACAACAAAATACGAAGTTTTTGTCACTCAAAAAGATTTATTCCACTTGGGATAAACTCCTAACTTACTAATGTACTTTATTATAGAATTTTTTGATTTTTGAAACAGTAGGGAATTTATAAAGATTTTTCAAAGATCACTCCCCTGCTTTAGATTTTTAAACTGTACAGTTGTACCATTTTAATTATTCCTTTCAAATGACTCAAGGTATTTAAAAACTGTTTTTACTACGTTATTAAGGTCCATATTAGAGCATGTGCTAAAAATTTCAAGTGTTTTTCATGAGCGGTTAGAGAGTTATTAATTTGTTTAATTGATAGATCGAAACTGTCCAATATTTTCTCACTTTGCTAAAACGGGACTTAATCTCTAGTCATGCATGCATAGTTTGTGAAATTGATTAAGTGAATGTTGTTTGGTAATATGTGGACACTCTTACTCTGATTTTAAAAGAAAAATTTTGTCGGAATCTTGTATTTGTAGAAGATGATTTTTTTAAAACGAGCACTCCACACTCATTATTATCTATAAGTCTTCCGCTATCATATTCTAAATTACTAAGTAGGTGTAATTATAAAAGGGGTGTCAGTGACACACATACGTGGTATCAGAGCAACGATCCCCGGAAAATCTCCATATGAACTTAAAGATCTCCGAAATCCTCGAATGACGACATCAACTAAGAACTCGGGCAGGTATGTGTTTATATGTGCACATTTCTTAACTAATGAGAAGTGTTTATTTGTTTAAAGTGCTAAAATGTCGGGAGCACAAACTCGAGCTCAAAACGCCGCTAACGGTCCGAACGATCAATCTCGCACCATACAAGACCTCACCGCCCTCGTTCGAGGACAAAATGAACAAATCCAACGCCTTGTTAACCTCCAAAACCAGAACCCTCCACCCCCACCAACTCAAAATACCGCACCCCAAGCCATTTACGAAAGGTTTCTAAGAATGCACCCCGCCGAATTCCATGGAGGCCCCGATCCAACCATAGCCGAAGAATGGATCAAATCCCTAGAAGTCATTTTCGACTACATGGAAATGTCCGACCGAGATCGAATCCATTGTTCTCTTTTCCTATTGAAGAACGAAGCCCGTCATTGGTGGGAAGGTACTAAAGAAGGAATCGACCTAACGAACACTACTTGGAGCGCTTTCAAAATCTTGTTCTTCGAAAAGTACTTTTCCAAAAACCTCCGAGCTCAGAAGCTAAAGGAATTTCTCGAGCTAAAGCAAGGCAACTTGTCTGTAGCCGAGTACGTACGACGATTCGAACAAGGATGTCTCTACGCCCCATTCATATCCCGAGACGCCGACGAAAAGGCCAACCATTTCCTTAGAGGCCTCAACCCGGTCATTCAACGAGATGTCCGCATGTCTTCCGTAACAAGTACAAGTCCACCCTTGTAGAAGAATTATTAATCCGGGATATACAATAGAAGATAATAGGTTTTTAGAGCAAACTATAAATCCCGAATTTTCTGAGCAGTCCTGCGAAGAAATTCACCATAAATCAACCGTTAGTTGGATAGGCTCGAAATTTATACAGTAGCTTCATAACCCTTAGATCTACAATCATTCTGAAGGGTTTCTCGATCGGATCAACGGTCGCGGAGATATCGGTGAAGGAAGAGGACTGAAAATTTCTAGACAACAGCTTTTACGAAGGTTGAAGGCTTGACGTGGATCCTTGTTCGTGCGCCGAAGATATATTCTACGAATCTGCTCGCGAAAACTGTAAGTTGCTAGATTAGATTTATTCTGCTTTAAACGAATCTAATCAAAGGATGTTAATAAAATTAAAACCGGCTAAGCTAGAACCTTTTGCGAATTTTCATTGAATCCTGGGCTTAACATCCCAACAGTGTATCCAAGTATATCGAGTAAAATCATCAACAATTGTAAAAAAATGACCAGCTCCAAAAGTGGATTTTAAACGATGTGGTCCCCAAATATCACAATGTATTATTTCAAAAGGTGCATGGGAAGAAATAGTACTAGACGAAAAAGGTAATCGAGTTTGTTTAGCTAGAGGACAAATTTCACAAACATAACTCGAATCAAAATAAATAGCAGGATTACTTTTATTAAGGACTTGAAGCGGACGGGAAGAAGGGTTCCCAAGATGTTGGTGCCAAAGATTTGACTGTTTGCGGATGGTGAAAGCGAGGGCTGGGTTTTGGGTTTGTGTCAAGTAGTAAAGACCATCATGTTGCTTGCCCAGGCCAATCATCCTCTTCGTAGCAGCGTCCTGCACAACACAAAATTCGGAAGAGAATATTACTGTACAATTCAGTCCTTTTGTTAACTTACTAATTGATAGTAAATTAACTCTAAATTGAGGGACTTTAAGGACTTCATCAAGTTTAATGTTGGGTGTAATTTGTAAAGATGCAATCGACTCAACACGTGTCTGGCCACCATTTGGAAGTCCAATGGTGGTTGTTGTAGGCAAAATCTTTGAAAACTAGCAAGGAGTTACATGATCTGTAGCCCCGCTATCAATGATCCAACACAAATGTGATTGTGTTATACCTGCAAAAGTTCCAGATGAATGCATGGTGTTACCTGCGGCATTGACGAAGTGTTGTTTGTTACCATCAGTATTGGATTTTCGTAGCATCGCCATCAATTGGTTGGATTCATCCGAAGTAAATTTTGGCACGTCATCCCCCGTGAGAGACTTTCCACTCGTTTCGAAAATTTTGTCTGTCTCTAGGTTCACATTATTTGCGGTTGGACGCCGCTGATTGGGAAGCTTTATGTTCTTTCCATGGAATTTGTGGCCCACTGGAAAACCATGTAGGTAAAAACACTTCTCTATGCTATGATTATCTCGATCACAGTAAGAGCAATGCAGGGGCGTCCTTTGCCTTTGAGTCACCTTATTATCTCGATTTGTAAGCATTGCATGGTGGTTCAGATTCCCGCGATTAAGAGAAACTTCGGCCTGCTTTTCTTGCTGAATAACAAGAGAATAAACCCTCCGTGTATCAGGTAAGGGTTGCATCAATAAGATCTGCCCTCGAACAGCAGCATAATTGTCGTTCAATGCCCTGAGAAATTGCATGACTTTTTCTTTTTCTTCTCTTTGCTTGAGTTTTTCCATTCCACCACATGTGCAGT
Organism: Erythranthe guttata; assembly: GCF_000504015.1. Next base: position 549,561 of record NW_012192993.1, on the reverse strand, counting down.
ACACTGACTCGTAATAAGATGAAAGTTCATCCCAAAGAGCTTTAAGTTTTGTGTAGTAGATAGAGATTAATTGTTGGCCTTGTCTATGTTGTATAATGTCCTGTCGAATTTGAAAGATCCTTGAATCGTTTCCCTGTGAGAAATATTCTTGTAGATCTGCCCAAATTTCGGCAGTCGTTTCGGCATAAATCACACTACTCACTATGCTTGGATGAATAAAATTCAATAACCAAGAGATTACCATGTCATTACATCGCTGCCAAGACGGGAAATCGTCATCTGTAGGAGAAGGGGGTTTGATCGAACATGTGATGAATCCAATCTTGTTTTTGGCACTTAAACTGATTCTCATGGCCCGACTCCATGTGCCATAGTTGTCTTCTTCGAGTACTCTAGACATGAGTATTATCCCTGGATGATCTGAATGGTGTAGAGAATGCTTAAAAAAAAAAACTCAAAAAGTGGGGAGTGATAATTGTTTTAACAATGGAGGGGGGCTGCTGATTCGTTCTGAAATGTGATATGATAAATTTTATCTAACTTACCCTTATAAGAAATAATGCATTTACTACTTTATATGATAGGTTAATATAAATAGCATTTTTTTATTTTTGCAAGAAATCCATACATCATGAAAAATTTGTTAGTTGTGTGGTTGAATTTTCACCAAACCAACGTGCATAGACTAATGGAATAGCTTGCAGTACTAGGATTTACTATTTTGCCAAAAAAAAAAAAAACATCATCACATCCACATCTTCATTAAATTGGGGCTATACCGTTTTTTTGGTAAATGGTAAATAGACCCATGATAAGGGTATTTAATTCAAAATGGACATCTAACTTTTTTGTCTTGCACATATTTACAGCTTATTCAAACTTATTTACAAATAAGGAAAACCCTTTTATATATACCAAAATTACTCCAATTCATGTGAACCTAATTCAACTCCAATTTCATGATTTACACTCCAATTTAGCCTAATTTCACCAATTAACCTGTTTTGCTTGACATTCCAACCAAATGCACGTTCAAATCAAGTGCAGTTCTCGTGCATATTATGTGATTATACGTGCAAATTCGTACTTATTTTTCTCACGAGTTTCTGTTAAGTGTATATGTTTACACTTGATCGTACCTTTTATTGGAGATTTTGGTGTATTTTATTGATAATTGGTGCTTAAAATGTTGATTTATTGTGTTTTAGGTACAAATTGATGGGTTGGATAAATAAAGGGTTAAAACTGCAATTTTGGAGAAAATATGGGCGAAAAGTGAAGAAGTCAAAAATCTGAAGAATTATAGCCCAGACGGCCGTCTGAGAAATACACTTAAATCTCAGACAGCCGACCGAATTTCATCTGTTGAAGAATCAAGTATCTCGAATTGAGACGGCCGTCCTCCAACGCGATGGTTCTGGTTTCTATAAATAGTATTGGTTGCATAACGGAGGCGGTGTACATCTCCGCGTACATATTCTATTCAGCTCATAAACACAAAGTAAATTTCAAAGGACGTCCTCCAAAACTTACGAAATAATTAATAAATAAGAATTTAATTAAGATAGTGATGGTAGTTAATGTTTTGTTTATAATGCGGTACGATACAATCAAAATGTTGGGACTTACCATGTCATTCTTTTGTGTGATCAGCTTTCTGACGTATTTTACGTCGAAAGGTGACTCCAGACTTATGATTCTAGGCTGGATGTGCCTCCTAGCTTCTATATCAGTTTACGGGGCAACTATAGGCACCGTGGTGAGTTTATATTTTATTGTTTCAAAAACTAAATTATATTTATTTGTTCTATCTTTTATTTTTTTTTTCTTCCCTTATTACAGTATAGAGCTGTTAGGAAACGTAACGTGCAGTACATACCAATTGTACTGACTTGCGTCCTACGCTGAGCTGTTCGTTGGGGAATGTATGGCTTCCTCAAAGAAGATGCAAATATATGGGTAAATATAATTAATTATTTATAAATAAAATTAAGTATTTAAATAATTTGTTATACATTTCTAAATCTAACTATCAGTTGGTTGAAATGCCGGTTTCCAAATGCAATTGGTTTTACATTGGCATTTGTTCAAATAGCCGTGTATACGATCTTTCAGACACCAAAAGTGAGTGAAGAGCAACAAACCACCCAAGAGCGAGAGTTAGAAGATGTTTAGATTTTTTTTTTTTTGTTCTGAATAAAACATTTATGTTTCAACGTGTATAAAGACCAACCATTTGACAATTACTCATAAAAAAAACCATTTGACATTATTATTAATAAATTATTATTTATTATTTTTTTTACATTATTTCACAACATTTTTAATATTATGTGTGTGTGTGTGTGTGTGTGTGTGCGCGCTGTTTATTAAGATAAACTCTGTGTTTAGACCCTGGGGTTCTGTATATATTCGTTGCATGGTTTTAATTCAGAATATTATGCAATATTTAATTTTAATTTATACATGATAATAATAATAGTTTTAAGTGTTCAAGAATTTAGAGTTTGATTTATTGTGCACGAGCATTAGCTAATAATACTTTACAAATGCGGGCGATTGTTCTATTTCATTTAATTTGTAATAGTGACATTTTTTATTTCATATTATTTCCATTATGAACATGAAGTTATAAAATGTACTAAAGGCATGGATCGATTAAATTTGGAGACTAAAAATCTCGGCTGAATATATTAGATTCGAAGTTTACATGATCATAAATTTGAAGAGTTGAATTCTATTATAAGTATTGTCTACTCTTATTCGTTTCATCTTTTACAGACGTTTAATTATCCCCCTAAGAAAATTCCATATTATATTGTAGGTTCGCGTACGTACATCTGAGATGGTGGCTCATCTAGCAGCGGTCTTTGGCTACTTGGGAGTTGTTATATCCGTATTCGTCTACTTAGCTCCCGTGTGAGTTTGGTTTTCTCTATTTTATGTTTTTTGTATGATTTTTTTCCCCTTTAAATTCAAATCTGGAATTCAAACCCTAGACCTCTACTCTTATAGTAGAGGTTAGGTATCAATTCTCTTAATAAGAGTTGGTTATTAGAATGAATAGATAAGATCAATCATTATTTCAAACAATACTCTATAAAATTTGATAATCATTAATTATGTTTCAATAATATCAATCAGAACACACCAATAATCAATATGGCCGAAACCCATTCCGATTCTCATGTAAAAAACATACATTTTGTTAATCAAATTTTTGATATTTTTTATGTGCTTCGTATTGGTTGTACAAAATGCAACACAACATTTCGTGTAATGCAACACGAAACACATCATAGCATTTCGTTTTGTCCTATACGAAATGATAAAATAGAGCTGATTTTTTTAACCATTTTGTATTGGTTTCCATGAAACTACACGAAATGCAACAGACAAAAAATACCCTATTTCGTGCTACAGAGCACGAAATGCAGCCATCCCTTCGTAGCACGAAACATAAACGAATTTTTTTTCTTCAGTTTGATCGATTCAATCATAGACCTAATCTAATCAATCCCATAAAACAAGACATGGCAACATGTTGGGTCGGGTTGGGTCCGGGTCCGACTTTTAGGGGACCCAAAACCGACCCGTGGGAAGGCGAGTCCGGGTCCAAACCGGTTTTTCAATTTATTTATTTATTATTTTCTTTTTCAAAGAATTACAGGAAAGGAAAAAAAATTGAAACTTGAAAAAATTAACTTCTGCTTAACATTATATTCAAATTTAAAAAAAAAAAAAAAAAAACAAACAAACAAACAAAGTTGAATTTAAACACTAAAAAATTTTAGAAAAATTGAAACGAATAAGACCTTGAGAAATAAACTAAATAAATTGAAGGTTGTAAAAATGAATTGGTGAAAATTGGATTGGAGGTATTTATAAGTGAAAATAATAATTGAGAGAATTTTCAAAATTCAAAATTCAAATTTCAATCTTAAAAATATTTTCAAAATTCAATCTTTCTTTTAAATTACACGGGTTGAACTAGACTTCTTTATATTTTTTTAATAATTAAATATATAAGGATTTTTTATTAGTGCAGATTTTTAATATTAATAATAGTGAATATGGCAATTATTAATTTATTAAACATTAGTTATTAAATTATTATAATCATTTACAATTTTATTTATATTTATATGTTTATAATTTGGAATATTGTAATAAGTTGATTCTCTAAAATGGTCGGTACTTTACTAACCCATTAGGGTGACCCATGTACGCCCCTCAAGCCATGTTCTTTATTGTGATATTTGCACATTAAATTTGGGTGGACCCGACGGGTTCCCAGGTCCGGGTCCTCGAGTTAGACATGACCACCAATTTGGTTAGAACCGGACCTGAAACGGAACTGGGGTCAATGTTTTAGAACGTTACCGAAATTGGTTTGACCAGAATCAGAACTGGAATCGGAATCGGATCCGAGAAAATCGGTTCGGTTGCGATTCCCTATTTTCGGAACCGAGAACCTATGGTTAGAATCGCGGTTCTAAACGATTTTTTTTTAAATTTAATTATTTATATTTTAACTTTAAACTTTAAAATTTAAAAATAAAGTGCAAGCTCTTTCAATTTCTTTCCTTTTCTTTTTTTATTTTTTTATTTTATTTTAAAACTAAAACTAAAACTAATTCCTTCAATTTTTTTATAAGTAAAAATTTATTTTTTGAAGTATTTTAAAAAAACTTTAATTTTTTTGAAGTCTTTGAAGTATTCTTTCCACTATTTTTTCTTTTTTGATTAACTATTTTTTAAAGTATTTTTTAAGTTATATATAAAAAAAAATAATTTATTTATTTAAAGTTTGACTTTAAAGTTTAAAATTTAAAAAATATGTGCAATCCCTCTCAATTTCTTTACTTTTCCTTTTTTTTTAATTTTTAAACTAAAACTAATTCATTCAATTTTTTTAAAAGTGAAAAATATATTCTTTAAGTTTTTGAAAAAAAAGTTTAATTTTTTGAAGTCTTTTAGGTATTTTTCTCCAATGCTGGGCCACAAGCCCAATATTGAAGACCAATATCATCAATGCCCAATCACCTTCAAATAAGGTTTGAGCCCAACAATCTCATCTAAGGTATAAATAACGATATAATTCATTTGTTAAAGGTAAGCCCTATTATCGAAAGAATACTAGGAGTCATATTCTTTCAATTATTCCTACTATCCGCACGTCTGACTTGAGCGTTGGAGGGGTTTCCGCCGGATCAACTCCCGGCCTAGTTCACGTGTTCTATGATTGCAGGTATCTCAAGGTCATCAAGCTCGTGAGCTAGTGATCCACTCTGCTCTTCCAGCTCATCCTACTTCACCTATTTAAGGTGATCTAACTTTAGCGTCATCATATATATATATATATATATATATATATATATATATATATATAGTCAGAACCGGTCGGTTCTACCGGGAACTGAACCGGAATCGAACCGGAACTTTAAAGAACCAAACCACAAGGAACCGGAAATATTCAGTTCGATTTCGGTTCCTCCAAAATCGGAACCGAAATCATATTAAATCCCTAAAAAATTCCCTAAAAAAATTCCCTAAAAAAAATCCCTAAAAATATCCTAATGCAGGCTCATGTTTATCAAGATATACGGTGAGAAGTCGACGGTGGGGTACTCGGTGATGCCTTACACCGTTGCGCTTATGTCCTCGGGCATCTGGCTCTACTACGGGGCCATAGAGAAAGATGGTCATTTACTGATTGGCGTTAACGCATTCGGTTGCGTTGTCGAGACAGTGTACATTATCATGTACATTGTCTATTCACCTCCTCACCACAAGGTAAAAAAATTCCCGTAGTTTTATAAGATAATTAATTAAAATAAATAACTAATTAGAAAATCGATCATAGTTTATTTCATATTATTTTTTAGATTCGGATTATCCGTCTTTTGAGCATCTTGTTGTGCATATTATGCACAATTATCCTTTTCACATTCTTTATGTGGAAAGGAAATACGAGGGAGGAGATTGTGAGTTGGATTTGCTTTGGAGCATCCATATCGGTGTACGGGGCCACAGTTGGCAGCGTGGTAAGAATTAGTTTTTTTTTTTTTTTTCAATTTATGTAATCTGATTAGTGATTATTTTTATTTGTTAATACTTTCAATTTTCTTTTAAGGTTCGAGCTATCAGGACACGCAGTGTGGCTTTCATGCTGATCACACTCACGTGTGTCCTCACTGTGAACGCCATCATATGGGGCGTTTACGGCTTCCTTAGGGGAGATGCCGCGATTTGGGTAAGTAATGTAAATATTATTAGTTATATTAAATATGATAATTATATTTTTTAATATATTGTTATTCGTTGTAGGTTCCGAACACGATTAGCCTTGTACTCGGGGTCGTACAGGTCATTGTGTACTTGGTATTACATTAGGTGCCACTGTCGCGGAGCCACAACTGGAGATGGCGGCCGTTGACGGAGATCCACTGGAGGTTGCGGCTGCCGGAGAGTCAGAGCTTGGTTTGGAGGTTGTGTAGTTAGGCTAGGATTGTACGGTTCATGATTATATTGTTAGTTGTTTGATATTTTTGGTTTAGGAGTTTGTTAACTAAGTTGGATAATAGTATGCTCAAATACTTTCTGTTTTTTGTTTATGGTTGGAAAATCAACTTTGTTGGATCCAATTTCACTTCTAGTCTAAAAACATATTTTAACTGTGCATTAAATTTGAATTCTGCCCAGTTGTAAATGTTTCAAAAATTATTATTCAACAATATGAATTGGAGAAACTGCCCATCATTTTGGAATGAAACGTTGGCTCCAAATGTATATCCGGACTATATCTACGATCGTTGTATATACAAGTAGTCATTAGTTTTCGAGTCGTGAAGAAAACATATTTTAGCGCCTCTCTCTCTCTCTCTCTCTCTCTCTCTCTCTCTCTCTATGTCACAAGGCTAAATATCCATTCGCTTTCTCATTAACAAGTTCGGCTATTTAGCCATGAACTTGTTAATAAGAAAACGAATGGATATTGAAATGGCAAGGCGAAATGTTAGGGTAGTAGGTCCCACAGAGTCCTCGAAACAAATCACGGCCACAAAACTTGTCGAAACGCACAACGAGTTCATTAAGTTACAAGTACAAGCTGGCACAACACTGAGACGTTTTTACGAAATTAGAAAGTTTCTCAGCCGGTTGTTTACCGAGGCACAAACTTCTTCAATCAGCTTATATTGTACCCTTCATACCATATGAAGAAGATGTATATTCCAATTCTATACTTGTTTCAGAACAAAATAAAATAATTTTAAACGCAAAACAAACCGCTGAGGGTAAACGCAAAGTAGGCCAGACATTATTATAGAATAGATAAAACTGAGAGACGCCCAAACCACAAACGAAGCCGTTTAACATTACATTAGGTGCCCACAGCTGGTTCGGTTCGGTTCTGGGTTCGGCGAACCGGCTGGAGGCGGTTCCTGTTTCAGGTCGAGGCCCGTCGGTTCGGAGGGAGTTGGGCAAGCGGTGGTGTTGCGAAGCAGAGGCGAAAGACGGCGGCTGGGGGCTGGAGTGGATGAAGAGTAGTTTGGGTAGGGCTGGTAGTGACGGGAAGAAAAAACTTCTTTTCTTTTTTATTTTTCCTTTTTTTTGTTAATTTATCATTTATATTTACTAGTATTTTTGCCTCGTGCGTTGCACGGAGGAATATATAATAAAAGGGGAAAATATATTATTAGTCAGATACATGATAATAAAAATCTAATAATAGTTGTAACATTCCTACAAATATGATAACAATACTATTGTGGATTTAGGCCCACAGATTATAACAAGTCACACAAATATGAAAATCAAACCAAGAAGAACACACAGATACCACTGTGTTGACTCAACCGACTGTAGATACTGTTGCAGATAACACAACTACAGTACCACATATCTAAAACTGAAAGCAATGGAACAGATAAATAACACAATATTTAAAGTGGCTCGACCTGTATTACCACAGGCCTACATCCACTGTGCAGAGAGAACAAAATCCACTAGATCAAGAAGGTTACATATTACAAGATAGTGATTACATTCAAGCTCTGAACAGCTATTTCACCTAAGCCGTATTGACACTCCCCTGTGTATACCTCACTGTTTCTCTCTTGTTTCCCAGCCCCAAATCTCACAAACCCCGTGAAGATTTCCTTCTTGCTTTCCCTCTAGCTTCTTCTTTTGTTCTTGAGAGTTTCCTCTCTTTCCAGCCCCTCAAGCCTTATCCCCTTGATTGGCCTTATCCTCCAAGCCTCTCCACCAAGTGCTTTATATATGCAACAAACCCTAGCAAAAAGCAAACTTGGTCCCCAAGCAAATCACTATGAGCTCGACAGGTGTCAACCACTGTCAGAGTGGTCCTCACGGGTTTTGTCTTCTAGTGTAACAGCTCCTTACACTTTCCAGCTCATACTTTGACTTTTACACGTGGATATGTGTCACAGAATAACAATTCTCCACCTTGACTCATACTCCACGTAGGCTCCTTTTACCACTCTCTCTCTCTCTCTCTGCACCCTAGCTTCTTACCAAGGTAGCTCCACCTAGCTTCTTACCAAGCTAGCACCTCCTAGCTTCTTACCAAGCTAGCACTGCCCCACCTAACTTATAACCAAGCTAGCACTGCCTACATCAGCTCACCAAGTCCATACAGTGATTGAACTTTGAAACCGGTAAAGACTTTGTTCGTATATCCGCAACTATCTCAGCTGTATGCACCTTCTCCACCTTCACATCAACGTGTATAGACACTTGATGTCTTAACAAGTGAAATGTACTTTGGTTGTCACAATACACGTTCACATTCTCCTGCTCAATCCTCAACTCCTGAACCATCCCAATCATCCACATAGCTTCTTCGACTGCCTCAGTCACCGCCATGTATTCAGCTTCTGTCCTAGAGAAAGCTACCACTGATTGGAGGCCTGACTTCCACCTCACTGCAGTCCCAAAAAGAGTGAACACATATCCTGTTAAGGATTTCCTTGTGTCAACACTACCAGCATAATCTGAGTCCTCAAAACACTTTCCCGCATCACCTTTTATTCCATCATTCCGCTTGAATAGAAATCCAATATCAGCAGATCCCTTCATGTATCTCAAAGTCCACTTGAGTGCTTCCCAGTGTATCTGCCCTGGATCAGTCATAAACCTGCTGATCACACTTGTAGCATGTGCCAAATCTGCCTTGGACTGATGCATGTTGTATCTCAACAACAGCCTCTCAATATAAGATTGTTGGGACATGAACAAGTGACCACAGTGTCTGTTCCTCACTATCTGCATTCCCAATATCATCTTGGCAGACCCCAAGTCTTTCATGTCAAACTCAGATTTCAGCTTCTCCTTGATATCATATATCTCCTCCTTGGACTTGCTTGCAATGAGCATGTCATCCTCATACAGCAACAAGTAAGCTCTCACCCTTCCTTCTGCATTCCTCACATACACACCATGTGAGATAATTGTTGTAACATTCACATGTTCCAACCCAAGGTCATACCGAGCTACTAGTGCCAACATGATTCTGATTGAGGAATGTTTAACCACCGATGAAAAGATTTCATCGAAATCTATCCCTTTCACCTGTGAGAATCCCCTAGCAACCGATCTAGCCTTGTACCTAGGCTTCTCCACCCTAGGGATTCCCTCCTTCTTCTTGAAGAGCCATCGACAACTCACCGGCTTCTTCCCACTTGGTCTCTCCACCAAGACACAAGTCCCATTCTGTTGGGTTTCGGGCACGCGTACGCAGCGGAAAACAAAAATTTTATGCGAATTAAACGAGTTTAAAACACATAAGCACATGCCCGATAATATAAATCAATTAATTGCGTACCTCTGCGCTTCCAGCGAAATTAAATAACAACATACATGCTAATTTATTTAACCGAATTTAAATCAATTAACATGCTCGCGTTTAAACCAAATAACATGCTCGTAACAATTAAAACGATTTCACGTAACCACATAAAATCATACAAGAACGAACATGAATATATATTGTTTAAACGTAAACGAATCAAGAACATGAATTCGTGTATTTACCTCTTGAAGCGTGAGGTAGGAGCGCTAAGCAAGTCGAGATTGCTACGGAAACCAATCCGTACAATCCGGGGCAGCAGCGGTGCGACGGCAGCAGCGGTGAGACGGCCACGGCGGCGCGTGAATCTCACGCGCGGTCTTCGGGGCGGCGCGTGGGGTTGCGTGCGGCTTCGGCTCGTGTGCTGCTCCTCGATTCTTCGATCTTCGATCTTCCTCCTCTCGGATTTCACCTCGTATACTTCGATCTACTAAACACGTGGCACTAGACACGTAATAGTTAGAAATAACGGAAGAAAAAGAAAGAAGAAAAGAGTACCGAAAGGGATCGGCAGATTGATGGCCGATTCCGGCGACGGCGGAGCAACGGCGGCACGGTGGTGGCCGCGGGGAGAGTGGCCGAGAGAGAGAGAGTGTGTCGGCTAGGGTTAGGGTTTTTTTTCTCACTTGTGCAAGACCTATAAATCTTGTATTTATAGTGTCTTGCATAAAACCCTAGCGGGCTTAAGTTGGACCGGGCCCAACAACTTAAGTTCGCTAGTACTTTTACTTGCTCTTTTCTCTCAATCCAATGACCGAAAAATTGCAACGATTACATTTTCGGAATCATTATAAAATCCTCGTCATTACGAGTGTCAACTCTTATTTTCCAACTTTATAAAAGTGGAAACCCTAGTTCAGTGCACTTTCTAAATTTGGAAACTTCTCGATTTAGAAAGTCCACTACAACGCTCGCCTATTCTTTTCCTTTTCTTATTCTCATTCGTAATTCCAAATTACGAACGTTGGACTCAATCGTATTGACTTCCAATCATGCAAAGATAAACTATTTTATCTCTGACCGTTTATTCAAAGATCTCATGTGCACGAGCAGTGTGACCCTCGATGGTTCAGGTGTAAGCTAGCCGTGGGCCCACAACGCTTTGTGGTCAAAACTCGTCCCTTAGAGTTACGATTAAGATGAAGCTCGTTTCACCTTAATCACCCAACTAATCAAGATTGGCGTCTAGCAACTACGCGTCATGATTCCCTAGATACAAATGAAGTGCCTGCAAGAACCTTCAGATATAGTTAACGTACAGTACGGTCCCTTCGATTCATATGTCCCGATCGAACTAGAGGCATTGGTTCATCGAGACCTCTTTATATGTTCGATGACGGTGCGATCGTTCCAAGTGTTGTAATCGTCACGTGCATGACTTAGAGAATCGAATTCTCTAATCATCACTTAGTCAGCTCTGGCCAGAGACTTAGAATGATTACAAACTTTCAGAACACACAGGACATCCAAGACTATTCTAGCGATCGAATCCCCGACTACAGTGCACAGACCTCCCACTAGATTTCGGACTGCACGAACACTGGCCCTTGGGATGGTCCTCGGTGGAACTCAGGGACAGGTCACGATACAGCTGGTCCTCTAGTGAAGTCACGGTGATGTCTAGGTCATAAGGACTAATGGTGTACAACTATACCATAGATATCTCTACTCGATTATTGGGAACCACTTAGAGATTTCTAGGGTGAGGGAGTTCAGTGAACTCGTCAACTTATGAGCACCCACTTATGCATGCCGATATCACAATACCGTTTACTGATGAGATGCAGTACACATACACTAAGTGCTAGTCTTAATGGGAAAGGCCGATATCCTCATTAGTGGCGTAACCCTTCGACTAGGAACACGTTTAACAGTTATAATACTTAAGTAAATATCTCACGATCCTAACGATCAATTACTAGTACTTGTAATAACTGTAAGGACTATATCTATGCTTGTGATAAAGGGACAAAGATATAGAATGCCAAGGTGTTTTATCATTAATACGAATAAAGGTTCGTTTATTACAATAATAAATACGAAAGACCACAGCTTGTGCCACGGCTCCGGTGTTATCACAGTACAACAGTACTGGATCACTAGCATTAGGAATGACACCCAACTCTTGGATGAATTTCCTTATCCAAGTCCCTTCATTTGCAGCTTCGGACGCTGCAATGTATTCCGCCTCGGTAGTGGAATCGGCCGTCGTGTTTTGCTTGGAACTCTTCCAACACACGGCACCACCATTAAGCTTGAATATAAATCCAGAATTCGACTTTGAGTCGTCCACGTCCGATTGAAAACTAGAGTCGGTAAAACCCTCTAATTTCAACTCGGCACCCCCATAGACCAAAAATATATCCTTAGTCATTCGCAAGTACTTGAGGATATCTTTCACGGCTTTCCAGTGAGCCGGGCCGGGGTTAGATTGATATCTGCTTGTGACACTCACAGCATACGCAATATCGGGTCTCGTACATAGCATGCCATACATTATGCTTCCTATGGCAGAAGCATAGGGCGTCCTTTTCATCTCCTCAATTTCACTAGGTGTTTGCGGACACATAGATTTCGATAGACGAACCCCATGGGACATTGGCAAGAATCCCTTTTTGGATTCTTCCATGCTAAACCGTTTAATAACGGTATCTATGTACAGGTTTTGGGATAAACCAAGCATCTTTCTCGCTCTATCTCTATAGATGCGTATTCCTAATACATAAGATGCTTCTCCCAAATACTTCATTGAGAAACGTGTGGACAACCATGCTTTCGTTTGCTGCAACATTCCTTATCATTCCCAATGAGTAGAATGTCATCAACGTAAAGCACTAAAAATATCACTGCCCTCCCACTAACCTTCTTGTATACACAAGGTTCCTCCGGATTCTTCTCAAAATCAAACTCTTTGATAGTTGAGTCGAACCTAATGTTCCAACTTCGGGATGCTTGTTTCAATCCATAAATGGATCGCTGGAGCTTGCAAACCTTTTGCTCACTTCCAGAAGATATGAAGCCTTCCGGCTGCGCCATGTAAATTTCTTTCTCAATATCTCCATTAAGGAAGGCGGTCTTCACATCCATTTGCCATATCTCGTAGTCGTACCACGCAGCTATGGCCAGCAAAATCCTAATGGACTTCAGCATCGCGACTGGCGAAAAAGTTTCCTCACAGTCAACGCCTTGCCTTTGAGTGTAACCTTTCGCTACCAATCTAGCTTTATAGGTCGATACCTTTCCATCCACTCCAATTTTGTTCTTATAGATCCACTTGCAGCCTATAGGAACAATTCCCTTAGGTGAATCTACGAAGGTCCACACCTTGTTGGAGTACATGGAGTCCATTTCGGATTTCATGGCAGTTAGCCAATGTCCCATGTCCGCATCCGATACGGCCTCATTGTATGTTCTTGGATCTTGTCCAAGATCAACATGATCTTCATCATTTTCGAGGAGGAATAACCTATCCGGCATTTTCCGAACTCTTTCGGATCTACGTACCGTAGGTTCATGAGGTATATTAGTGGTTTGTTGTATTGGTTCGATTGCTTGTTCTTGCGTTTGAACTTCACTTTGTGGTTCTTGAACTACTTCAAGTTCTATCATGCTGCCCTTTCTATCGGATAGAAAATCCCTTTCCAAAAAGGTGGCAGTTCTTGAAACAAACGTCTTTGCTTCTTTGACATAATAGAACTCGTATCCCATTGAGTCTTCGGGATACCCCACAAAATAGCACAAGTCGGATTTACTATCCAACTTATCTCCCAATAACCGCTTCACATAAGCGGGACAACCCCATATCCTAATATGTTTGTAGTTGGGTTTCCGGGAATGCCAAAGTTCATAAGGTGTGGATTTAACTGCTTTGGTGTTAACTCTATTCAGCAAATACGCGGCAGTACGAAGTGCATGACCCTACAAGTATGCCGGTAAGTTCGTGAACCCCATCATTGATCGAACCATATCCAATAAAGTTCGATTCCAAAGTTCGGATACTCCATTAAGTTGAGGAGTTCCCGGTGGAGTCCATGGGGACTGTATCCCATTTTCTTTTAGATAGTCAATGAACTCGATGCTCAAGTATTCTCCACCACGATCGGATCGCAGCTTCTTAATACTTCGTCCGAGTTGCTTTTCCACTTCGTGTCTAAAATCTTTGAACCTTTCAAATGTTTCAGACTTGTACTTCATCAAGTACACATACCCATACCTAGAATAATTGTCGGTAAAGGTAGCGAAGTAGTTATATCCACCCTTCGCACTAACACTTAGTGGACCACATACGTCTCTATGGATCAAATCCAAAAGACCCTCGGCTCGTTCCATTTTCCCTTTGTAGGGTGATTTGGTCATTTTCCCTTTAAGGCAAGATTCACAAGTTTGTAGTGATTTCACGTCCTCCAAAGAGAACAATCCTTCACTGACAAAATCGTTCATCCTTCTTAAAGAGACATGACCTAATCTAGCGTGCCAAAGTTGTGCGGGGTTTTGATCTATCTCCTTATGTTTTGCTGATATAACATTAATAGGTATTTCATTTGGATTTAGTTCATACAAGTTGTTTAATAGTCGTCCTTTGCAAATCAAATTCTCATTCTTTTGTATAATGCAAATCGAATTTCCAAAAACAAAAGTAAAACCTTCAATATCTAATACAGGAATAGAAATAAGGTTTCTAATGAGGGACGGAACAAATAAACAATCGTTCAAAACAATAGGAAAACTAGAATCCAAAACATTTAAGTAAATTGTGCCAATGGCTTCAGCAGCAACTCTTGCTCCATTCCCCATCCTTAGGAAGGTCTCACCCGCTCTAAGTCTTCGACTTCTTGTCATTAGCTGCAAATCATTGCACAAATGTGAGCCACAGCCCGTATCCAATACCCAAGAAGACGAGTTGACAGACAAATTTACGTCAATGAAATACGTACCCTTTTCAGAACCTTTCTGCTTCAGGTAAGCCTTGTAGTTGCGGCGCCAATGTCCTTTCTTTCCATAGTGATGGCAAGCATCATCAACTTGCTTGCTAACCTTTTCTTTGGGGCCCCCACTACCTTCACCCACTTCGAACTTGCTGTTTGGGAAGGGAACTCTTTCCTTTCTCTTCTTTTGGAAAGAACTCTTCTTTCCAGAAGTAGCAGCAATGAGAACAGACTTCTCTTTCTTAATGGTGGACTCGAAGCTGACCAACATGTTCATTAACTCATCCAAGGGAGGATCTAGTTTGTTCATGTTGAAGTTCACTATGAACGATTCATATGAACTAGGGAGAGATGACAGGATCAAATCCAACGAGAGCTCGGCTGGGAGGGTGACATCAAGATTCACTAGCTTTTCAAGGAAAGTGATCATTTTGAGACAGTGCTCGTTGACCGAAGTCCCTTCGCGCAGTCTTGCCGTGATCAACTCCTTTGTAGCAACGTACCTCGATGCCCTAATATTCTCACTATACATGCTATCGAGATGGGCCTTTATGTCGAAAGCATGCATGTGAGACTCATATTTCCTCGCAAGCGCGGGCTCCATGGCGGCTATCATATAGCACCTAGCATGAGTGTCATCTTTCTTCCAAACTTCATAAGTTTCCTTCTCAGCATCAGTCGCTGTGGCAGGTATAGTGGCGGGAAGTCTCTCGTTCAAAACATATAGACGCCCCTCAACGGTTAGTACAAGCTTAAGACTACGCAACCAATCTAGGTAATTAGGGCCATTGAGTTTATTGTCGAGGATTGACATTATGGGATTCTTAGACATGATTATCTGAGACATATAGAGAAGATGATTATTAGAGATTCGCGTTAAATGATTGTTACGATTAAATGTTTGGACTTATGTTATTTAATTGTTCTCCCACTAATTTTATCGAGTTCCACTTCCCTCTAGTAGACAAACGAGAAAACTGATTTTTCTTAATGGGCTTTAGGTCCAATAGACAAATATAACCCGTAGTTAATCTAACCCGATTATATTTGCCCAAAGGTAGATCACAATCAATCATATCCATAATATACCCTAAATTAATTTTCCTCACACTTGATAATGACTTAAGTTAATCTCGCGAATATCAAAATCGTCATGTGTCAAGTCTAACCTACCAATCAAAGATGCTCATAAAACTTGATTATGCCAAACTAATGCAGTCCCTAGTTAATCTAGCCGACCACGTTAATTCAACATAACCCTTTTCTATGGCTACCTTCATCGCTATGTCAATTGAATTACAGCTTACTCTACCATAGCACTCCCCGCTAACACGGCTTACTGCACTATAGTAAAGGGCTACACATAATCCAACCGTTGGCAGAAGGAAAGAAATAACTCAACAGATTGGGTTTTTCTTTATAGCTTGAAATGATTCTCAATTAAATTAAGAATGAGGGATTTTTATTAAAATGTTTTATCTCATCAGAAGGTTTGGATTGGTCTATGTGATTCCTACATCTATGTTCTCTAAAGTTATATGGAAGCGCATATTGTCCTAAGAGGAACATACGACCTAATATCATAATTAATTACATTAATTAATTATCGAGTTTTTAAAAATAATTATAGAACCTCAACTAGCATAAATCATTCAAATAATGTTGAGGTACTACTAATTAAGTTGAATCATAATCAAAATTATGAATGTGTTCTATTAATTGAAATCAATTTAACAATTTAAATTAATTAATTAATCTAACACCTATTTACTAAAATAGATGATTGTCGATCCAATTATCTAATTGGGATTAATGGAAAATAATTTTCCAAAAATTAAAATCAATTTGTTTTAAGTTTAATTTTAGAAATCTGATATTTTTTTTTTTTTCAGTGAACCGGTTCGGCCGACCGGTTCGGACCGAAACGGTCCGGTTCTGCCCTGTCCAATTGACCCAAATCAGTGGGTCGGGCCAGTGGGACCGAGAACCGGTCTGACCGACTCGAATCCACTTGGATTCGGTCAATTGAATCGTGCATAACCATCGAACCGGCCGGTTCGACCGGTTCGATCCGAATAATTAAAAACCGACGTTTGAAAAATAATTTCAGATCCGATCTTCCAATTTCAAACAATTTTAAAGCTGGAAAAATTCTAAACAATATTTCAAAAATATTTTAAACTTACGAAAACTCCCAATTACATAACACAACAAACACTACTTTAATAAATCGAACATGCATAAAATCATAGCATATTAAAACAAACGCAATTAATTGCGCAACGAGCTCTGATACCACTGTTGGGTTTCGGGCACGCGTACGCAGCGGAAAACAAAAATTTTATGCGAATTAAACGAGTTTAAAACACATAAGCACATGCCCGATAATATAAATCAATTAATTGCGTACCTCTGCGCTTCCAGCGAAATTAAATAATAACATACATGCTAATTTATTTAACCGAATTTAAATCAATTAACATGCTCGCGTTTAAACCAAATAACATGCTCGTAACAATTAAAACGATTTCACGTAACCACATAAAATCATACGAGAACGAACATGAATATATATTGTTTAAACGTAAACGAATCAAGAACATGAATTCGTGTATTTACCTCTTGAAGCGTGAGGTAGGAGCGCTAAGCAAGTCGAGATTGCTACGGAAACCAATCCGTACAATCCGGGGCAGCAGCGGTGCGACGGCAGCAGCGGTGAGACGGCCACGGCGGCGCGTGAATCTCACGCGCGGTCTTCGGGGCGGCGCGTGGGGTTGCGTGCGGCTTCGGCTCGTGTGCTGCTCCTCGATTCTTCGATCTTCGATCTTCCTCCTCTCGGATTTCACCTCGTATACTTCGATCTACTAAACACGTGGCACTAGACACGTAATAGTTAGAAATAACGGAAGAAAAAGAAAGAAGAAAAGAGTACCGAAAGGGATCGGCCGATTGATGGCCGATTCCGGCGACGGCGGAGCAACGGCGGCGCGGTGGTGGCCGCGGGGAGAGTGGCCGAGAGAGAGAGAGTGTGTCGGCTAGGGTTAGGGTTTTTTTTCTCACTTGTGCAAGACCTATAAATCTTGTATTTATAGTGTCTTGCATAAAACCCTAGCGGGCTTAAGTTGGACCGGGCCCAACAGCTAAAGTTCGCTAGTACTTTTACTTGCTCTTTTCTTTCAATCCAATGACCGAAAAATTGCAACGATTACATTTTCGGAATCATTATAAAATCCTCGTCATTACGAGTGTCAACTCTCATTTTCCAACTTTATAAAAGTGGAAACCCTAGTTCAGTGCACTTTCTAAATTTGGAAACTTCTCGATTTAGAAAGTCCACTACAACGCTCGCCTATTCTTTTCCTTTTTCTTATTCTCATTCGTAATTCCAAATTACGAACGTTGGACTCAATCGTATTGACTTCCAATCATGCAAAGATAAACTATTTTATCTCTGACCGTTTATTCAAAGATCTCATGTGCACGAGTAGTGTGACCCTCGATGGTTCAGGTGTAAGCTAGCCGTGGGCCCACAACGCTTTGTGGTCAAAACTCGTCCCTTAGAGTTACGATTAAGATGAAGCCCGTTTCACCTTAATCACCCAACTAATCAAGATTGGCGTCTAGCAACTACGCGTCATGATTCCCTAGATACAAATGAAGTGCCTGCAAGAACCTTCAGATATAGTTAACGTACAGTACGGTCCCTTCGATACATATGTCCCGATCGAACTAGAGGCATTGGTTCATCGAGACCTCTTTATATGTTCGATGACGGTGCGATCGTTCCAAGTGTTGTAATCGTCACGTGCATGACTTAGAGAATCGAATTCTCTAATCATCACTTAGTCAGCTCTGGCCAGAGACTTAGAATGATTACAAACTTTCAGAACACACAGGACATCCAAGACTATTCTAGCGATCGAATCCCCGACTACAATGCACAGACCTCCCACTAGATTTCGGACTGCACGAACACTGGCCCTTGGGATGGTCCTCGGTGGAACTCAGGGACAGGTCACGATACAGCTGGTCCTCTAGTGAAGTCACGGTGATGTCTAGGTCATAAGGACTAATGGTGTACAACTATACCATAGATATCTCTACTCGATTATTGGGAACCACTTAGAGATTTCTAGGGTGAGGGAGTTCAGTGAACTCGTCAACTTATGAGCACCCACTTATGCATGCCGATATCACAATACCGTTTACTGATGAGATGCAGTACACATACACTAAGTGCTAGTCTTAATGGGAAAGGCCGATATCCTCATTAGTGGCGTAACCCTTCGACTAGGAACACGTTTAACAGTTATAATACTTAAGTAAATATCTCACGATCCTAACGATCAATTACTAGTACTTGTAATAACTGTAAGGACTATATCTATGCTTGTGATAAAGGGACAAAGATATAGAATGCCAAGGTGTTTTATCATTAATACGAATAAAGGTTTGTTTATTACAATAATAAATACGAAAGACCACAGCCACATGTTGGCTTGTTGGTCACCTACTCTAACATCTTCTTCACTGAAGCTATCCCTTTCCTCGTAGCTTCAATCCTCTTCCTCCTTTCCTTCCCATTTGCTTCCGGGTAAGTGGCTAGCTCACCTTTTACCTCAAAAACAACACTGAGTGCAAATGAAATGATATCAGCTTGTCCAAACCTTATAGGTGGTTAAATTAGTCCCTTGGTTCTACCTCTGGCCAAATGGTAATCCCTCATATCAACCTCTGATTCAGAACTCTCACTGTGATCAGATTCTTCCTGAGCATCTGTGGTCACAACTTGCTCAACTGTGGTCTCTTGCGGAAACTCCACCTCAATCTGAGTACCATCACTTGAAGTTCCTTGAGTAATCTGATATCCAATCATCTTTTCCATCTTCGATTCATCAAAGACTACATCCCTACTCACAATACACTTCCCTTGACCAGGTTTCCGACACCATAACTTAAACCCCTTAACCCCGGTTGGATAACTAATAAAGGCACATTTGAGGGCTCTTGGTTCTAGTTTATCACCTTTATGGGCATATGCTAAACTACCAAAGACCTTCAAATTAATGAAATTAGTAGGCTTACCATACCATTTATCGTTTGGAGTTTTAAATTCACTTGTTGTGGTGGGACTTCTGTTGTTGAAACCTGCTGCTGTTGTTGCCACAACTTCTCCCCAGAACTTCTTACCAATAACCGTCTGACCAGACATATGGTAGATCCCATTGTCCCCACTGACCCCTTAGACACCTCTAGAATGCCATTGTCCCCACTGAACGTGTGGCCACTCTTGTCTAAGACTCCAAGAGATATCAAGTTCCTCTTGACCTGAGGAACAAATCTCACTTCCGGTAGGACCCTCTCAATTCCATCAAACATCTTGATTCTTACCGAACCAACCCTTTTCACATTGCAAACATCATTGTTCCCCAATAAGACTGTACCCCTCTCATTCAACTCGAGAGTTTCAAACCAGTCCTTATTTGATGTCATGTGAAAAGAACACCCTGAATATAATATCCAATCCTTTGTTTCATCACCTTCAGTGACAACAAGGACATCGTAGGATTCAAATTCCTCAGCTATACTACCAGCTTCACCATTGTGCCTTTGATCTTCTGCTTACTTTTCCGGGCAATCCTTCTTGAAGTGACCAGGCTTCTTGCACCTATAACACTCCCACTGACCCCTCTTTACCGAAGTCTTCTTGCCCTGCGCTAACTTAGATGTGTTCTTCGGTTTCTTGTCCCTGAAGTCTCTCTTCTTAGATCTGCCACTGACAATGAGTCCCTCTCCAGATTCATGAGCTTCCCCTTCAAGTTTCTTCTGCAATTCTTTTGCCTTGATTGCAGATTGCACCTTGAAATGCTCATAAGACTTTGGAATAGCATTGAGTGTAACACCCCACGTTTTCAAAACCCTAAAAAATCTAACAGTGAAGCTCACATCACTTAATAATTGGACTATACAGTGATTATTAGGTGTTAAATTATAGAGATCGAATTTTATATGTGACCTTATGTGCGTACATGTTACGAATGAACTATACATGCATGCTATAACTTAGCATAATTACCATAATACATAATATATATGTATATATGTGTGTCGTATATGTATGTGTGTGTGTGTTTAGGGGAGGATTATTAAATAATTATAAAAATGATAATCCTAAGCCTAGCCTAACCCCTACTAAGGTTAATCCCACACTCCACCTCAAGAATGCCTATTAGAAGGCCAAGAGTCTCGTTTTCCCTCACACACTTCGGCTGCCTCACCCTCTCTTCCCCTTATCTTCCTCTTTTCTTCAAACCACCGAAACCACCATTGTCATCAGCTCCATCAAGCTCGAACCACCCTCCTAAATCAGCAAGATATTTCTCAAACCAAAAGATGAGAATTCCATATCTAACCCTTGCTCTTGAATACTCCAAAAACACTATAAATACATGGTGTCCTTTCACTAGTGAAAATACCTCTCACCTTGAAATATATACCGTGTCTTTCTCCATTAAAGTAGCTTGGTTGAATCTCCATACTTGAAGAGGTAAGAGCTGCCATTTGAGTTCTAAATCTCTTCCTCATTCTTCGTTCCTTTTCTTCTTCTAACTTTCGGTTTCCCTTGAAGGCCCTCAAGAACTTTCGCTTTCCAACTAGCTTTTGTTTCTTTCTATTTTTGAGGTAAGGAATCGAAATCCTTGCTGCAAATGGAGGTATCAAGTATCAAGAAGAAAATTTCGAAAATAAATTAAAAGACACCCATCTTTCTTATTTTATGTTGTGCTTGCATTTAAGTGTTTATTTTAGCTATTTCATATAATTTATATCATTGCATGTATGATCAGAGGTCATAAATGGTGGATTCAAGTTGTTTACTTCAAAGAGATTTTGAGTTATTTCAGAAATTGTGGAGAAAATCGATTTGGGTAAAGTTTTGGGGTTACATGTGTAAATCTGCATATTTTTGGGCCAAATCTGTAATTTCGAAAGAGTCAGTTTTATATGAGTTTTTAAAACTATTTTCTAGCTTGTATTGAACGAAGATTTCAGATTTAGGGAAGTTTTACACGAACAAGTGATTTTTGAACTAATAGTGGTCTTGAATGAAGGGATCTAAGGATTTTTTGGGTGAATATGCAATTTCCGAAGTTTCTGCATAAAATAACCTTCGACTCAGTTTTTGTGTGTTTTCCGAAATTTTAGAATCTTCAGGGGTTGAATTTCATAAAAAAAATGTGGATTTTAAACGTCTAGGTTAATTGCCTGTATAAGCCTTGAACTTTAGGGTCAAATTTGTAATTTCCAGAAATGAAGGGACGTTGTGCTGAATATTCTAAACCATCAAACTGATATGTTTTTTTGATCCTAAATTAATTAGCAAAGAAATTTTAGGGATCAAGTAGTTTAAGGAAATTATCGAAATTAAGTAGGCCTTTAATAGTCTTGTGTTGTGATTTGTTGAGTTCGAATGTGAGTGTGCATGTGTGGATACACAAATTGATTATAATTGATATTGTGTATATTGTGTGATTGCTTGACACTTGATTGATATTTGTGATGTCTTATGGTGTTTTGAATTTTCATGGGTTGTGGTGAGATATGTGCATCTTTATGTACCCAAACGGAATTCTGAATACTCCGACCATGCCACTTTTGAAATTAAGAAAAAATGATTTGGGGAGGTTAAGGGAATACTTACAAAGAATGAGAATGGATACGGGGGGTCGGTATTCCAACCATAGATACTACAGTCGGGTGGTTTGATTCCACCAAAAACGGGCTCATAAGAATTTCTCATTTTCTAAGTAAAGAAGTTAATTCCTCATCGGATCCGATAAAATGAAAAGAGTTCTCTAAGTTTACGGTTTGTGAATTTGACATGTGTGTTATATACTTGTTTTCAATTAACCTGCATTAATTATAATATAATATACGTGGTAGAACTATATTTTCAAATCTCGGTATCTTTCGAGACCCTTACTGAGCTTTGTTGGCTCATATAGATATTCTCCGTTTGCAGGTATTAGTAATATTATCTCCACTGGATTGTACTAGTCGACGTTTCGAGAAGCCGACTCCGGGATTTTGCTCTTATGGAGGATCTACTTATAATGCTTGTAATCCTATCTTTTGTGTACATTGTCCTTAGGACAATTACTATTTCCGTAGTAGCTCATGTGTATTATTATCCGTGGTAGAGTAGGATAACTACCCTGAATATGGGCCTTCCTTTTGATATTTATGGTCCATGTACAATGTTCGCTATAAGTAATGGCGATATTTTGTTAGACTAATATTTTGTTTATATTATGGACTCTATTATTAACTATTATCATGGTGACACCTATTCTAGATTTCATAGAAGGGTTGATAGAATATCTCGGTAAATACTCCACCACCCTACTAAATCCCTTAGCCAAAAATTAATCCGAAGCCCACCTCGTTCTTAAGTGTTAGGTCGTGGACAATGCCTTCTTAAATACCTTTGGGATTTACATACATATATCGCTTCCGTTAAAGGTAAATCATATCGGTTTATCATACTATAACTAAGGGGTGTCACATTGAGTAGCATCAGAGATTTATCCTCATCCTCTAGCTTCAGCTCAATATTCTCAAGGTCATCTTGAATCTTGTTGAACTCATCTATCTGTTCTGACAGAGGCTTGTCATCACTCATCTTGAAGGAATAAAGTCTTTGTTTCAAGTAGAGTCGGTTTGTGAGAGATTTGGTCATATACAGTTGTTCCAACTTCAACCAAACGCCTTGTGCAGTGGTCTCTCTAGCTACTTCCCTCTGAGCCTTGTCACCAAGGCTCAAAATGATCGAGCTGTGACCTCTATCCATCAAGTAATTCTTCTCCTTTTCTGACAAGGAATCCGAAAGCTCTTTGGCACCCTTCAAAGCATCTATCAACCCCTGCTGCACCAACATGGCTGTCATCTTCACCCTCCAAAGACCAAAATCACTAGATCCCGAGAACTTCTCCAGCTCAAAATTAGTAGATCCCATATTGTGTGCTCAGATCTTCCCACAGACGGCGCCAATTGTTGTGGATTCAGGCCCACAGACAATAACAAGCCACACAAATATGAAAATCAAACCAAGAAGAACACACAGATACCACTATGTTGACTCAACCGACTGTAGACAACGTTGCAGATAACACAACTACAGTACTACAGATCTAAAACTGAAAGCAATGGAACAGATAAATAACACAATATTTAAAGTGGTTCGACCTATATTACCACAGGCCTACATCCACTGTGCAGAGCGAACAAAATCCACTAGATGAAGAAGGTTATAGATTACAAGATAGTGATTACACTCAAGCTCTCAACAGCTATTTCATCTAAGCTGTATTGACACTCCTCTGTGTATACCTCACTGTTTCTCTCTTGTTTCCCAACCCCAAATCTCACAAACCCTGTGAAGATTTCCTTCTTGCTTTCCCTCTAGCTTTTTCTTTTGTTCTTGAGAGTTTCCTCTCATTCCAGCCCCTCAAGCCTTATCCCCTTCATTGGCCTTATCCTCCAAGCCTCTCCACCAGGTGCTTTATATATGCAGCAAACCCTAGCAAAAAGCAAACTTGGTCCCCAAACAAATCACTGTGAGCTCGACAGGTGTCAACCACTGTCAGAGTGGTCCTCACGAGTTCTGTTTTCTAGTGTAACAACTCCTTACACTTTCCAGCTCATACTTTGACTTTTACTTTAACTGATGCACCAAATGAAGTATCCACTTGGTATGTACACGTGGATATGTTGTCACAGAATAACAAATACATCCCCAACGTTAAACAAATTTAAAAGTGCCTTAAAACACATAAACTTGAACAAGGTAACAACATTGACACTTTTTTCCAATTAACCTCACAGCCAATTTCCCCTGTCAAGGTGAAAGATGCATAAAAAATTCGATAGAGCATTACCAAAAATATTAAGGCGGATCAAGGTGCAGGAGACCAAGGCGGCCTTCGGACGCGACTTCGACAGTGCAAGGGGAGGCTGTGGGCATGCGGCGACCGCCGCCCCCGTCGCGAAGCCGAGGAAGAGAAGTGGGTCCCCGTGACGAAGCTCGGCGGTTTGGTGAAAGACGGTGGTTTTCTTGATGTACATATTGATCTTGTGTGAAGATGGCAGTTAAATAACTCGAAAGAATCTTAAAGTGGTTTTGGTTGAGAGGCTCCTGGAGGTGTATAGGTCGGAGCTAGCTGGAAAAACCCTCGTTATGATGGCGATCGAAGCTTGTGCACCCTCGGTCCACTCCCGCAAAATAATCTAGAGTTTTCAACTATCCTAACTCCTGATGTAGCAAAAGGGTAACTGTTGGGGCTAAATACCTAACACGCAAGTGCACGTATCGCAAACAAGTAGTAAAAGTGGACTCGTGAGAGTCGGATGTCGATCCCACTGGGAATACTCAAATTATCTAATCCTAAGTACCAAATTCTAACAATTATGATTTTTATCCAGCCTACGCAAAGTGTTCAAATTTAATCAACTAAATAAATTAAACTAATTAAGAAAGCAAATAAATACGAGAAAATATCAATAAAAAAGGACCTAGGATTTTATCTTCCCCCTATGCAAGAATTGCTCACCCAAAACCCCTCAATTATGAAATATATGATTCATGATTATTAACCTGAGACACTATATTAATTATAACCCGTTATCGCGTGTATTATAATTATATTATCCAAAACCAAATTACTATATGTCTATGCAATCCGATCATGAAAAAAGCATTAAAGAATAAGTCCCGACAATGATTACCTAAGGTGAATATCTGTATGTCTATGATACCACATGCAATAAACACACTCATCCGGTGAAAACTACTCGAAGGTTCTTTACTTACCGTCTAGTTATCAAAATAGCTATGTCGAGTCAATCCCAATAATCACAGATAAAGCACATAAATTGCATAATTGCATAATCTCAAGAAAACGGGTTCACCATCCCCACATAGGGTTCCAACAAAATCCTAGATTAAAAACTTAGCTACTCGTAATTCTTATGATAAGCAAAATAGAATAAATAAAATAAATAAGAAAAAATATGCTTGAGTATTCGTTGATCTTCGTTCTTCGTGTTTTGTGGTGTAAAATTTCGTGCTTATGGTGTAGAGACTTGTAGCTTTTATAGGCTTTTCTTGATAAGGAAGTATTGGAAACCTAATATGAATCAATTTCCGCCACTTTCCCCCATCAGGATTTGTTCGTCGATTTGTGCCATGTTGGAGTCCGAATTTTGGAATGTTGCGTAAATAAGAATTGTATCCCTTGAAATTAGCTTTCCAATGCCGTCAAAATCACCTAATTCGGAGTTCGTATGAGAGATATATGCTCCAAATGGTGGACACTGTCAAAGCTGTGGCGATATTCCTTTTCCAATTTGATTTGTTTCCTTATTTGCAACTTTTTCCTTTCTTTTTGATTTTTTTTTCCTTCATGGACACCTAATTCTCGTTTTTTCACCTATAAAACACAAAATCAATCAATTAAATCACAAATATAATTAAATGTAAACAAAAGATCCACGTAAAGTAAACGTATTGAGTGTAATATCTGCACTCAACAGTAACAAATATGTTTATCTTATAATTGTTTTGATCCAGAAAACAATTGATTTTTTTCTTAATCTCTATAGTTATTAATGCTTGCAGTGTGAGTGGGAATGAACATAAACGGCAGATAATTTCGTCTACTTCGAAAATATTTAAATTGCAGTTGAAATTTACGTGTCAAATTTCGATGCATAGGAGATTAATTGTAGTAGCTTGAGAGTGATGAACACAATTCTGCGACAACAAAAATTAAAAGAGTACGTGTGTGTGGGTATATGTACATCTATTAGTGTACGATGATCGACAAGTTTCAGTAGATTTTTTTTGGTAATTACAAATACGAAATTAATGTAACATTTTAAGGGGTTGCCTTGCACTTCACCAATTGTTTATTTTGAACGATCCGAAGAATTTCATCGACGTACGTAAGCTTACCTCAGGGGGGTGTGTGTAATTTACCCTTTAATATTTAGTGTTTTTTTTTTTGGTCTGCAAATCATGTTCTCCTGTGTTTCAACTGTAGAATGATTTAGTACAATTTGTTATTTTTTTTTTTGCCTTTTGAATTAGGAATGAATTGAGCACAACAGAGTATAAAGAAATTGTCACGGAAGAAATGGATCAGATACTTGAGGTTTGTCTCTGTCTCTATATCTTTGTGTATTCGAAAAAATCATTACATCGTTAATTTTCAAAAAAGTCGGATTATTAATTACGTATGTTAGATGCGTGATTTAGGCTTGTAATTTTCTTGAGGAAATTCACAGTGTTCATTTCATATAGAAGACATTACACTAAATTCTTTGATAAAGCTAATTTGGGAGCTAATATTTTCCCAGTTGAGCTATAAAACATGGATAAATTGATATCACTGAAGACAACCTCAGCTAACATATTTTCAATGTTGTATTTTTTTTCACTTGCAGCAACTATTGTTGACAACAAAGTTTGTGATCTTCAATGTAATAACTTCTACATCAATGCTCATGCTACAAGAATGTAAGTAGATCAATTAGCAGAAGAAAAAAAAACCCAAAACAAAAAATCCATTGAATGATTGTCCTTTAATGCATGTTATGCTTAATACTCTCCTGGTCAATTATTAACCTCAAATAGCTTCACAATGTAAAGATATTCTCATTCTCGACAATGGTTTGGGTAAACAGCAGCTAAATTCCTTTTATCTGATTTTTTTGCATACATCAATTTCAGTTTGATATTAATTAACACTTAATGCATTTGATATTGATTTTGTTTCAATTCCCGGATAAATTAAATATGTGCCGAAAAGACTTCGGTACAAATTCGTTCTGTGTCAAACAATTAATTTTGTAAGCACTTGTATAATCGAACTGTATACACAACAAGCAGCTATAGATGATTTAAATAAAGATTTTTGTCATAAACTGAGCAAAACTTATATGATTACATGTCACCATGAGATTTATTGATAAACACAAAGCAGTTCAACAAGATAGGATACACAAAACAGTTTAATGGAAAAAAAATTGTATATCCCCAGAACTATCAAACACGCAGTACATCTCATACCCCTGTTTCAAAAATCTTTTACTAAAATGTATCTTGCTACGATATAACTAGATACAAAGGGTTGGAGCGAGGAAATAAAAAGAATTCTACATCTACTTTTACAGTCCAAGAGGAATATTCCAAATTCAATTAAAAGAATTCATAATGCAGAAAATTAAGGCATACTCGTTCTTTGTAAGCTTCATTCTAGAATCTGGTTTTAATCATATATGTTGGCAACAGATTTCTGTTAGTGACGATTGAAGAAATCCGCCATACGTGGAAATTAAAGATTTGCAAAGATTTGTTTTTCATGTTTATTTTGGAATTAATTAGAGTCCTATTTTTGTAATATTGTTATTAGAACTTAGATTTATTTCCATGTATTATATTCTAGTTAGGTATCTTTTGTACTTATCTAGAATAGAAGTAGATATCTACTAGGATTCTATTACCTAGTTAAATCGATTTCTTAAGGCCCAAGTTAGGTTTAGGGTGTGGCTTTCGTGCCTATATAAGGCCCTCAACCTCATATGAGTCCTATGGAGCTTTAATAAGAAAAATTCCCAGCATAAAGGCTTTGAAGGGTGCAGCCCGTGCTGCAGCCCGTCGGCACATCAGGTGTGGCAACAGAACAGGTTTCTTCTACCAGGCCATAAAGAAGATCGGCGTTTCGGGAGAAGTGCTTAAAAGATCTCGGGAGAGGTCGATCCGCCATTTGAAGGGAGTTCAACATTGGAGGAAGTCCAAGAGTGCGGAGGAGGAATTTCTTTGATTATCAACAAGTTCGAGTCGTGTGCAAGAACGGCGTATCACATAAAGAGGGAGTCTTTAGTGTTTTATTAAGTCCTATTAATGTACACTTAAATCTGAACTAGTTTTGCAAGTCCTCGTGGATGTAGGGTACATTTGTATCCGAACCACATTAAATTCTTGTGTTCTTTATTCTGCTTTTAGTAGAGTTATTACTGAGACAACACAAGAATTCTGTTACCACACCTAATATCGTAACACGTAGTCTGTCTCAACAGATGAGTGGACTTTGATAGGCATTTAAAATCAACAATATATACTGAGGCTCCAATGAAAACTAAGAACACACAGCAACACATAAATAGAGCCTGTTAATTTTACCCACTCAAACACACATAGAGTTTTGAGTCATAGCTAAAAAAAATTAACAAAAGGAGAAAAATCATACTACCATCTCTTCATAAACTGACAAGGATTTACCCTAGCGACCATACTACTTGAGCTTAGGAGACGACTTTGTAAAGTTGTAATGACATCAAGCATGAAAGCCCACAAATCAAGCACACTCCACCACCACCACCACCAACACCAACAAACTATAATAATCTAATTGAAAAATATAAAATTGACAATCCTAGCTTTTGCCTTGTTCTTTGTTGCTCAGTATTTCTTTGCAAAAATAGAAATAAATGGCGCTATTTTTACCGGCATGTGCTTTTGGGATTAATTTTCTCGATTTTTCATTCAATCTATAATTTAACTTAATATTAAATTAATCTAATACTTATACTAATGTTAATACTGAGAATACTGATACTCATAATAATATTAATCTAATTTAATACTAATTAATACTAATATTGACATTAATAATTATAATAATGCTAATACTAATCATAATGTATATCGATATATAACTATTAATCCAAATCATAAATCTAATCCCAATACTAATACTAATTATAGTATTAATATTAATACTATTTCTATAAGTAATAATTAAATTAATATTAATAATAATATATATTGAAAATTAATAAGTAATAGTAATATATAATACTAATAATACTAATACTATATTAATATGTTAATGCTAATGATAATGCTAATATGACAATGGTAATGTTAATAATAATCCTAATTCTAATCATAATTCTAATATTATTACCAATCCTAATCCTACTACTAATTGGAATACTAGTACTTATATTAATTCTAATACCAATAATAATCCTAATATTAATATTATTCATAATACTAATCATAATCATAATCATAATCCCAATTCTAATACTAATACTAATCATCATACAAATTATAATTCTAATCCTCATACTAATCATAATCCTAATCTTCATACTCATCCTCATATTAATACTAGTACTAATATTGATACTAATATTAATTCCAATACACATACCAACACCAATACCAATATCAATTATTACTAATACGATCAATACATATACAAATACTAATACTAATACTAATACTAATACCAATACTAATACTGAAAGAATATTGAGAGATGTGGAAATCATGTGTATTCAACTGGTAATCTCGTACAAATGAGAATACATATCTATATAGTACATTGGCTATCATTATTCTAGGAAACTACTGACTAATGAATCAATTAAAATCAATTAAATATCAAAGGCATATATACTACTATTATTAATATATGTTCTTTCCCGTAATACTCCACCTCAAGTTGGAGCGTGTATGTCGAGTACGCCAAACTTGCTGAGGAGGGAATGAAAGGCTGATGGATTGAGCGGCTTGGTGAACAAATCGGCAAGTTGACAAATAGATGGGACATGAGCAGTTACTAAAGCACCTCACTGAATTTGTTCACGAACGACATGACAATCAATCTCTATATGCTTCGTACGTTCATGATAAACGGGATTTGCAGCGATATGCAGTGCTGCTTTGTTATCACAAAATAACTTAACTGGTTGTGAATGCTTCATCTGCAAGTCATTTAACAAGTATTTCAACCATCTTATTTCGCACGTGATCGATGCCATAGCTCGATATTCTGACTCAGTTGAGGATCTTGACACAGTCGATTGTTTCTTAGTTTTCCACGAAATAATTGCTCCTCCGAGAAAGATGCAATAACCAGTAACACATCGTCTTGTGATTGAACATCGAGCCCAATCCGCGTCACAAAATCCTTTAAGTAGCAAATTCCCTTTTGCGGGGAAGTACAATCCCTGACCAGGTGCACCTTTAAGATACCTCAAAAGGTGATGAACAACATCCAAAGGTGATTTTCTTGGCTCTTGCATGAACTGACTTAGAATGTGAACCGAATAAGTTATTTCTGGCCTCGTACTAGTGAGATAGATAAGTCGACCGACCAACCTCCTGTAGAGGGATGCTTTTTTCAATGGTTCACCCATTGTTGGTAAAAGCTTAAGATTTTCTTCCATAAGTGTCGACAATGGTTTTGCCCCAAGCAATCCTGC
This sequence comes from Erythranthe guttata, assembly GCF_000504015.1. The sequence goes on along the minus strand of NW_012192993.1, from coordinate 518,430 downwards.
TTCATCCAAAATATCAAGTGTGTATTTTCGTTGTGATATTGAAATGCCACTAGTAGAACGAGCAACTTCAATGCCAAGAAAGTATCGAAGTGTACCAAGGTCCTTAATAAGAAATTTGGTGTGAAGAGATTTCTTAAGAGCGATAACTGCACCATCATCGTTGCCGGTTATGATCATGTCATCTACGTAAATGAGTACTGCTGTGAAAGAATTCCCAGAGGTCTTGGTGAAAGGAGAATAATCTGTCTTTGATTGGTGAAAACCATCTTGTTGAATAGCGCTAGAGAACTTTTGAAACCAACTGCGAGAGGCTTGTTTAAGTCCGTATAAAGACTTATTGAGTCGACACACAAGAGAATCCTCCCCCTGTCGACGGAGACCCGGTGGCATTTTCATATATACCTCTTCAATCAAATCCCCATTTGGTGGAGTGACCAATTTCGGATAGCCGCAACTGCAAGTATACAACGTACTGTAGTTAACTTGGCCACGGGAGCAAACGTTTCTTTATAATCTATTCCTTCTCGTTGAGTGAAGCCTTTGGCGACCAACCGAGCTTTGTATCTTTCAAATGTGCCATCAGAGTTATATTTAATCTTGTATACCCATTTGCATCTGATTGGGCGATCTCCAAGTGGGAGAGCTGTAATTGTCCAAGTCTGATTTTGTTCAAGTGCTTGCAATTCTACAGCCATGGCTTCTTGCCATTTTGGATCCAACGCTGCCTGTTCATAGGTCATAGGTTCCACCAAAGTAGTGACAGCACAAATAAAATTTCGATATTAAGAAAAACAATTTGTGTAAGAAATGTACCGGTGCAAAGGATGACGCGTGCCAATCGAGGAAGAAGATTGACCGGGAGAAACCTTGGTCATGTGGTAAAGATGAAAGTCTCGGAGTTTGACACTTGGTTGTTTGATTCGATTAGAACGACGGACAATGGTATTTGGGTTTGGTTCATCAGCATCCTGGTTAATGACGGGCACAAGTGGTGGAGGTGAAGGGCCAGTTCCAAAGTTTTGATTTGGTGTGTCTGTGGTTATCAAGTCATCAGAAGTGTGTGCTAAAGGAAGTACAACCTCATCTTCTTGTACTTCTTGTGGGATTATGAAATGGAAAAATGTGTTCGTGAAACACCACATCTCGGGATATAAAGAATTTATTAGTTGTAAGATCATAAACCCGATAACTTTTGTGACCTAGAGGATAACCGATAAATACGCATTGAAGAGCTCTTTGATCAAATTTATGTGAAGGTAGGAGATTAGTCGCATAACAAAGGAACCCAAAAATGCGAAGATGGTTGTATATAGGTAACTTTTTATAGAGAACTTGATATGGAGATTTATTAAAAAGAAGAGGCGTTGGTAAACGATTGATTAGGTAACATGCTGTTTGAACGCTTTCCCCCCAAAAATTTAATGGTAAGTTTGCTTGAAAACGAAGAGCCCTTCCTACGTTTAAAAGATGTCGATGCTTTCTTTCAACTACCCCATTTTGTTGAGGCGTTGAAGTGCATGAACAATGATAATTGATCCCTTTCACATCAAAATAATCTTTCATGGAAAGTATTTCAGTACCATTATCTGTTTGAATTGTCTTAATTCGACCATCAAACTGCGTCTCCACCCAAGAAATAAATGATTTTAATATCCCTTGTGTTTCGGATTTAAAGCTCATGAGGTGTATGTTAGGATAGTAGACTAAAAGTCTCGTTTCTAGCTACATTTTTTATTAATAAAATAGTTTATTATCATTTTATGAGAATCTGCACTAGGTTATTCAATGCATTTAATTGATTGTTTGTCAAGTAATTAAAAGCATAAGTCTAATATTCTAATAGTATTCGAGATGGTGTGCTACGGCGCACAGAAAGATCATTTCGAAAGTTCGTTTAGAATATAAAGATAAACGTTCACAATCTAGATGGAAATGGACTAACCATTGGTAAAAGATTGTAGCACAATATTTAAGTGATTGGTCTTGATCACAGTAAACAGCGACTAGTTTTTGTAGTTATTGTTTTGACTTATTGTGCTAGCACACCCGGCATGTGTTGAACCAGACCAAGTGAAATAATTGTTTCATCACTGTTCAAAATGAAACTGTATTACTTCTAGTCGACAGTAAATTACTTACTCTCTGAATCCCTAAATAATTAACGTACATATTTAATTGATGATCTCTACTTTGATGTCACAATGGGAGAGATTCCTATATTGAGTCAAATGGCCCCTGGTGCGTTGGGTAGAGACATTAAGAATTAATAGGTGGAAATTAATTATCGAAAGGAATCCACATCTCTGAAATATGAGATTGATATTAACCCTTGAGTAGCTTATAAGATTTGTTTATGCCAAGTCCTGGCCTGGTGGATTTCGTATCCGGCATACTCAAATAAGTTAAGCGGGCAAGACTCATGAAAAGAAACCATTTAATTTATTTAGCAGTGAATAAATTATTTGGTGGTTATAAGATATCTTAATGTGGGGAGAATCTAAGTAATGATCGACCGGAGCTCGAATGTAATATTTGAGAATATAAACAGGAGTTCAATAATTATTTGGTAGTGGAAAATAAATAATTAGTTAATGATTAATTAAATGAATTCTTTTAAGAGTTTGGATTTAATTAATTATTAGTTGCCCGATTTATATTTTCTCCTTTAGTCCCTATTGTAGCCCAATGGATTTTCTAATTAATCGAGAAAATAAAGTTCAACTAATATTATATATTGGAATTAACATAGCCGAAAATTAAGTCTCCATTGAACTGCAATTTTCGACTATATATAGTTATATAAGGAGTGGGATTTGTTCCCATGTAATCCTCTCTATGTGTGACTCTAATTCCTTGTGCTATATATAATAGAGATTAGGTTGATGAGAAATAATAACTCCTAGACGCCTATTTCACGTTGGAGAGAAATATTTTTTCTCTTCTTCTTTTCTCTCTAAATTCTCGATTATAGGTTTAGATTTCTTCAAGTACAAGCACCCTTGTAGAAGAATTATTAATCTGGGATATACAATAGAAGATTATAGGTTTTTAGAGCAAACTATAAATCCCGAATTTTCTGAGCTGTCCTGCGAAGAAATTCACCATAAATCAACCGTTAGTCGGATAGGCTCGAAATTTATACAGTAGATTCCTAACCCTTAGATCTACAATCTGTTTGAAGGGTTTCTCGATCGGATCAACGATCGATGAGATATCGGTGAAGGAAGAGGACTGAAAATATCTGGACAACAGCTTTTACGAAGGTTGAAGGCTTGACGTGGATCCTCGTCCGTGCACCGAAGATATATTCGACGAATCTGCTCGCGAAAACTGTAAGTTGCTAGATTAGATTTAATCCGCTTTAAACGAATCTAATCAAAGCATGTTAATAAAATTAAAACCGGCTAATCTAGAACCTCTTGCGAATTTTCATTGAATCCTGGGCTTAACATCCCAACAGTGTATCCTAGTATATCGAGTAAAATCATCAACAATTGTAAAAAAATGACCAGCTCCAGAAGTGGATTTTAAACGATGTGGTCCCCAAATATTACAATGTATTATTTCAAAAGGTGCATGGGAAGAAATAGAACTAGACGGAAAAGGTAATCGAGTTTGTTTAGCTAGAGGACAAATTTCACAAACATGACTCGAATCAAAATAAATAGCAGGATTACTTTTATTAAGGACTTGAAGCGGACGGGAAGAAGGGTTCCCAAGACGTTGGTGCCAAAGATTTGACTGTTTGCGGATGGTGAAAGCGAGGGCTGGGTTTTGGGTTTGTGTCAAGTAGTAAAGACCATCATGTTGCTTGCCCAGGCCAATCATCCTCTTCGTAGCAGCGTCCTGCACAACACAAAATTCGGAAGAGAATATTACTGTACAATTCAGTCCTTTTGTTAACTTACTAATTGATAGTAAATTAACTCTAAATTGAGGGACTTTAAGGACTTCATCAAGTTTAATGTTGGGTGTAATGTGTAAAGATGCAATCGACTCAACACGTGTCTGGCCACCATTTGGAAGTCCAATGGTGGTTGTTGTAGGCAAGATCTTTGAATCAAGTAACTCGCAAGGAGTTACATGATCTGTAGCCCCGCTATCAATGATCCAACACAAATGTGATTGTGTTATACGTGCAAAAGATCCAGATGAATGCATGATGTTACCTGCGGCATTGACGAAGTGTTGTTGGTTACCATCAGTATTGGATTTTCGTAGCATCGCCATCAATTGGTTGTATTCATCCGAAGTAAATTTTGGCACGTCATCCCCCGTGAGAGACTTTCCACTCGTTTCCGAAAATTTTGTCTGTCTCTAGGTTCACATTATTTGCGGTTGGACGCCGCTGATTGGGAAGCTTTATGTTCTTTCCATGGAATTTGTGGCCCACTGGAAAACCATGTAGGTAAAAACACTTCTCTATGCTATGATTATCTCGATCACAGTAAGAGCAATGCAGGGGCGTCCTTTGCCTTTGAGTCACCTTATTATCTCGATTTGTAAGAATTGCATGGTGGTTCAGATTCCCGCGATTAAGAGAAACTTCGGCCTGCTTTTCTTACTGAAGAACAAGAGAATAAACCCTCCGTGTATCAGGTAAGGGTTGCATCAATAAGATCTGCCCTCGAACAGCAGCATAATTGTCGTTCAATCCTCTGAGAAATTGCATGACTTTTTATTTTTCTTCTCTTTGCTTGAGTTTTTCCATTCCACCACATGTGCAGTACACTGACTCGTGATAAGACGAAAGTTCATCCCAAAGAGCTTTAAGTTTTGTGTAGTAGATAGAGATTGATTGTTGTATACTGTCCTGTCGGATTTGAAAGATCCTTGAATCGTTTCCCTGTGAGAAACGTTCTTGTAGATCTGCCCAAATTTCGGCAGTCGTTTCGGCATAAATCGCACTGCTCGCTATGCTTGGATGAATAAAATTCAATAACCAAGAGATTACCATGTCATTACATCGCTGCCAAGACGGGAAATCGTCATCTGTAGGAGAAGGGGGTTTGATCGAACCTGTGATGAATTCAATCTTGTTTTTGGCACTTAAACTGATTCTCATGGCCCGACTCCATGTGCCATAGTTGTCTTCTTCGAGTACTCTAGACATGAGTATTATCCCTGGATGATCTGAATGGTGTAGAGAATATGAATCAGTGGCTTTGATAATCACCTTAGTTGGTGTTGTTCCCACCACGTCATTTGTTTTGTCTTTCATGGTTTTGTAAATGAAGAATAGGTTGCGGAAGCGTTTATAGGGGTTTAGGTTTACCAGGTTCGGTGCTCTGGTACCATGAAAGAATATTGAGAGATGTGGAAATCATGTGTATTCAACTGGTAATCTCGTACAATGAGAATACATATCTATATAGTATATTGGCTATCATTATTCTAGGAAACTACTGACTAATGAATCAATTAAAATCAATTAAATATCAAAGGAATATATACTACTATTATTAATATATTTTCTTTCCCGTAATAAATAATACTACTAATACTACTACTAATACTAATACTAATACAATACTAATTCAAGTACTAATAGTAATGCCTATAAAAAAAAATGTTGAAATAGTGCACATAAATATTCCATTAAATAAACTATTGAAATATTGGGAAAAACTAAAATATTCCATTAAATATAATGCATATAAAAATTGAAATAATTATTGAACTTTATAGGAGACACTACATTTTTAATATACAACAAGGAATGAAAAAATAATTGCAATCTTAAGATCATACAATTTTGAAGTAGGAGTTCAACAAAAACGATTCCCCAAATATTACCAGTATAATAATTCATTACAATTAAAAACAATTCTTCAAATATTATCAGTATAATAATCCATTCCTATTAAAAAAAAAACCTCAAATATTGTCAGTATAATAATTCATTACAATGAATCTAGAAGTGCAAATAACATAGTTCAATTAGGAGTATAATTTTACACATTTAATTATCAATGAATAATTAACAATGAATTAGAAGTATACTTGTACACATTTACCTGTTAGATCCAATACACTAGTATTGTTATAATACTAATTTTCAATGAATTTAGTAACATAATTCAATTAGGAGTATAATTCTACTTATTTAATTATTGCATTCGATAAATTAATATTACTTTACTATTAATTTGCAAGTATTGTATTAACATAGTCTAATTAGGAATATAATTCTAGACTTTTAATTATATAACTCAATACATATTAGTATAATTTCAATACTAATTTGCAATGAATTCGGTATTAGAAGAACATAGTCCAATTAGGAGTACAAACTTCATATTTAATTATATAATTCAAGACATTAGTAGTTATCTGAATACTAGTTTTCATAATAAAACATACATTTAAACAAACAAAATGCAAAACATATATTAAATATAAATAACCAATAAATAATAATAAAAAAAATAATACAATATATCTAACCATTTTAAATCGTTTTCTAGTTTAATTTGTGTTATATATTTGTGCTTACGTTTTTATAAGTACCCTCATATGTGTGGACAAGTTGAATATACGCAATATTTATTATGAATACATTTTTAAACGATTATATATAATTATTAAGTATTTATTAATTGTTTATCATTACGAAAGTTTTCAAAAGTATTTATTAAATAATTAGTAAACATTTATTAGTTTTTAAGTATATATTAAAAAAACAACACTTAGTAATAATAATAATAATAATAATAATAATAATAATAATAATAATAATAATAATAATAATAATAATAATAATAATAATAGTTTTAAGTGCGCGTATTCTTTCTTATGTTTTATTGTGCACTAGCATTAGCTAATAATACTTTACAAATGCGGGCGATTGTTCTATTTCATTTAATTTGTAATAGTGCCATTTTTTTATTTAATATTATTTCCATTATGAACATGAAGTTATAAAATGTACTAAAGGCATGGATCCATTAAATTTGGAGACTAAAAATCTCGGCTAAGTATATTAGATTCGAAGTTTACATGATCATAAATTTGAAGAGTTGAATTTTATTATAAGTATTGTCTACTCTTATTCGCTTCATCTTTTACAGACGTTTAATTATCCCCCCTAAGAAAATTCCGTATTATATTGTAGGTTCTATTTCCCGTACGTACATCTGAGATGGTGGCTCATCTAGTAGCGGTCTTTGGCTACTTGGGAGTTGTTATATCCGTATTCGTCTACTTAGCTCCCGTGTGAGTTTTGTTTTCTCTATTTTATGTTTTTTGTATGATTTTTTTCCCCTTTACATTCAAATCCTGTCACAAGTCGGAAAAGTAGGGGAATGAATTCAAACCCTAGACCTCTACTCTTATAGTAGAGGTTAGGTATCAATTCTTTTAATAAGAGTTGGTTATTAGAATGAATAGATAAGATCAATCATTATTTCAAACAATACTCTATAAACTTTGATAATCATTAATTATGTTTCAATAATATCAATCAGAACACACCAATAATCAATATGGCCGAAACCCATTCCGATTCTCATGTAAAAAACATACATTTTGTTAATCAAATTTTTGATATTTTTTATGTGTTTTGTATTGGTTGTACAAAATGCAACACTGCATTTCGTGTAATGCAACACGAAACACATCATAGCATTTCGTGTTGTCCTATACGAAATGATAAAAAAGAGCTGATTTTTTTAACCATTTTGTATTGGTTTCCATGAAACTACACGAAATGCAACAGACAAAAAATACCCTATTTCGTGCTACAGAGCACGAAATGCAGCAATCCCTTCGTAGCACGAAACATAAACGAATTTTTTTTCTTCAGTTTGATCGATTCAATCATAGACCTAATCTAATCAATCCCACAAAACAAGACATGGCAACGTGTTGGGTCAGGTTGGGTCCGGGTCCGACTTTTAGGGGACCCAAAACCGACCCGTGGGAAGGTGGGTCCGCGTCCAAACCGGTTTTTCAATTTATTTATTTATTATTTTCTTTTTCAAAGAATTACAGGAAAGGAAAAAAAATTGAAACTTGAAAAAATTAACTTCTACTTAACATTATATTCAAATTTACAAAAAAAAAAAAAAAAAAAAAACAAACAAAGTTGAATTTAAACACTAAACAATTTTAGAAAAATTGAAACGAATAAGACCTTGAGAAATAAACTAAAAAAATTGAAGGTTGTAAAAATGAATTGGTGAAAATTGGATTGGAGGTATTTATAAGTGAAAATAATAATTGAGAGAATTTTCAAAAGTCAAAATTCAAATTTCAATCTTAAAAATATTTTCAAAATTCAATCTTTCTTTTAAATTACACGGGTTGAACTTTACTTCTTTATATTTTTTTAATAATTAAATATATATGGATTTTTTATTAGTGGAGATTTTTAATATTAATAATAGTGAGTATGGCAATTAATAATTTATTAAACATTAGTTATAAAATTATTATAATCATTTACAATTTTATTTATATTTATATGTTTATAATTTGGAATATTGTAATAAGTTGATTCTCTAAAATGGTCGGTACTTTACTAACCCATTAGGGTGACCCATGTTCGCCTCTCAAGCCATGTTCTTTATTGTGATATTTGCACATTAAATTTGGGTGGACCCGACGGGTTCCCAGATCCGGGTCCTCGAGTTAGACATGACCACCGATTTGGTTAGAACCGGACCTGAAACGGAACCGGGGTCAATGTTTTAGAACGGAACCGAAACCGGTTTGACCAGAATCAGAACTGGAATAGGAATCGGATCCGAGAAAATCGGTTCGGTTCCGATTCCTTATTTTCGGAACCGAGAACCTATGGTTAGAACCGCGGTTCTAAACGATTTTTTTTTAAATTTAATTATTTAAAATTTAACTTTAAACTATAAAATTTAAAAATAAAGTGCAAGCTCTTTCAATTTCTTTCCTTTTTTTTTATTATAAAACTAAAACTAAAACTAATTCCTTCAATTTTTTTATAAGTAAAAAATTATTTTTTGAAGTATTTTAAAAAAACATTAATTTTTTTTAAGTCTTTGAAGTATTCTTTCCACTATTTTTTCTTTTTTTAATTAACTATTTTTTAAAGTATTTTTTTTTTAATTCTAATATATATATATATATATATATATATATATATATATATATATATATATATATTGATATGCCTAATTCAGCCAACCCAATAGACTTAGAATTTATTTACCTACTAGGCCACAAGCCCAATATTGAAAACCAATATCACCAATGCCCAATTACCTTCAAATAAGGTTTGAGCCCAACAATCTCATCTAAGGTATAAATAACGATATAATTCATTTGTTAAAGGTAAGCCCTATTATCGAAAGAATACTAGGAGTCATATTCTCTCAATTATTCCTACTATCCGCACGTCTGACTTGAGCAGTGGAGGGGTTTCCGCCGGATCAACTCCCGGCCTAGTTCACGTGTTCTATGATCGCAGATATCTCAAGGTCATCAAGCTCGTGAGCTAGTGATCCACTCTGCTCTTCCAGCTCATCCTACTTCAACTATTTAAGGTGATCTAACTTTAGCGTCATCATATATATATATAGTCAAAACCGGTCGGTTCTACCGGGAGCCGAACCGGAATCGAACCGGAACTGTAAAGAACCAAACCACAAGGAACCGAAAATATTCAGTTCGATTTCGGTTCCTCCAAAATCGGAACCGAAATCATATTAAATCCCTAAAAAATTCCCTAAAAAAATCCCTAAAAATATCCTAATGCAGGCTCACGTTTATCAAGATATACGGTGAGAAGTCGACGGTGGGGTACTCGGTGATGCCTTACACCGTTGCGCTTATGTCCTCGGGCATCTGGCTCTACTACGGGGCCATAGAGAAAGATGGTCATTTACTGATTGGCGTTAACGCATTCGGTTGTGTTGTCGAGAGAGTGTACATTATCATGTACATTGTCTATTCACCTCCTCACCGCCAGGTAAAACAATTCCCGTAATTTTATAAGATAATTAATTAAAATATATAACTAATTAGAAAATCGATGATAGTTTATTTCATAATATTTTGTAGATTCGGACTATCCGTCTTTTGAGCATCTTGTTGTGCATATTATGCACAGTTATCCTTTTCACATTCTTTATGTGGAAAGGAAATACGAGGGAGGAGATTGTGAGTTTGGATTTGCTTTGGAGCATCCATATCGGTGTACGGGGCCACAGTTGGCAGCGTGGTAAGAATTAGTTTTTTTTTTTTTTCAATTTATGTAATCTGATTATTGATTATTTTTATTTGTTAATACTTTCAATTTTCTTTTAAGGTTCGAGCTATCAGGTCACGCAGTATGGCTTTCATGCCGATCACACTCACGTGTGTCCTCAATGTGAACACCATCATATGGGGCGTTTACGGCTTCCTTAGGGGAGATGCCGTGATTTGGGTAAGTAATGTAAATATTATTAGTTATATTAAATATGATAATTATAATTTTTAATATACTGTTATTCTTTGTAGGTTCCGAACACGATTGGCCTTGTACTCGGGGTTGTACAGGTCATTGTGTACTTGGTATTACATTAGGTGCCACTGTCGCGGAGCCACAGCTGAAGATGGCGGCCGTTGATGGAGAGCCACTGGAGGTTGCGGCTGCCGGAGAGTCAGATCTTGGTTTGGAGGTTGTGTAGTTAGGCTAGGATTGTACGGTTCATGATTATATTGTTAGTTGTTTGATATTTTTGGATTAGGAGTTCGTTAACTAAGTTGGATAATAGTATGTTCAAATACTTTCTGTTTTTTGTTTATGGTTGGAAAATCAACTTTGTTGGATCCAATTTCACTTCTAGTCTAAAAACATATTTTAACTGTGCATTAAATTTGAATTATGTCCAGTTGTAAATGTTTCAAAAATTATTAGTCAACAATATGAATTGGAGAAACTGCCCATCATTTTGGAATGAAACGTTGGCTCCAAATATATATCCGGACTATATCCACGATCGTTGTATATACTGTTGGGGATCGATGCATGTATACGCAGCGGAAAATAAAATTTAATCGAACTCAATGTTCGATCACATGCATAAATCAATTAATTGAACATACCTTAACGCTTCCGCCATACACATGGTAATTTTTCATATTTTAATCGAAATTAAATAAAACGAAAAACAAAGACGAGCATGCTTGCATACAACATCATGAAATCGAAAACATACATTCTTCATATAATTGTCATGCTCACAAATTAATTCACATAATCCAATTATGAATTAATTTGCAGGGGTTTTCGATTTTACCTCTTGAAGCGTGAGATTTCGACGAATCGAAATCTATAAACTAAGACACGTACAACCTGCTATTAAACAACTCCAAGGCTGCGAAGAACCGACCGAACAGCAGCTGGTCCGATCTGATCTCGACGGCGGCACATGAGGTGCAGCGGCGGCGGCGCGTGGCAACGGCGACGGCGCGTGCGGGGCTGGCGGTGGTGGAGTTGCGTTCTTCCTCTCCAATTAGGTTTCACCTCGTACAACTAGACCCACTCTAACTGCAGCACTAGATACAGAAGAGTTAGAAAACAACGGGAATAAAGACGAGGAAGAAAAGAGAAGAAACCGGCGGTGGCAGAGCGGCGGCGCGACGGCGGTGCGGCGGTGCAGCGGCGGGGCTGCAGCCGTGAGGCGGAGGACGGCCGTGCTTCATGCGGCTAGGGTTTGGGGCTGTAAATTCTGATCTCAACTCATCATATGAGTTGTATTTATACTAGGGTTCATAACCCTCATGGGCTTAAGTCATTGGGCTTGACCCACTGATCTATTAAGCCCACCCCCTCGTCGGCCTCGTTTCTTATAAACGATCGTCCACAAATTATAACAAAATTATATTTGTGACGAGCATAAAGTCCTCGTCGATACGAGTGCCTCTTTGAAATTTTCAATTTACAAACTTGGAAACTTCTAATTTAGTGGACCTGCTAAATCGGGAAACTTCCCAATTTAGAAAGTTCACTAAATTTCCGCATATCTCTTTCTCTCCGTTTATTCCAACTCGTAATCCACAATTACGAATCTTAGATTCAATCATATTGACATCCAACTACGCAAAGATTAACACATTAATCTATGCTTGTTGTTTTTCAAGGATCTATGTTACACGAGAAGTGTGACCCTCAATGGTTCAGGTGTAAGCTAGCCGTGAGCTCACAACTCTTTGTGATTCGAACAACACATTTTTCTTATACGAACTCCTCCCAAGAGTCCCGATTAGGGTAAAACTCATTTACTCAATCGCCGATCAAATCGGTGCCCAACGAATCAAGATTGGCGTCTAGCAACTACGCATCATGATTCCCAAGATACAAATGAAGTGCCTGCAAGAACCTTGTGATATAGTTAACGTATAGTACGATCCCTTCGCATCAAATGTCCCGATTGAACTAGAGGTATTGGTCCACCGAGACCTCTTATTAAGTTCAATAACCGTGCGAACGTTCTAGGTGTTATAATCCGTTCGTGTGTGACTTAGAGAAACACATTTCCCTAATCACCCCACTATCAACTCCGGCCGGAGATTCCATGGATTACAAACCGACATAACACACAGGACATCCATGACTACTCAAGCGCTCGAATCCCCTGCTACAATGCACAGACTTCACACTAGATTTCGGACTGCACGAACGTTGGCCCTTGGAGCGGTCCGCGGTGGGACTCAGGGACAGGTCACGATACAGTCGGTCCTCTAGTGAAGTCACGGTGATGTATGGGTCTTAAGGACTAATGGTGCACAACTATATCATAGAAACCTATTACTCGATGATTGGGAACCACTTATAGATTTCTAGGCGAGGGAGTTCAGTGAACTCATCTAATATGAGCACCCACTCAAGTATGCCGATGTCACAACACCGATAACTGATGAGACGCAGTACACATACACTAAGTGCTAGTCTCAAGAGGGAAAGGCCGGTATCCTCATTATTGGCGTAACTCATCGACTAGGAACAAGGTTTAACAGTTACATTACATTGCTGAGTTATCTCACGATTCTACTAGATCAACTCACAGTAATAGAGTAACTCGTTAGGACTATATCTATGCTGCTTGCATGGGATAAGAGATATAGAATGCCAAAAGGTATTTTACCATTCATTTGAAATAGATTATTTACGAGTAGCGTGAGAAAACACAACACTTAGTTGGCGTATTGGTCACATACTCTAACAATCTCGCACTTGACCTAAAGCCAACTACTCATTACCTAAGTCCCATCGACTCTCGATGTTTCTCATGAACCGGTCTGTGTAAAAGGCTAAGTAAAGGGATCTAGAATGTTGTCTACCGAGGCAACTCTCTCGAACTAAAGTTCGCCTCTACTAATTTTCTTACTAATGAATTAATATGTATTCAGTATCAGCTGGGATTTCTGATGAGATCTTTTGAATAAATACATTCAACATTTGAATGTAATTTCAAATCCAAACTGCTACGTTTGTGTCATCCAATGCCGCATTATTCTAAGCCTCGGAGGTGGAATCCGCCGTCATGTTCCATTTGGAACTCTTTCCAACACACGGCACCCCGTTATGAAGCATGAATATAATCCCTCACGTCCTTTAAAGTTGTTTATTTCCGATTGAAACGCTAAAGTCGTCGAACGACTTTACTTTCAACTCGGAATCCCCACATACTATATATGAACAAGTCCTTAGTACTTTGCAAGTATTCAAGGATTTCTTTCATATCTATCCAACTAACTTGGCTGGGGTTAGACTGAAATCTACAGTGACGCTTCACTGCATAAACCATATCAAGTCTATAATATGAATTAGGGTAGCTAAGCAACCTCTTATATTTATCTCTATAAATATGTATCCTCTAATACGTAGGAAGCTTACCCTAAATTCATTCATTGAGAAACGTGTGGACAACCGTGTTTTAGTTGACTGCAACATTCCTACATCATTCCCAATGAGTAGAATGCCACCAACACAAAACACTATTAAACGTAATGGCGCTCCCACTAACCTTCTTGTGAACTTAAGGCTCTTTCGAACTCTTCACTAAATCAAATCCCTTTGATTTTCGTGTGGAATCAAACATTCTAATTTAATGGGATGCTAGGTTCAATCCACAAATGGATCGCTGGAAATTTGCAAACATTTTGCCAATTTCGACAAGATGTGAAGCCTTCCGGCTGTTCCACTCTGATTCCCTCAATCTCGCCATTGAGGAAGGTGGTGTTCACATTCATTTTCCATATCTCGTAGTCATACTACGCAGAAATGGCTAGCAAAGTCCTAATGGATTTTAAGCACAGCGTTTGTGAAACTTAATCTCATAGACAACAACTTGTCTTAGAGTATAACTATCTTTCACGTATCTAGCTTTATAGGTCAATACCTTTCCATCTATTCCAATCTTAAAGATTGTAGATCCACTTGCATCCAACGGGAAAAATTCCCTTGGGTGGATCCATCAAGGTCCATACCTTGTTGGAATATATGGAATCCATTTTGGATTTCATGGCTTCACGCCAATGTCCCTTGTCTGCATCAAATACAGACACATTGAAGGTACTTGGATCATATCCGTGGTCAAACTCATTTTGACTACCTTCGATGATCATAAGCCTATTGAGTTCTCTATGGATCCTTTCGAATCTCCACATAGTTGGTTGAGAAGGTACATTAATGGGTGATTAGATTTTGATTGGCTCTTGTCCTATTTATAGTGTTGGAACTTCAATTCGTGGTTCTCGAATTTCTTCGAGTTCTACCATACACTTATTTTATCACATAGAAACTTCTTCTTTAAGAAGGTGACATTCCCCGAGACAAACACTTTTGTTTCAAGGGATAGTAGAATAAGCATCAAAAACAATTTTGAGATACCCCGACTATCCAACTCGTCTCCCACTAGCCATTTCATGTAAGTGGATTATCGGGTATGCCGTAGTTCATATGGCGTGGAACAAACTGTTTTAGTGTTAACCCTATTCAACAAATACGCGGCAGTTAGGAGTGCATGACCCCACAGGTATGCCGGCATCTCGGTGAACCCCATCAAAGATCGAACCAGGTCCAACAGGGTTCGATTCCGACGTTCGAACACTCCATTCAATTGAGGAGTTCCAGGAGGAGTCGATTGAGAGAGAGAATCTTATTCTCCTTTAGACAGTCAATAAGCTCGGCGCTTAAGTATTTGCCATCACGGTCTAATCGCAGCTTCTTAATACGGCGACAAGTTGGTTTTCTACTTGGTGTCTAAATCTTTGAACCCTTCAAAAATTTCAGACTTGTACTTCATTAAGTACACGAAACCATACCTAGAAAAATCATCGGTAAAGGTAACGAAGTAGTTGAAACCACCCCTTGCACTAACGCTTAGTGGGCCACACATCTCTATATGGATCAAATCCAAGAGACCTTCGGCACGTTCCATTTGCCCTTTGAATGGCGACTTGGTCATTTTTCATTTAAGACAAGATTCACAAGTTTGAAGTGAGTTCACATCATCCAAGGTGAATAATCCCTCACGGACAAACTCGTTCATCCTTCTTAAAGAGATGTGACCTAGTCGGAGCGTACCAAAGTTTTGCGGGGTTTTTACTTCTATATCAAGTTCGGGTTAACCTAAAGTTGATTGGATTATACTTCATATAAGTTCAATGAATAACGTATCTTTCTTATTACATTTCTGAGCAAGACACTCCTTACAGTTTACAGAGCCTAATGGTCTGTCTTTCCACATTGGAAGCAAGCATCACTTATATGCTTGTTTTCTTTGGCCTTGTGAATACTTGATTTACCCCTAGTCTATCTTTTGCTAGGCCGGAAACTATTTTCCTTTTGCTATCTTCTTCGACTTTGAACTATTCTTAGTAAAAGATATAGAAACTACCAAATGCAAAACAGACTTCTCTTCCTTTATAACCGACTCGTATTACAACATGTTGACCAACTCCTTCAAAAGGTGATTCAACCATATTCTTGTTGAAACTAATTATGAACGTTTCATAATAGTTAGTGAGTGATGGAAGTATGAGATACCGAGATCTCTGATGGGAGAACGACGTTGTGGTCACACAACTTTATTAAGAGTGAGTCATCTTAAAACCATGCTTCAAGACCGTAGTCCTCTAGCTCAGTCTAAGAGACATCAACTCCTCAGTGGTCCTCACGGGTTCTGTCTTCTAGTGTAACAGCTCCTTACACTTTTCAGCTCATACTTTGACTTTTACTTTAACTAATGCACCAGATAAAGTATCCACTTGGCATGTACACGTGGATATGTGTCACATAATAACAATTCTCCACCTTGACTCATACTCCACGTAGGCTCCTCTTACCACTCTCTCTCTCTCTCTGCACCCTAGTTTCTAACCAAGGTAGCTCTGTGACACCCCCTAGCAATAGTATGGCAAACCAAGACGGTTGGCCATGCACGGAAGCTTTATATGTATTGGGTAAGTATTTAGATATATGGGGAGACCCCAAGATTTAAGAAAACGTTTTTCAAGAACTAAGACCTAAGGACGAGGTGGGATTTGGAAGAAAAGTTTCGTCAAAGGGATTTAGTAGAATAGGTGAGCTTATATCTATCTACTCTATTCGTCCTTTATCGAAATTGTAAGTGGTGTCACCTTGATAATACATATTGATACTAGATTAGAGTCCATAGTTAAATCAACATATTAACTCTACATAAAATGGACCTTACTTATAGAGAAATGTTATACATGGACCATAATATAACAAAAAGGGGTCCATCTTCGGAGGAATTAGCCTCATTTACCACGGATAATAATACACATGAGCTACTACGGAAATAGTAATTGTCCTAAGGACAATATACACAAAAGATAGTACTACAAGCATTATAGGTAGATCCTCCATACGAGCCAAAAACCCGGAGTCGGCTTCTCGAACCGTCGAATAGTCCAATCCGGTGGAGTGAGTAGTACTAGTACCTGCAAATGGAGAATATCTATATGAGCTAACAAAGCTCAGTAAGGATCTCGAAAGGTACCGAGAATTTAAAATATAGTCATACTACGTATATTATATTATAGCAACACAAGTATAACGAAATTAAGTATAAATCACGTTTCTAGAACTTAGAGTTCGTGAACCTTTAGAAAGAAAGACTTTTCATTTTATCGGATCCGATGAGAAATTAACTTCTTTACTTAGAAAATAAGAAGATTATTCTGAGCCCGTTTTGGTGGAATCAAACCACCCAACTGTAGTATCTATGGTTGGAATACCGGCCCCCCTTATCCTTTCTCATCTTTTCTAAGTATTTCATTAATCTCCCCAATTTATTTTACTTAATTTTAAAAGTGGCATGGCCGAAATATTTAGAATTTCATTTGGGTACATAAAGATACCAATATTCTACAACAACCCCTAATAATTTGAAACACGACAAGACATCACAAATATCAATCAAGTGCCAATTAACCACATACTACACAAAAATTTAACTATTATCATATATCAAGTTATGTATTCATGCATGTTTACCCACATATAACCTTAATTCAAACAAGACTATTAAAGACCTACTTAATTTCTATGTTTTCCTTAAGCTACTTAATCCCAAAATTTCTTTGCTAATTAATTTAGGATCAAGAAAACATATCAATTTGGAAAATTTCCAGTATTCAGCACAACGCCCCTTATCTTCTGGAAATTACAGTTCTGACCCCAAAGTTCAAGACTCATACATGCAATTACCCTAAAAGTTCAAAATCCATATTTTCACGAAAATCAACCCTTAACTTATCTGAAATTTCAATCAATGCAGAAAAATCCAGTTAGGAGTTATTTTATGCAGATTTTTCGAAAATTACATATTTCACCCTAGACTCTCTAGATCTATTCATGCAAGACCCTTAGAAATTCCCAAAAATCCTTTTTCTTACAAAACTTTTTAGAAACTGACATTGTCCTTTACTAAGTGCTGAAAAACAGATTTGGAAATCAATTCAAAACTAACTTCTCAAAAATTACAGATTTGACCCAAAATTCTTTCGAATTACACATGCAACCACACTATGATTTCAAAATCACCTTTTTCAAGAAGAACCCCTAACAAATCCGGAATCCTTGTTCAATATATGCAGAAAAACGAAGCTAAAATTTTTATTTATGCAACAACTTCGAAAATTCTATTTTTCACCCCAAAACCTATAGACCCATACATGCAAGACCACTAGGAGTTCAAAAATTACTTTTTCTTGTAAAACTTTCCTAAATCTGGAATTTTCGTTCAATAAATGCTAAAAACCAGTTTTGAAAACTCATATGAATCTGACTTCTCACAAATTACAGATCTGGCCCAAAAGTATGCAGATTTACACATGCAACCCCAAAACTTTGCCCAAATTAATTTTCTTCACAATTTTCGAAATAACTAAAATTTCTTTGAAAGCCATTAACTCAAATCCACCTTTTATGACCTCTGATCATACATGCAGTGATACAAATCATATGAACTAACAAAAAGAAACCATTAAATGCAAGAACAACATAAAACAAGAATTAGGGGTGTCTTTTAATTTAATTTCGAAATTATGTTCTTGATACTTGATACCTCCATTTGCAGCAAGGATTTCGATTCCTTACCTCAAAAATAGAAAGGAACAAAAAGCTAGTTGAAAAGGGGAAGGTTCTTGAGAGCCTTCAAAGGAAACCGAAAGTTAGAAGAAGAAAAGGAACGAAGAAGAAAGAAGGGATTGAGAACTCGAATGGCAGCTCTTACCTCTTCAAGTATGGAGATTCAACCAAGCTACTTTGATGGAGAAGGGCACGGTATAGATTTCAAGATGAGAGGTGTTTTCACTAGTGAAAGGACACCATGTATTTATTGTATTTTTGGAGTATTCAAGGGCAAGGATTAGATAGGGAATTCTCATCTTTGGCTTGAGAAATATCTTACTGATTTAGGGGGGTGGTTCGAGCTTGATGGAGCTGATGACAATGGTGGTTTCGGTGGTTTGAAGAAAAGAGGAATATAAGGGAGAGAGAGAGGGGTGAGGCAGCCAGAATGAGAGAAAGAGAAGGAGACTCTTGGCCTTCTAATAGGCATGCTTTGAGGTGGACTGTGGGATTGGCCTTAGTAGGGGTTAGGCTAGGCTTAGGATTATCATTTTTATAATTATTTAATAATCCCCCCCTTAAACACACATACATACATGTACGGCACCCACATATATATGTACATATATATCATGTATTATGATAATTATGCTAAGTCCTAGTCATGCAAATATGATTCACCCGCACACATATGCACAAAAGGCCACATATAGAACACTAATCTAGCACATAATAATTCAAGTATAGCCCTACAATTAACGGAGATTTAGTATCTAAGTGATGTTAGATTGTTGTTTAGTAAGTATCGTGTTTTGAAAACGTGGGGTGTTACAAGCTCCACCTAGCTTCTTACCAAGCTAGCACCTCCTAGCTTCTTACCAAGCTAGCATTGCCCCACCTAACTTATAACCAAGCTAGCACTGCCTACAGCAGCTCACCAAGTCCATACAGTGATTGAACTTTGAAATCGGTAAAGACTTTGTTCGTATATCCGCAGCTATCTCAGCTGTATGCACCTTCTCCACCTTCACATCAACGTGTATAGACACTTGATGTCTTAACAAGTGAAATGTACTTTGGTTGTCATAGTACACGTTCACATTCTCCTGCTCAATCCTCAACTCCAGAACCATCCCAATCATCCACATAGCTTCTTCGACTGCCTCAGTCACCGCCATGTATTCAGCTTCTGTCCTAGACAAAGCTACCACTGATTGGAGGCATGACTTCCACCTCACTGCAGTTCCAAAAAGAGTGAACACATATCCTGTTAAGGATTTCCTTGTGCCTACACTACCAGCATAATCTGAGTCCTCAAAACACTTTCCCGCATCACCTTTTATTCCATCATTCCGCTTGAATAGAAATCCAATATCAGCAGATCCCTTCATGTATCTCAAAGTCCAATTGAGTGCTTCCCAGTGTGTCTGCCATGGATCAGTCATAAACCTGCTGATCACACTTGTAGCATGTGCCAAATCTGGCCGACTGCACATCATGCAATACATCAAGCTCCCAACTGCATTAGCATAAGGCACATTTTCCATGTACCTCTTCTCTTCATCAGTTGCAAGTGCTTGGGACTTTGAGAGTCTGAAATGATGCCCCATAGGAGTAGACACTGCCTTGGACTGATGCATGTTGTATCTCAACAACAGCTTCTCAATATAAGACTGTTGGGACACGAACAAGTGACCACACTGTCTGTTCCTCACTATCTGCATTCCCAAGATCATCTTGGCAGACCCCAAGTCTTTCATGTCAAACTCAAATTTCAGCTTCTCCTTGATATCATATATCTCCTCCTTGGACTTGCTTGCAATGAGCATGTCATCATCATACAACAACAAGTAAGCTCTCACCCTTCCTTCTGCATTCCTCACATACACACCATGTGAGATAGTTGTTGTAACATTCACCTGTTCCAACCCAAGGTCATACCGAGCTACTAGTGCCAACATGATTCTGATTGAGGAATGTTTAACCACCGGTGAAAAGATTTCATCGAAATCTATCCCTTTCATCTGTGAGAATCCCCTAGCAACCGATCTAGCCTTGTACCTAGGCTTCTCCACCCTAGGGATTCCCTCATTCTTCTTGAAGAGCCATCGACAACTCACCGGCTTCTTCCCACTTGGTCTCTCCACCAAGACACAAGTCCCATTCTTCTTCACTGAAGCTATCCCTTTCCTCGTAGCTTCAATCCTCTTCCGCGTTTCCTTCCCATTTGCTTCCGGGTAAGTGGCTAGCTCACCTTTTACCTCAAAAACAACATTGAGTGCAAATGAAATGATATCAGCTTGTCCAAACCTTATAGGTGGTTTAATTAGCCCATTGGTTCTACCTCTGGCCAAATGGTAATCCCTCAGATCAACCTCTGATTCAGAACTCTCACTGTGATCAGATTCTTCCTGAGCATATGTGGTCACAACTTGCTCAACTGTGGTCTCATGCGGAAACTCCACCTCAATCTGAGTACCATCACTTGAAGTTCCTTGAGTAAACTGATATCCAATCATCTTTGCCATCTTCAATTCATCAAAGACTACATCCCTACTCACAATACACTTCCCTTGACCAGGTTTCCGACACCATAACTTAAACCCCTTAACCCCGGTTGGATAACTAATAAAGGCACATTTGAGGGCTCTTGGTTCTAGTTTATCACCTTTATGGGCATAGGCTAAACTACCAAAGACCTTCAAATTAATGAAATTAGTAGGCTTACCATACCATTTATCGTTTGGAGTTTTAAATTCACTTGTTGTGGTGGGACTTCTGTTGTTGAAACCTGCTGCTGTTGTTGCCACAGCTTCTCCCCAGAACATCTTACCAATAACCGTCTGACCAGACATATGGTAGATCCCATTGTTTCTGAATGCCTTCATAACAACCACAGACCCCTTAGACACCTCCAGAATGCCATTGTCCCCATTGAACGTGTGGCCACTCTTCTCTAAGACTCCAAGAGATATCAAGTTCCTCTTGACCTGAGGAACAAATCTCACTTCCGGTAGGACCATCTCAATTCCATCAAACATCTTGATTCTTACCGAACCAACCCCTGTCACATTGGAAACATCATTATTCCCCAATAAGATTGTACCCCTCTCATTCAACTCGAGAGTTTCAAACCAGTCCTTATTTGATGTCATGTGAAAAGAACACCCTGAATCCAATATCCAATCCTTTGTTACATCACCTTCAGTGACAACAAGGACATCGTAGGATTCAAATTCCTCAGCTATAATACCAGCTTCACCATTGTGCCTTTGATCTTCTGCTTTCTTTTCCGAGCAATCCTTCTTGAAGTGACCAGGCTTCTTGCACCTATATCACTCCCACTGACCCCTCTTTACCGGAGTCTTCTTGCCCTGCGCCAACTTAGATATGTTCTTCGGTTTCTTGTCCCTGAAGTCTCTCTTCTCAGATCTGCCACTGACAATGAGTCCCTCTCCAGATTCATGAGCTTCCCGTTCAAGTTTCTTCTACAATTGCTTTGCCTTGATTGCAGATTGCACCTCTTCCAGTGATACGATTTGTTCCCTTCCATATACTAGTGCATCCTTGAAATGCTCATAAGACTTTGGAATAGCATTGAGTAGCATCAGAGCTTTATCCTCATCCTCTAGCTTCACCTCAATATTCTCAAGGTCACCTTGAATCTTGTTGAAATCATCTATCTGTTCCGACAGAGGCTTGTCATCACTCATCTTGAAGGAATACAGTCTTTGTTTCGAGTAGAGTCTGTTTGTGAGAGATTTGGTCATATACAGTTGTTCCAACTTCAACCAAACGCCTTGTGCAGTGGTCTCTCTAGCTACATCCCTCAGAGCCTTGTCACCAAGGCTCAAAATGATCGAGCTGTGAGCTCTATCCATCAAGTCATTCTTCTCCTTTTCTGACAAGGAATCCGAAAGCTCTTTGGCACCCTTCAAAGCATCTATCAACCCCTGCTGCACCAACATGGCTCTCATCTTCACCCTCCAAAGACCAAAATCACTAGATCCCGAGAACTTCTCCAGCTCAAAATTGGTAGATCCCATATTGTGTGCTCAGATCTTCCCACAGACGGCGCCAATTGTAGTGGATTCAGGCCCACAGACAATAACAAGCCACATAAATATGAAAATCAAACCAAGAAGAACACACAGATACCACTGTGTTGACTCAACCGACTGTAGACAACGTTGCAGATAACACAACTACAGTACCACAGATCTAAAACTGAAAGCAATGGAACAGATAAATAACACAATATTTAAAGTGGTTCGACCTGTATTACCACAGGCCTACATCCACTGTGCAGAGCGAACAAAATCCACTAGATGAAGAAGGTTATAGATTACAAGATAGTGATTACAGTCAAGCTCTCAACAGCTATTTCACCTAAGCTGTATTGACACTCCCCTATGTATACCTCACTGTTTCTCTCTTGTTTCCCAACCCCAAATCTCACAAACCCTGTGAAGATTTCCTTCTTGCTTTCCCTCTAGCTTCTTCTTTTGTTCTTGAGAGTTTCCTCTCTTTCCAGCCCCTCAAGCCTTATCCCCTTGATTGGCCTTATCCTCCAAGCCTCTCCACCAAGTGCTTTATATATGCAGCAAACCCTAGCAAAAAGCAAACTTGGTCCCCAAACAAATCACTGTGAGCTCGACAGGTATCAACCACTGTCAGAGTGGTCCTCACGTGTTCTGTTTTCTAGTGTAACAGCTCCTTACACTTTCCAGCTCATACTTTGACTTTTACTTTAACTGATGCACCAAATGAAGTATCCACTTGGCATGTACACGTGGATATGTTGTCACAGAATAACAAATACATCTCCAACGTTAAACAAATTTAAAAGTGCCTTAAAACACATAAACTCGAACCAGGTAACAACATTGACACTTTTTTTCCAATTAACCTCACAGCCAATTTCCTCTGTCAAGGTGAAAGATGAATAAAAAATTCGATGGAGCATTACCAAAAATATTAAGGCGGATCGAGGTGTAGGAGACCAAGGCGGCCTTCGAACGCGACTTCGACAGTGCAAGGGGAGGCTGTGGGCGTGTGGCGACCGCCGTCCCCGTCGCGAAGCCAAGGAAGAGAAGTGGGTCCCCGTGACGAAGCTCGGCGGTTTGGTGAAAGACGGTGGTTTTCTTGATGTACATATTGATCTTGTGTGAAGATGGCAGTGAAATAACTCGAAAGAATCTTAAAGTGGTTTTGGTTGAGATGCTCATGGAGGTGTATAGGTCGGAGCTAGCTGGAAAAACCCTCGTTATGATGGCGATCGAAGCTTGTTCACCCTCGGTCCACTCCCGCAAAATAATCTAGAGTTTTCAACTATCCTAACTCCTGATGTAGCAAAAGGGTAACTGTTGGGGCTAAATACCTAACACGCAAGTGCACGTATCGCAAACAAGTAGTAAAAGTGGACTCGTGAGAGTCGGATGTCGATCCCACAGGGAATACTCAAATTATCTAATCCTAAGTACCAAATTCTAACAATTATGATTTTTATCCAGCCTACTCAAAGTTGTTAAATTTAATCAACTAAATAAATTAAACTAATTAAGAAAGCAAATAAATACGAGAAAATATCAATAAAAAAGGACCTAGGATTTGATCTTCCCCCTATGCAAGAATTGCTCACCCCAAACCCCTCAATTATGAAATATATGATTCATGATTATTAACCTGAGACACTATATTAATTATAACCCGTTGTCGCGTATATTATAATTCTATTATCCAAAACCAAATTACTATATGTCTATGCAATCCGATCATGAATAAAGCATTAAAGAATAAGTCCCAACAATGATTACCTAAGGTGAATATTTGTATGTCTATGATACCACATGCAATTAACACACTCATCCGGTGAAAACTACTCGAAAGTTCTTTTACTTACCGTCTAATTATCAAAATAGCTATGTCGAGTCAATCTCAGTAATCACAGATAAAACACATAAATTGCACAATTGCATAATCTCAAGAAAACGGGTTCACCATCCCCACATAGGGTTCCAACAAAATCCTAGATTAAAAACTTAGCTACTCGCAATTCTTAAGATAAGCAAAATAGAATAAATAAAATAAATAAGAAAAACTATGCTTGAGTCTTCGTTGATCTTCGTTCTTCGTGTTTTGTGGTGTAAAATTCCGTGCTTATGGTGTAGAGACTTGTTGCTTATATAGGCTTTTCTTGATAAGGAAGTAGTGGAAACCAAATAGGAATCAATTTTCGCCACTTTCCCTCATCAAGATTTGTTTGTCGATTTGTTCCATGTTTCAGTCCGAAGTTTGGAATATTGTGTAAATAAGAATTGTAGCCCTTGAAATTAGCTTTCCAATGTTGTCAAAATCACCTAATTCGGAGTTCGGATGAGAGAGATATGCTCCAAATGATGGACACTGTCAAAGCTGTGGCGAGATTCCTTTTCCAATTTGATTTGTTTCCTTATTTGCAACTTTTTCCTTTCTTTTTGATCTTTTTTTCCTTCATGGACACCTAATTCACGTTTTTCACCTATAAAACACAAAATAAATCAATTAAAGAACAAATATAAATAAATGTAAACAAAAGATCCACGTAAAGTAAACGTATTGAGTGTAATATCTACACTCAACAGTAACAAATATGTTTATCTTATAATTGTTTTGATACATAAAACAATTGATTTTTTTCTTAATCTCTATAGTTATTAATGCTTGCAGTGTGAGTGGGAATGAACATAAACGGCAGATAATTTCATCTACTTCGAAAATATTTAAATTGCAGTTGAAATTTACGTGTCAAATCTCGATGCATATGAGATTAATTGTTGTAGCTTGAGAGTGATGAACACAATTCTGCGACAACAAACATTAAAAGAGTACGTGGTTGTGGGTATATGTACATCTATTAGTGTACGATGATCGACAAGTTTCATTAGATTTTTTTTTGGTAATTACAAATACGAAATTAATGTAACATTTTAAGGGGTTGCCTTGCACTTCACCAATTGTTTATTTTGAACGATCCGAAGAATTTCATCGACTTACGTGGTGGCATTTAGGCCAGTTGTGGTTAGCCTAATTTAATATTTAGTTTTTTTTTTGTCTGCAAATCATGTTCTCTTGTGTTTCAACTGTAGAATGATTTAATGCAATTTGTTATTTTTTTTTTTTGCCTTTTGAATTATGAATGAATTGAGCACAACAGAGTATAAAGAAATTGTCAAGGAAGAAATGGATCAGATACTTGAGGTTTGTCTCTGTCTCTATATCTTTGTGTATTCAAAAAAATCATTACATCGTTAATTTTCAAATAAGTCGGATTATTAATTACGTATGTTAGATGCGTGTTTTAGGCTTGTAAATTTCTTGAGGAAATTCACAGTGTTCATTTCACATAAAAGACATTACACTAAATTCTTTGATAAAGCTAATTTGGGAGCTAATATTTTCCCAGTTGAGTTATAAAACATGGATAAATTGATATCACTGAAGACAACCTCAGCTAACATATTTTCAATGTTGTATTTTTTTTCACTTGCAGGAACTATTGTTGACAACAAAGTTTGTGATCTGCAATGTAATAATTTCTACATCAATGCTCATGCTGCAAGAATAGTAAGTAGATCAATTAGCAGAAGAAAAAAGAAACCCAAATAGCTTCACAATATAAAGATATTCTCATTCTCGACAATGGTTTGGGTAAACAACAGCTAAATCCCTTTTATCTGATTTTTTTGCATACATCAATTTCAGTTTGATATTAATTAACACTTAATGCATTTGATATTCATTTTGTTTCAATTCCCGAATAAATTAAATATGTGCCGAAAAGACTTCGGTTCAAATTCGTTCTATGTCAAACAATTAAATTTGTAAGCACTTGTATAATCGAATTGTATACACAACAAGCAGCTATAGATGATTTAAATAAAGATTTTTGTCATAAACTGAGCAAAACTTATACGATTACATGTCACCACGAGATTTATTGATAAACACAAAGCAGTTCAACAAGACAGGATACACAAAGCAGTTGAATGGAAAAAAAATTGTATATCCCCAGAACTATCAAACACACACTACATCTCATACCCCTGTTTCAAAAATCTTTTACTAAAATGTATCTTGCTACGATATAACTAGATACAAATGGTTGGAGCCAGGAAATAAAAAGAATTCTACATCTACTTTTACAGTCCAAGAGGAATATTCCAGATTCAATTAAAAGAATTCATAATGCAAAAAATTAAGGCATCATTATAGAATCTGGTTTTAATCATATATGTTGGCACCAGATTTCTGTTAGTGAAGATTGAAGAAATCCGCCATACGTGGAAATTAAAGATTTGCAAAGATTTATTTTTCATGTTTATTTTGGAATTAATTAGAGTCCTATTTTTGTAATATTGTTATTAGGACTTAGATTTATTTCCATGTATTATATTCTAGTTAGGTATCTTTTGTACTTATCTAGAATAGAAGTAGATATCGACTAGGATTCTATTACATAGTTAAATCGATCTCTTAGGGCCCAAGTTAGGTTTAGGGTGTGGATTTCGTGCCTATATAAGGCCCTCAACCTCATATGAGTCCTACGGAGCTTTAATAAGAAAAATTCCCAGCATAAAGGCTTTGAAGGGTGCAGCCCGTCGGCACATCAGGTGTGGCAACAGAACAGGTTTCTTCTACCAGGTCATAAAGAAGATCGGCGTTTCGAGAGAAGTGCTTAAAAGATCTCGGGAGAGGTGGATCCGCCATTTGAAGGGAGTTCAACATTGGAGGAACTCCAAGAGTGCGGAGGAGGAATTGCTTTGATTATCAACAAGTTCGAGTCGTGTGCAAGAACGGCGTATCACATAAAGAGGGAGTCTTTGGTGTTTTATTAAGTCCTATTAATGTACACTTAAATCAGAACTAGTTTTGCAAGTCCTCGTGGATGTAGGGTACATTTGTATCCGAACCACATTAAATTTTTGTGTTCTTTATTCTGCTTTTAGTAGATTTATTACTGTGACAACACAAGAATTCTGTTACCACACCTAATATCGTAACACGTAGTCTGTCTCAACAGATGAGTGGACTTTGATAGGCATTTAAAATCAACAATATATACTGAGGCTCCAATGAAAACTAAGAACACACAGCAACACATAAATAGAGCCTGTTAATTTTACCCACTCAAACACACATAGAGTTTTGAGTCATAGCTAAAAAAAATTAACAAAAGGAGAAAAATCATACTACCATCTCTTCATAAACGGACAAGGATTTACCCTAGCAACCATACTACTTGACCTTAGGAGACGACTTTGTAAAGTTGTAATGACATCAAGCATGAAAGCCCACAAATCAAGCACACTCCACCACCACCACCACCACCAGGAAACTATAATAATCTAATTGAAAAATATAAAATTGACAACCCTAACTTTTGCCTTGTTCTTTGTTGCTCAGTATTTCTTTGCAAAAATAGAAATAAATGGCGCTATTTTTACCAGCCTGTGCTTTTGGAATTAATTTTCTCCATTTTTCATTCAATCTATAATTTAACTTAATATTAAATTAATCTAATACTTATACTAATGTTAATACTGAGAATACTGATACTCATAATAATATTAATCTAATTTAATACTAATCCTAATATTGACATTAATAATAATAATAATGCTAATATTAATCATAATGTATATCCATATCTTACTATTAATCCAAATCACAAATCTAATCCCAATACTAATACTAATTATAATATTAATATTAATACTATTTCTATAAGTAATAATTATATTAATATTAATAGTAATATATATTAAAAATTAATAAGTAATAGTAATATATAATACTAATACTACTAATACTATATTAATATGTTAATGCTAATGATAATGCTAATATGGCAATGGTAATGTTAATGATAATCCTAATTCTAATCATAATTCTAATATTATTACCAATCCTAATCCTACTACTAATTGGAATACTAGTACTTATATTAATTCTAATACCAATAATAATCATAATATTAATATTATTCATAATACTAATCATAATCATAATCATAATCCCAATTCTAATTCTAATACTAATACTAATCATCATACAAATTATAATTCTAATCCTCATACTAATCATAATCATAATCTTCATACTCATCTTCATATTAATACTAGTACTAATACTGATATTAATATTAATTCCAATACAAATACCAACACCAATACCAATATCAATTATTACTAATACGATCAATACATATACTAATACTAATACTAATACTAATACTAATACTAATGCTAATACTAATACTGGAAGAATATTGAGAGATGTGGAAATCATGTGTATTCAACTGGTAATCTCGTACAAATGAGAATACATATCTATATAGTACATTGGCTATCATTATTCTAGGAAACTACTGACTAATGAATCAATTAAAATCAATTAAATATCAAAGGCATATATACTACTATTATTAATATATTTTATTTTCCTTAATACTCCCCCTCAAGTTGGAGCGTGTATGTCGAGTACGCCAAACTTGCTGAGGAGAGAATGAAAGGCTGATGGATTGAGCGGCTTGGTGAACAAATCGGCAAGTTGACAAATAGATGGGACATGAGCAGTTACTAAAGCACCTCACTGAATTTGTTCACGAACGACATGACAATCAATCTCTATATGCTTCGTACGTTCAAGATAAACAGGATTTGCAGCGATATGGAGTGCTGCTTTGTTATCACAAAATAACTTAACTGGTTGTAAATGCTTCATCTGCAAGTCATTTAACAAGTATTTCAACCATCTTATTTCGCACGTGATCGATGCCATAGCTCGATATTCTGACTCAGTTGAGGATCTTGACACAGTCGATTGTTTCTTAGTTTTCCACGAAATAATTTCTCCTCCGAGAAAGATGCAATAACCAGTAACAGATCGTCTTGTGATTGCACATCGAGCCCAATCCGCGTCACAAAATCCTTTAAGTAGCAAATTCCCTTTTGCGGGGAAGTACAATCCCTGACCAGGTGCACCTTTAAGATACCTCAAAAGGTGATGAACAACATCCAAATGTGATTTTCTTGGCTTTTGCATGAACTGACTTAGAATGTGAACCGAATAAGTTATTTCTGGCCTCGTAATACTGAGATAGATAAGTCGACCGACCAACCTCCTGTAGAGGGATGCATTTTTCAATGGTTCACCCATTGTTGGTAAAAGCTTAAGATTTTCTTCCATAGGTGTCGACAATGGTTTCGCCCCAAGCAATCCTGCTTCATCCAAAATATCAAGTGTGTATTTTCGTTGTGATATTGAAATGCCACTAGTAGAACGAGCAACTTCAATGCCAAGAAAGTATCGAAGTGTACCAAGGTCCTTAATAAGAAATTTGGTGTGAAGAGATTTCTTAAGAGCGATAATTGCACCATCATCGTTGCCGGTTATGATCATGTCATCTACGTAGATGAGTACTGCTGTGAAAGAATTCCCAGAGGTCTTGGTGAAAAGAGAATAATTTGCCTTTGATTGGTGAAAACTATCTTGTTGAATAGCGCTAGAGAACTTTTGAAACCAACTGTGAGAGGCTTGTTTAAGTCCGTATAAAGACTTATTGAGTCGAGACACAAGAGAATCCTCCCCCTGTCGACGGAGACCCGGTGGCATTTGCATATATACCTCTTCAATCAAATCCCCATGGAGAAAAGCGTTTTGAACGTCCATTTGCTGGAGTGACCAATTTCGGATAGCCGCAACTGCAAGTATACAACGTATTGTAGTTAACTTGGCCACGGGAGCAAACGTGGCTTCATATCTTTCAACTGTGCCATCAGAGTTATATTTAATCTTGTATACCCATTTGCATCTGATTGGGCGATGTCCAAGTGGGAGAGCTGTAATTGTCCAAGTCTGATTTTGTTTAAGTGCTTGCAATTCTACAGCCATGGCTTCTTGCCATTTTGGATCCAACGCTGCCTGTTCATAGGTCATAGGTTCCACCAAAGTAGTGACAGCACAAATAAAATTCCGATATTTAGGAAAAAGTTTTGTGTAAGAAATGTACCGGTGCAAAGGATGACGGATGCCAATCGAGGAAGAAGATTGACCGGGAGCAACCTTGGTCATGCGGTAAAGATGAAAGTCTCGGAGTTTGACACTTGGTTGTTTGATTCGATTAGAACGACGGACAATGGTATTTGGGTTTGGTTCATCAGCATCATGGTTAATGACGGGCACAAGTGGTGGAGGTGAAGGGTCAGTTGCAAAGTTTTGATTTGGTGTGTCTGTGGTTATCAAGTCATCAGAAGTGTGTGGTAAAGGAAGTACAACCTCATCTTCTTGTACTTCTTGTGGACTATTATGAAATGGAAAAATGTGTTCGTGAAACACCACATCTCGGGATATAAATAATTTATTAGTTGTAAGATCATAAACCCGATAACTTTTGTGACCTAGAGGATAACCGATAAATACGCATTGACGAGCTCTTTGATCAAATTTATGTGAAGGTAGGAGATTAGTCGCATAACAAATGCACCCAAAAATGCGAAGATGGTTGTATATAGGTAACTTTTTATAGAGAACTTGATATGGAGATTTATTAAAAAGAAGAGGCGTTGGTAAACGATTGATTAGGTAACATGCTGTTTGAACGCTTTCCCCCCAAAAATTTAATGGTAAGTTTGCTTGAAAATGAAGAGCCCTTCCTACGTTTAAAAGATGTCGATGCTTTCTTTCAACTACCCCATTTTGTTGAGGCGTTGAAGTGCATGAACAATGATAATTGATCCCTTTCGCATCAAAATAATCTTTCATGGAAAGTATGTCAGTACCATTATCTGTTTGAATTGTCTTAATTCGACCATCAAACTGCGTCTCCACCCAAGAAATAAATGATTTTAATATCCCTTGTGTTTCGGATTTAAAACTCATGAGGTGTATGTTAGGATAGTAGACTAAAAGTCTCGTTTTTAGCTACATTTTTTATTAATAAAATAGTTTATTATCATTTTATGAGAACCTGCACTAGGGTATTCAATGCATTTAATTGATTGTTTGTCAATTAATTAAAAGCATAAGTCTAATATTCTAATAGTATTCGAGATGGTGTGCTACGGCGCACCGAAAGATCATTTCGAAAGTTCGTTTAGAATATAAAGATAAACATTCACAATCTAGATGGAAATGGACTAACCATTGGTAAAAGATTGTAGCACATAATTTAAGTCATTGGTCTTGATCACAGTAAACAGCGAATAATTTTTGTAGTTATTGTTTTGACTTATTGTGCTGGCACACCCGGCATGTGTTGAACCGGACAAAAGGAAATAATTGTTTCATCCTTGTTCAAAATGAAACTGTATTATTTGTAGTCGACAGTAAATTACTTACTCTCTTAATCCCTAAATAATTAACGTACATATTTAGTTGATGAGCTCTACTTTGATGTCACAATGGGAGAGATTCCTATATTGAGTCAAATGGCCCCCGGTGCGTTGGGTAGAGACATTAAGAATTAATAGGTGGAAATTAATTATCGAAAGAAATCCACATCTCTGAAATATGACATTGATATTAACCCTTGAGTAGCATATAAGATTTGTTTATGCCATGTCCTGGCCTGGTGGATTTCGTATCCGGCATAGTCAAATAAGTTAAGCGGGCAAGAGTCATGAAAAGAAACCATTTAATTTATTTAGCAGTGAATAAATTATTTTGTGGTTATAAGATATCTTAATGTAGGGAGAATCTAAGTAATGATCGACCGGAACTCGAATGTAATATTTGAGAATATAAACGGGAGTTCAATAATTATTTGGTAGTGGAAAATAAATTATTATTTAATGATTAATTAAATGAATTCTTTTAAGAGTTTGGATTTAATTAATTATTAGTTGCCCGATTTATATTTTCTCCTTTAGTCCCTATTGTAGCCCAATGGATTTTCTAATTGATCGAGAAAATAAAGTTCAACTAATATTATATATTGGAATTAATATAGCCGAAAATTAAGTCCCCATTGGACTGCAATGTTCGACTATATAGAGTTATAGAAGGAGTGGGATTTGTTCCCATGTAATCCTCTCTATGTGTGACTCTAATTCCTTGTGCTATATATAATAGAGATTAGGTTGATGAGAAATAATAACTCCTAGACGCCTATTTCACGTTGGAGAGAAATATTTTTTCTCTTCTTCTTTTCTCTCTAAATTCCCGATTATAGGTTTAGATTTCTTCAAGTACAAGTCCACCCTTGTAGAAGAATTATTAATTCGGGATATACAATAGAAGATTATAGGTTTTTAGAGCAAACTATAAATCCCGAATTTTCTGAGCAGTCCTGCGAAGAAATTCAACATAAATCAACCGTTACTTGGATAGGCTCGAAATTTATACAGTAGCTTCCTCACCCTTAGATATACAATCAGTATGAAGAGTTTCTTGAACGGATCAACGGTCGCGGAGATATCGGTGAAGGAAGAGGACTGAAAATTTCTGGACAACAGCTTTTACGAAGGTTGAAGGCTTGACGTGGATCCTCGTTCGTGCGCCGAAGATAGATTCGACGAATCTGCTCGCGAAAACTGTAAGTTGCTAGATTAGATTTATTCCGCTTTAAACGAATCTAATCAAAGCATGTTAATAAAATTAAAACCGGCTAATCTAGAACCTCTTG
Organism: Erythranthe guttata; assembly: GCF_000504015.1. Next base: position 485,200 of record NW_012192993.1, on the reverse strand, counting down.
CGAATTTTCATTGAATGCTGGGCTTAACATCCCAACAATTGGTATCAGAGCTTCTTTGATTAATTCGTTTGAGGTTCACATGTTGTCCGAAATTGTATGAAACGGAAAATTCATATGTTGCATGCAGCGTTTTGTTTCTGACTTTGTTTTGCAGAATAGAAAATCCGCTATTATGGTTATGAATATTTGATTTATGTTTTATGTGAATGGATCACAGTGCCTCGTGAGTGGTTACTTGTCGGTTTTAATTTCCATCGTGAGATATTGATGGAAGATCGTTTGCCTACGATATTTTTATTTTTTGTAATTTTTCTAGAGGAGTTTTAGATAGAAATTACATAGATAAAATAGAGCAGGTTTTGTTCTCGGAATTGTTTGCGCGAGTGCCGTTTCTGTTATCCCGGCCTAGTCCACTGTTGGATCGAGCTGAATTTTTTTCCGGAGGTTCCTAACTCCTTGGCGTAGCATCCGACCGTTCGGATCGTGAATCGGAGTTGCCCAGATAGAGATATTAATTTCAGGGGTAATGGCAAATAGGCCCATGACAAGGTCACTTAATTAAAAGAGGAACATCCAACTTTTTTGTCTTTCAAATAAATCCACCCCATTCAAACATATTTGCAAATAAGGAAAATCCTTTTATATATACCAAAATTACCCCCAATTCATTGAAACCCAATTCAACTCCAATTTCATGATTTACACCCCAATTTAGCCCAATTTCATCAATTAACCAATTTTAACCCTAATTTTAATTTTGACCCCAATTTTAACCCTAATTCTTATCAATTCCACCCATTATGCTCTAACTTCCTTAATATTACACATTGACCCCGGATTTAAACAAATATATCACATTAACCCCCCAAATTATTTTTTTTCAGAAAATATTTTTTTTTCTGAAACGTTTTTTTTCCGGCCAGATTCCGGCGTTGACCATCGTTGATTGCCGGTCTCCGGCGTTGACTTTTTTTTTTTTTTTTATAATTTTGTTTTTTCTTAATTTTGTTTTTTTTTAATTATTATTACTGTCTTGGCTGCTAAATTAATAACTGCCGGAGACAGTAATTTAGCTGTTAGTTGACTTTTTTTTTCTTCAAAAATATTTTAATTAATATTACTGTATTTGTTGCTAAATTATTGTCTCCAGCAGTTATTTAACTGTTGGAGACAGTGATTTAACTGTTAATTGACTTTTTTATTCTTACAAAAAATATTTTTAATTAATATTACTGTATTCGTTTGCTAAATTACTGTCTCCAGCAGTTATTTAACTGTCGGAGACAGTAATTTAACTGTTAATTGGCTTTTTTTCATTTTGTTTCTTAAAAAAAATATTTTAATTAATCGTACTGTCTTAGACAATAATATTAATAATATTACACTTCGGAAAAATAATATTCATAATATTGCTGTTCGGAAAAAATAATATTCATAATATTACTGTCCCAAACAGTAATATTACTGTCTGAGACAGTAATTTAGTGGCTAAAACAGTAATATTAATTAAAATATTTTTTTCTTCTAAGAAAAAAAATTAAAAAAAAAAAAAAAAAGTCAACGCCGGAGACCGGCGGTCAACGGTGGTTGACCGACCGGAAAAAAATTCAGGAAAAAAAAAGTTTTCAAAAAACAAAAAAAAAAAGAAAATGAAAAAAAAAAGTCAACGCCGGAATCTGGACATTTCAGAAAAAAAAAATTATTTTCTGAAAAAGAAAAGTTTTGGGGGTTAATGTGATATATTTGTTTAAATCCGGGGTCAATGTGTAATATTAAGGAAGTTAGATCATAATGGGTGGAATTGATAATAATTATATTATTGAGGGTATTGAAGACTAAAGACATGGGGATGGGCTTAATTGAGAGACTGTTTTTTTTGTGGACCAAAATGCATTTAAGTCCCATGTGATGGGTTTTTTTGCCATTTGCCGCCCTTAATTTCATAACAAGGCTGACAACACCAGAATTATCAACAGCGCGGGGTCTCGACATTGGGCAACGGGCAGCGGCTCCGGGCAGCCTTGAATTCGAGAATTCTGGAGTTTACGGTGACTTTTGGACTTCCTAACTTTAAGGAGTCTAAATCCGGGAGTCCCAACTTAATCATAATAGCGGAAAATTAAATTGTTTTATTTAATATTTTATGGTTGATGTGTGCTTATATTTGTTATGAGCATGATTGCATGCATTATTCATGTTTATTATATTTGAGATTAATTTGTTTATGTGATGATACCCATGACATATAATTGGACAACATGAAATTTGGACTTGCATAAATTTGCATTTAATTTATTATGTTCATGTTCATCTATGTGTATTATATTTGGTTATAAATGTTTTTATGTGATACCATGGCCTATAATTAGATAACATAGATGATTGTGTTGAACATGATAAATTTATCATGATTCTGATTCTTAGTTTTCTATGTTTGTTATATAGGATGATTAATTTGTGTATTAATAGGATCCATTGATATATATAACTAGAGAACATAGAAATAGAACACACTCAATAGGTGCTCATAGTATTTCTATGATTAATTATATTGGACATCGTCATAGATTTTAGATAATATAATTGATTATGAGAAAGACGATTTATCGAATTTCGCTCCCACTCCGGGCATAATTAATTATAGAAATTATCTAGAAAAATCTCCTAAATGGATAATTTGGAATTGATTATAGTGATACATTATTTTCTCCATGTGGTGGAAAATAGATATCATAGAATAATCAATTTTAAAATTAATTGATAGTCCAAAGACATATAATTAGAGAATCAAGAAATTGAGCATGGTAATTATTTTCATAGATTCCCTCATGAAAAATGTTTTTAAAATATTAAGTGTATCGGGGAGTTTATTACGTATAAATCCTAAGGTCTCCATCATATGCTTTAAGATGAATTAATTAATTGTGAGGAAGGAGATTTATCGAATTTCGCACCATCTCCGGGCACTTTTAATTATAGACTTATCTAGAAAAGTCTCCTAACGGATAATTATTAAAGAAATTGTAGTGATATGTTTGTCTCACTCCGAGTGGACATATATCATAGAACAATTGCTTTAAAGATGACTTGAAGGTTAAACACTTAACAATAAAATATAATTATAACTATACTTCACTCCGAAGTCCCTGTTATATTTTATTGGACCAAAGTAACCGACTATTTAATTTTATTTTCCAAGACAGCCGAATTGGAATGATAATAAAATTAAAGATGTTTTACAGGTCTGTCTATTGAAAACTTGTAGTCTGTCTACACTCCGTAGCCTACCGGTTCCTCATAGTGATGGATTGTCGGTTGATTTCAAAATTTGGTTTGAGGGAGCCATATTATGTGACAATCTAGAGTTCTTAATGATGCCCTTAGTTTAAGTTTATTTGCTTGATTCTCTAGCAATTAATGATATATTTCTTAGATCCACTTTGTAGACTCACCTTGCTAGGATTGATCGACCTATAATAATATATTAAGTATTGCCTTTCGATTGAGGAATTTAAATATGTATTTTAATTGAGGAAATTCGTGAGTTAATAAATGAAGTGAATTTTTGGAAGAAAATTTAGTTCTTCATTTATTTTCTTAGGACGATTAATTGGTTCGGTGTTATATATTGAATTTTGGTTCAGTATATAGAAAACACTACGATGAGCCCATGGCAAGTACAAAATAATATAATAGTCAATTTCTTAGTAACGTAAGAAATTTAGAACTATGTTTTAATTTGTAGCCATATTAAAAACCTTTTGAATACATGCATATTTATTTGGATTATTGGTTAGTCTTCATGTTCGAAAGACTATACGTCTTTTGAAAGTTCACGAACTCTTAGAAACCAAGATCAGTGGGTTATCGAGATCAACTTAATCCAAAAGAAATCTATTTAATTTTAATGTTTTCAATTGAATAAGAAAAGGATCTTTTCTATTGAAATTATTATGGGAATTCAAATAGGGTTTACGATCCTCTGAAAATCGAAGAATGCACTTTTAGAAGTCATATTCAGTCAATCATTCAATCGCCAGCTAATAATTAGGCTTTTTGTCACTCACGTGACATCAAGAATAGTAGTGACATTTAATTATGTTCAAATCGAAAGTAGGATTTTATGTTTAGAGATTATCATTTTGTGTCTTCCAAATAGAAGGAATTTATTTTTCTTTTCTAGGATGGTTTAAAATAAATAGTTTGTTTATTTAATAATGACTTGGTCATTGTGGAAAATAAACAATTTTATTTAGACACATTGATTGATAATAAATATATTAATAATATTTTATTTCCTACACTACTATTACATTCAATGGATAAATCTATTAATTAACCTCAATAGAGTATATAAATATATATTCGTTTCGCATCCATGGCATGATTATTTGATATTTACAAGAGGTTGGATTTTACTTTAAGTAAAATTTGGAGACTGATTTACAATGGGCCTTTACGGTTCATGAAAAGTGAAGGCACTGCCAGTCTAAGAATTTTATTTGGAAAGTAAAATGACCATGGGCCCGGTTGATGGGCCTAGTGTAAATAAGATGAAATAATTTTTGGATTTATTTTATTGGCGTCCTATTAGGGCCTACAATACCCTAGTTAAGTAGTTTGGAGTAGTTCATCTTATTTATTGATGATATCTTGAGACATAGATATATTTATATTATGCGACATACATCTAAGATCTTAAAAAAATTGAAGACCGTGACAGATAAGCATTTGAATAAATATATCAAGTCATTTGATATGGCGAAACTTTATGGGTATAAGTTATTGAACATTTTGGTTAAACTAGGGATTTATCCTAGATATGTTTGTACCAAATTGAACCACAATAGAATATAATATAGCGACGAAAATAATTAATACTTATTGAAGACGGTTTAATTTATCGTGATTTATTGAATATTATTTATTTTTCTAATATATACATTTGAGACGGTTATTTATTTAAGAACTTAAGATCTTCTAAGTTAGTATCCAATGACTCTTGCCGAATTAAAGAGTGTTTAAACATATAATCGGTGTATTATTCAGAACTGGAGTCAGTCAGCATTTATGCTTCGGGAGAACACATTTGATAGAAGATAAGTTAAAAATAAATATCTCTTGTATGGAATATTAAGAGAAAAATAATAGTGGTCCATTTTGATTCCTAGAGTTAAGAAAACATTGATTTGTATCAATGTTGGATTCTTAAAGGAAGATCATGTTTTGGACAACATAGCCTAATGACGAAGTTTTAGGAAGTTTGACTGTCTTAGTTTTCTAGTATACCCTAAATACGTAAAGAGTTTCGCTTGTGTTCTAGTATAGAAATTCTAATGCCACTTTGCAGTGGGAGGAATTTAAGTTACTAGTGTTACATTTAGGGTGATTTATCATAGTGGGAGGATTCATAACGAAATCGTAAGATTGTATGTTTATAGAATGTTAGTGATAACAAGATTCTTGATAAACATATAGTTCCTCCCTAGAACTATGAATGAACGCCCATTTCTATAGATGCAAGAAATTGGCTTAGTGCTATAAGAATCCAAAGTGGAAATGATTAGACAGAGAAAAGTGAAAACCTTTTAAAAGGTTAGGCTTAAAGTAAGAAGGTTTTGTCGGAAAGAAATGGATCGACTACGAGGAAACTTTCTATCTAGTAGCCACACTTTAGTCTATTTCGAATTCCTAAAATCTGTCAGTGCCATGCTTTAATTTGGTAGATGGATGTCAAGATTTCGTATCTCTTGACGAGTGCATTTCACGATGCAAATTAAATGGATTTTATCTTAGTGCCATATGCATTGCTATGCAAACTTAATAAATTCATTTATGAATTTAAGCAAATTGCGCATATCATGTGATATTTGGATTGATCATAGAATCAATGTTTTGATTTTGATTAGGAATCTAGATATATCACATTTTGTAACAGAAGCGTGGTGAAAGTCTTAAAACATGTATTAGATAATAATTTCCTTTTAGAAAATGATTTGAAAATTATTTATGTAAGGGTATTGTTTATCGAGTCAAATCAATATAGATAACTTGAGTGAAACTATTTATGTCGTATGGATCATTTTATAGGATCTATGAAATAAGACATTAAGTTGTCACGGACAAGTTATATTGATTTAAATACTTGCCAAATTTAGCATGTACAAATTCCAAGGAAATGATTGTTTCTTTCAGTCACGGAGTCACTCTATCGAGAAATTAGTATCTTTGAACAAGTAATTTGATAGAGATGTTGAAGGCAGTTCCTTATTGTAAAGGAAGCCTTACATTTTCTATAGTAAATAATTAAATTCAAGGTTTGCTTTGCATCTTGCATAGTTAGCAAATGTGAATTTATTTAAGGCTAGTATGCTAGACTGCGGTAAAGTATATTCTTAAGTATTCAAGGATACAAGATTATATACTAGTTTACTAGGCGGATAGTCTTGGTACGACTCAATAATTAACGGTCGAGCATAGTAATTTTTCTATAGCATGTTACCACTGTGGGAGATTTATTTTCCTAAGGAAGTGAAAACGTATAGTGGGAGGTTTATGCAATTTTGCGATTGCATATTCTGCTAGATATACAATGTGTGCTTTCACATCGGATGATAGCCCTATAGATATGTTCTATGGATGGGTTAGAGATGTTGAGCTGCGAGTCTTTGAGTCTAAGTGGGAGATTGTTAGGATAATAGACTAAAAGTCTCGTTTTTAGCTACATTTTTTACTAATAAAATAGTTTATTATCATTTTATGAGAATCTGCACTAGGGTATTCAATGCATTTAATTGATTGTTTGTCAATTAATTAAAAGTATAAGTCTAATATTCTAATAGTATTCGAGATGGTGTGCTACGGCGCACATAAAGATCATTTCGAAAGTTCGTTTAGAATATAAAGATAAACGTTCACAATCTAGATGGAAATGGACTAACCATTGGTAAAAGATTGTAGCACAATATTTAAGTGATTGGTCTTGATCACAGTAAACAGCGAATAATTTTTGTAGTTATTGTTTTGACTTATTGTGCTAGCACACCCGGCATGTGTTGAACCGGACAAAGTGAAATAATTGTTTCATCACTGTTCAAAATGAAACTGTATTATTTCTAGTCGATAGTAAATTACTTAATCTCTTAATCCCTAAATAATTAACGTACATATTTAATTGATGATCTCTACTTTGATGTCAAAATGGGAAAGATTCCTATATTGAGTCAAATGGCCCCCGGTGCGTTGGGTAGAGACATTGAGAATTAATAGGTGGAAATTAATTATCGGAAGGAATCCACATCTCTGAAATATGAGATTGATATTAACCCTTGAGTAGCTTATAAGATTTGTTTATGCCAAGTCCTGGCCAGGTGGATTTCGTATCCGACATACTCAAATAAATTAAGCGGGCAAGACTAATGAAAAGAAACCATTTAATTTATTTAGCAGTGAATAAAGTATTTGGTCGTTATAAGATATCTTAATGTGGGGAGAATCTAAGTAATGATCGACCGGAGCTCGAATGTAATATTTGAGAATATAAACGGGAGTTCAATAATTATTTGGTAGTGGAAAATAAATTGTTATTTAATGATTAATTAAATGAATTCTTTTAAGAGTTTGGATTTAATTAATTATTAGTTGTCCGATTTATATTTTCTCCTTTAGTCCCTATTGTAGCCCAATGGATTTTCTAATTAATCGAGAAAATAAAGTTCAACTAATATTATATATTGGAATTAATATAGCCGAAAATTAAGTCCCCATTGGACTGCAATTTTCGACTATATAAAGTTATAGAAGGAGTGGGATTTGTTCCCATGTAATCCTCTCTATGTGTGACTCTAATTCCTTGTGCTATATATAATAGAGATTAGGTTGATGAGAAATAATAACTCCTAGACCCCTATTTCACGTTGGAGAGAAATATTTTTTCTCTTCTTTTCTCTCTAAATTCTCGATTATAGGTTTAGATTTCTTCAAGTACAAGTCCACCCTTGTAGAAGAATTATTAATCCGGGATATACAATAGAAGATTATAGGTTTTTAGAGCAAACTATAAATCCCGAATTTTCTGAGCAGTCCTGCGAAGAAATTCACCATAAATCAACCGTTAGTCGGATAGGCTCGATATTTATACAGTAGCTTCCTAACCCTTAGATCTACAATCCGTAGGAAGGGTTTCTCGATCGGATCAACGGTCGCGGAGATATCGGTGAAGGAAGAGGACTGAAAATTTCTGGACAACAGCTTTTACGAAGGTTGAAGGCTTGACGTGGATCCTCGTTCGTGCGCCGAAGATATATTCGACGAATCTGCTCGCGAAAACTGTAAGTTGCTAGATTAGATTTATTCCGCTTTAAACGAATCTAATCAAAGCATGTTAATAAAATTAAAACCGGCTAATCTAGAACCTCTTGCGAATTTTCATTGAATCCTGGGCTTAACATCCCAACAGTGTATCCAAGTATATCGAGTAAAATCATCAACAATTGTAAAAAAATGACCAGCTCCAGAAGTTGATTTTAAACGATGTGGTCCCCAAATATCACAATGTATTATTTGAAAAGGTGCATGGGAAGAAATAGAACTAGACGGAAAAGGTAATCGAGTTTGTTTAGCTAGAGGACAAATTTCACAAACATGACTCGAATCAAATAAATAGCAGGATTACTTTTATTAAGGACTTGAAGCGGAAGGAAAGAAGGGTTCCCAAGACGTTGGTGCCAAAGATTTGACTGTTTGCGGATGGTGAAAGCGAGGGCTGGCTTTTGGGTTTGTGTCAAGTAGTAAAGACCATCATGTTGCTTGCCCAGGCCAATCATCCTCTTCGTAGCAGCGTCCTGCACAACACAAAATCCGGAAGAGAATATTACTGCACAATTCAGTCCTTTTGTTAACTTACTAACTGATAGTAAATTAACTCTAAATTGAGGGACTTTAAGGACTTCATCAAGTTTAATGTTGGGTGTAATTTGTAAAGATCCAATTGACTCAACACGTTTCTGGCCACCATTTGGAAGTCCAATGGTGGTTGTAGGCAAAATCTTTGAATCAAGTAACTCGCAAGGAGTTACATGATCTGTAGCCCCGCTATCAATGATCCAACACAAATGTGATTGTGTTATACCTGCAAAAGTTCCAGATGAATGCATGATGTTACCTGCGGCATTGACGAAGTGTTGTTGGTTACCATCAGTATTGGATTTTCGTAGCATCGCCATCAATTGGTTGTATTCATCCGAAGTAAATTTTGGCACGTCATCCCCCATGAGAGACTTTCCACTCGTTTCGAAAATTTTGTCTGCCTCTAGGTTCACATTATTTGCGGTTGGACGCCGCTGATTGGGAAGCTTTATGTTCTTTCCATGGAATTTGTGGCCCACTAGAAAACCATGTAGGTAAAAACACTTCTCTATGCTATGATTATCTCGATCACGGTAAGAGCAATGCAGGGGCGTCCTTTGCCTTTGAGTCACCTTATTATCTCGATTTGTAAGCATTGCATGGTGGTTCAGATTCCCGCGATTAAGAGAAACTTCGGCCTGCTTTTCTTGCTGAAGAACAAGAGAATAAACCCTCCGTATATCAGGTAAGGGTTGCATCAATAAGATCTGCCCTCGAACAGCAGCATAATTGTCGTTCAATCCCCTGAGAAATTGCATGACTTTTTCTTTTTCTTCTCTGTGCTTGAGTTTTTCCATTCCACCACATGTGCAGTACACTGGCTCATGATAAGACGAAAGTTCATCCCAAAGAGCTTTAAGTTTTGTGTAGTAGATAGAGATTGATTGTTGGCCTTGTCTATGTTGTATAATGTCCTGTCGGATTTGAAAGATCCTTGAATCGTTTCCCTGTGAGAAACGTTCTTGTAGATCTGCCCAAATTTTGGCAGTCGTTTCGGCATAAATCACACTGCTCGCTGTGCTTGGATGAATAAAATTCAATAACCAAGAGATTACCATGTCATTACATCGCTGCCAAGACGGGAAATCGTCATCTGTAGGAGAAGGGGGTTTGATCGAACCTGTGATGAATCCAATCTTGTTTTTGGCACTTAAACTGATTCTCATGGCCCGACTCCATGTGCCATAGTTGTCTTCTTCGAGTACTCTAGACATGAGTATTATCCCTGGATGATCTAAATGGTGTAGAGAATATGGATCAGTGGCTTCGATAATCACCTTAGTTGGTGTTGTTCCCACCACGTCATTTATTTTGTCTTTCATGGTTTTGTGAATGAAGAATAGGTTGCGGAAGCGTTTATAGGGGTTTAGGTTTACCAGGTTCGGTGCTTTGGTACCATGAAAGAATATTGAGAGATGTGGAAATCATGTGTATTCAACTGGTAATCTCGTACAAATGAGAATACATGTCTATATAGTACATTGGCTATCATTATTCTAGGAAACTACTGACTAATGAATCAATTAAAATCAATTAAATATCAAAGGCATATATACTACTATTATTAATATATTTTCTTTCTTGTAATAAATACTAATACTAATACTAATACTAATACAATACTAATTCAAATACTAATAATAATACCTATAAAAAAAATGTTGAAATAGTGCACATAAATATTCCATTAAATAAACTATTGAAATATTGGGAAAAACTAAAATATTCCATTAAATATAATACATATAAAAATTGAAATAATTATTGAATTTTATAGGAGACACTACATTTTTAATATACAACAAAGAATGAAAAAATAATTGCAATCTTAAGATCATACAATTTTGAAGTAGGAGTTCAACAAAAACAATTCCCCAAATATCACCAGTATAATAATTCATTACAATTAAAAACAATTCTCCAAATATTGTCAGTATAATAATCCATTCCAATTTAAAAAAAAAAAAAAAAAACCTCAAATATTGTCAGTATAATAATTCATTACAATGAATCTAGAAGTGCAAACAACATAGTTCAATTAGGAGTATAATTTTACACATTTAATTATCAATTCAATACACTAGTACGATCTTAATACTAATTTGCAATGAATTTTGTATTGGAAGTAACATAGTCCAATTAGAAGTATATTTGTACACATTTACCTGTTAGATCCAATGCACTAGTATTGTTATAATACTAATTTGCAATGAATTTAGTAACATAATCCAATTAGGAGTACAATTCTACTTATTTAATTATTGCATTCGATAAATTAGTATTACTTTACTATTAATTTGCAAGTATTGTATTAACTTAGTCTAATTAGGAGTATAATTCTAGACTTTTAATTATATAACTCAATACATATTAGTATAATTTCAATACTAATTTGCAATGAATTCGGTATTAAAAGAACATAGTCCAATTAGGAGTACAAATTTTCATATTTAATTATATAATTCAAGACATTAGTAGTTATCTGAATACTAGTTTTCATAATAAAACATACATTTAAACAAACAAAATGCAAAACATATATTAAATATAAATAACCAATAAATAATAATAAAAAAATAATACAATATATCTAACCATTTTAAATCGTTTTCTAGTTTAATTTGTGTTATATATTTGTGCTTACGTTTTTATAAGTACCCTCATATGTGTGGACAAGTTAAATATATGCAATATTTATTATGAATACATTTTTAAACGATTATATATAATTATTAAGTATTTATTAATTGCTTATCATTACAAAAGTTTTCAAAAGTATTTGTTAAATAATTAGTAAACATTTATTAGTTTTTAAGTATATATTAAAAAAACAACACTTAGTAAATTTTTGTACTATTTATTAATTAAAAAAATATGCGTGTTAAACATTTTTTTTTATATTTTTAAACATTATTAAATAATCACGCGTATTCTTTCTTATGTTTTGTGCAATATGAAGATAAGAGATGATAAATGATAATAATATTTTTGGGTTTTATGAATCTCCTTGGCTCTCTCTATAAATATCTCCCTCAAATAATAATAATAATAATAATAATAATAATAAT